>CM035235.1:14157763-14633930 GCA_020226215.1 Sindora glabra | reverse complement strand
GCACACTAAACTGTTTAGCCGTTACCTACAATATTAAGTCAACCTAGCATTTAGCAGATAATGAATAAAATCTGGATCCAGGATCTTACCGCATATGCATTTTTGACATAAGCCATCTTCATGGAAATTCTGAAGAAGGGACATTTTGATTCAAATCTCTTTGCTTCTTCAGGAGATTTAGCTCAACACTTGACTTGTTCATCCCTTCTTTGTTTCTTATTCAATCCTTTGCATTCATCTGCATGAGATCAATTCCTGAAAAAATAAAAAAACTAGCTGTTATTCCATAATGTTTGTTAATGATAACGCTTTCTTAACGATTTCTTTGTCAATAGAAGGATTGCTGTCAATGCAAATAATTTCCTTTCCCATGTCATGTCTCTTGTCACAGCAATCCGTACCATAAATCCTAATATCCTGACTTCAATTGTCAAATTTCCTGCATACTTGAAAGCTATAAAATTTGGACACTCCACACGATTATCCTTCACAAATGCATTCCCAACCCTTTGTGAAATGCATACATTCATGAACCTCCCCCGCATTAGCTTTCCAAGATTGATTTGAATATATATTTGAAGTGCACATTTCTCTGACATAATTTCACAAAGAGCCGTTCATTGGTTAAAAATTTTAACGCTAAGATCCAAACTATTGAAATTTAGATAAATCCTGCTTGGATCCTAGCGAAGTGAGAACACTACATCCTTAAATTACTCTTCATGTTCTCATGAAGCAGAATGAGAAGAACAAACATTTACCTTAATCCAATCATTCTAATTCAAATGCTAATATAGTAAATTTCATGGCCCGATTTCTAGGATCCATGGTTAACGTATGTGCAAGTATAAAAATGACCATGAGACTGACCGAGCTATACCAACACAACAAATGCAATCAGAAGACCATTATTTTTTGGTTCAATGCCAACTGTTTCAAAATGACTTTAACCAAAGTCGTTAAAAAAAAAGAATTGGTTTGGGGTAAATTAGATTAGATTGGAACTGTAGTTAAAAAAGGTCATGCAAATCTATTTTTTCTGTAATCTTGGTTATGGGAGCATCATGGCTTCTTCCAACAAGCAACAAGATAAAGGTTCAATCTACTTGCAATACATGTTGGGAAAGAAAGAAGGAGTGAGTCTATTTGACTCTGTGAGTGAAGCAACCAACTCACTGTGTCAAACAACCCAAACATTACAAAACAATAAAGAAAATAAGCCTAGTATAACTCAGGAATATTTTGGAAGGCCAAATTAAGAACATATTTAATAGGTAAAAATTTTTCAATGGCATATAATTTTTCGTATTTTATGTTTTTTTATAATTCATTTTTAGCATTTTGTGCATTATTAAATATTTCAATCATAATTTTATAACTAATCATTAGTAGACAAAATTCAAGAGAAACAATTAAGCTATTAAATTAAAACATATTAAAAATTACCTTTATTTAAAATGTAGTTCTTTCAAAAATTTGAAATCTTCAATGATTAAAGCATTAGCAGAGCCAAGAATTCATTTTAAGTGGGTTTAGGCAAAGCTTAAAAGTGATATAAGAGTCTTGATCTCTTCAAAACTTCTACTGCTTCACTAAAATGATCGATTTTAGATTTATCAAGTTCATACCCCATTGGTATGAGAGATCATCATGCAAGGGTAACGTTCCTTCACATGTTGAGCTAAGTTTTAATAAACTAAGTTATTTTCAATGGGATGCATGCTATTGCATTCTTTGCCTTCAACCTTTTGTTCTAAGAAGTTGTTGAACTTCACATCTCCACGATCATGTTGAAAGACTATGGGATGGAGTATAGGTAGGTATATACATGCCATAAATTTTTTGTGCTTCATTTAATTGATTAAGAATTTTAATATATATTTTTTTTTACTTGTTGCAGTATATTATGAATTTAAGGGAAAATAAACCTCATGGATCCACAAAGATGATAGAGCTCCTAGCCTTATCCAACTCATCAAATCTTGAATTGAAAAATCTCAATTCTTGTGAAAATTTGTGTCGCATTGATTGAATGGTTTCTCCAAAACTTCTTAGATTGAATGTTTCTCATTGCCTAAACTTGAGAGATTTCTAAGCAAGACTACTTCAAAATCTCTATAATACCTTGATGGTGCTCAGGTTTAAAGGAATTCTCATTGAGCTTGGAAAAAAATAATCAGAGTTCAATTTAAGTAAGGACATCAATTGAAATACTATCATCATCCATTGGGAGATTTAGCAAATTGAAATATTTGAGGGGAAATTCTCTGGTACACCACTAATTAAATGGTGTACTGATGTCATTACTGTATTTGATCATTAATATATTATTATATCATATGTAAATCTAATTAATTTTTTAAAAATTTAATGTACAATTAAATCTAGTAGTGTTATCAATGTAACATTTTAATCAATGGTGTACCATTGCTTCTTCTTATTTGTCGCTTCCAAACTCATTTAGGTTTCGTTTGGATGGAAAGAAAGAAAAATAAAGAAAAAGAAAATTTTGAAATTTTATTCTTTCCCTTGTTTTGGACAGAAAAAGAGGGGGAAAAATAGGAAAATGTAAATGTAAGATTATAACAGCATTGGCCCATTGTTCTTATAAGAAACAAAAATTAGAAGCAAATCATTAAAGAGTAATTAGGCGGAAAAATGAAATCATTAAGCCCTAAGGGCTAACATGTCAAAAAAAATATAAAATGAAGAAGTAAATGGTTATTTTAGATATATAAATATAGTTGATGATGATAATAAGAAAAAAATGCAAATTAACTTTTTAATTTTAAAATGGTTTAAATTTTTGTCTCTTTCAACTTTGAAATTTTGGGAAATCACTTCTTTAAACTTTATGAAACTTGAAATTAATACCCATCATTTACTTAATCAATTATTTCATTAAATTATGTAATTTTTATGAAATTTTTAAAACCTCATAATATTATAGTATAATAAATTCTTTTGTCATTTTTTCACATATAATTTTCATGTTATATAATTAATAAAAATTAAATTGTGTATAAAGAATTTTAATTAAATACTTATAAATAAAGTACAAAATTATATGAAAAAAATAATAAAATAAATTAACGTTTTACAATATTGTAATTCTTATTTAAGAATTTTATGAAAAAAATAACATAATTTGATAAAAATAGTTAATTAAATGAACGATTAATGTTAATTTTAAATTTTGTAACATTTAGAGAGTGATTTCTAATTTTTCAAAGTTGGAAGGGTTAAATCTAATAACTCCAAAATTGAAGGGAATATTTTGTATTTTTAATAATAATAATAATAATAATAATAATAATAATAATAATAATAATAATAATAATAATAATAACAACAACAACAACTAGATTTTAGACCGGTGTATATATGTGGATATCTATTTTTTTAAGATAAGAATATTAAATATTATATATATTAAAAATTATAAAAATATTAAATATAATTTGTTATGTTTATTTATAATTATTATTTGCTTAAATGTAAAATCAAAAATTTTTAAAATGTTGTATAAGAGTCAAAATATATGATATATAGTAAAATAATTCAATAAAATTAGTTCTTTAACTTACTAAACAAATTATAATGAAAGATTTAATGTTAATTAATATCATTCGATGATATTGATGTTTAATTTATATGAAATAAAAAAATATGTAAAAAAATAAATAAAATAGTACATATGAGTTATTAAAAAACAAAATTTCAATTAATGTATATCTATAATTGTGACCTTTGTATATTATATTAACAATAAAAAGAGGGATAAATGGAAAAAATTTCTATTTGACAAGGTTTCTTATTGTATCTATGAATTCTATTAGATTTAGAAATGATATATTGAAAGAAAAAAAACCTTTTAAGTCTTCCAATATTAATATATTGAGTATTTCACTACTACATCTTTTGAAAGGAAAAAAAAATCCATTTAAGTTCTTTCCTAAATATGAATATTTAAAATACAATACTTGAAGATTGATATGAAAAAATCACAAAAAATTTAATTAAATAAATTTGAATTTAAATTTAAATATTTTATTAAAAATAGAATAAATAATTATATACTTTGATTAATACATCAAAAATAAAAAGACATACAAAAAAGAAAAGATATAATGAAATAAATAAAAACAAGAGAAATAATAGATGAGCTATAAAATAATATAAACATAAAAAAATATATATAGATAAATAATTCAATTAAATTAAATTCTCAACTTATTTAAAATAAGAATAATAAAAAATTAATTATATCAAGTTATGTATATAATTTTTAGTAATATTAGTATTAATGCTATAAACAGTATAATAGTCATAAAAAATGTAATAGCGTAAACTAAAAAGAAAATATGCAATAAAATACATAAAAAGAAGTAAAATAATACATAATTTGTAAATACTTGGCAAATTTTTAATTAATTTATATTTAATTTAGAATATAGTACTAAAAAATTAATATCAAGAACTCATTGATAAAATTTAAATAAAAAGTTTTGAATTTAATTTCTAAATATTTTATTAAATAATAGAATATATAATTAATTATTTCAATAAATACTTTTTACATTTATTTTTAATTTATTTAAAATATTTTTATAATAAAATTAAACATATGGTATTATATCTATACTAAGTGATATTGGCATTTAAGTTATAAAAAAAATTGAAAAATGTTGAACAAAGGAAAGAAAAAGAAAAGAAACAATGGATGAATTATGAAGTAATATTAAGTTAAAAATAAAATTCAATTAAATTATATTTTTTTAATTATTAAAAAATTATAATAAAAATAAAATATACATCTTATTGTATGTATTTTTATTTGTGAAATTTAGAGTATAAGTAACGAGAGTGGATAGAGAAAGAGAAAGAAAAATATGAATTGGATCAAATAAAAGGAGGACAAATAATTAGTAAGGTATAAATTAAGTAATATAGTTGTTAAAATAGAATATGCATTTAAGTAATCAAATTAAAATTTTAAATTATGTGAAATATTTTTAAAATAAAAATAAAAAATATAATATTATATATACTATTCAATGATATTAATATATGAATCATAAATAATAAAATCAGTGAATATTAAAAAAATTACAAATAAACATGTAATGAAATAGATAAAAAGAAGTAAAATAGTGCATAAGTTATAAACCTTAACAAAATATTAATTGGTTTATATTCAACTGAAAACATGAAAATTAAAAATTGATGTGACGAAAACATTTACAAAATTTAGATAAATAAATTTGGCTTAAATTTTTAAATACTTTTTTTAAAAAGTAGAATATATAATTAATAAACTATAAATAATAGGAGTGAGTATAAAAAATATATTTGATTGAATAGATATTAGCATCTAAACTATATATATGCTATGAAGTAAATTAAAAAAGTGCTTGACTCATAAAAAAATGAAGTAATAGAACAAATAAAGGGAAGAGACAGTGTGCAAGAGCTTGAAAATAGAATATATAATTATTGAATATAATTAAATTATATTTGAATTTATTGAAAATGTTTTTATAATAAAATAATATATTATATTATATTTATAATATTTAATAATATTAATATATTATATTTATGTTATTCAAGGATATTGATGCCTAAATTACAAATAATACAAGTGAGTTTGAAAAATATAATAAAATAGATAAAAAAAAGTAAAAAAAATGCATTATAAACCATTGACAAAGTATCAATTACTATATATTTAATTTGAAATATAATATTTAAAAATTGATATTAAGATAATTGATAACAAGATAATATTGGCAATATTTAAACAAATAAATTTGATTTAATTCTTAGATATTTTGATTAATGCAAAATATTAACTTATTAAAAATATATTTGTAACAATATTTAAATATATCATGATTTATTTATACCTCAAAATCATAAATAACAATGGTTATGAAAAATGAAAAACGTAGAGTGAATAAAGACAAAAGAAACGATAAGTAAATTATAAAATAATATAAAAAACAAATAAAATATTTAATTAAATAATTTAATTCAATTAAAAAATTTAATTTATTTTGAATATTTTTATAATAAAAATAAAATAAATACTTCTTAGTGATATTGATGTTTAAATTGCAAACAATGCTTTAAAAAAAGAAAAAAGAAGAAAAATAAATTGTGGAATAAATAAAAAAGGAGACAACAAGTGAGTTGGAAAATAATATAAAAGATAAAAATAAAATATGTAATTGGTTAAATCAATTAAATTATAATTTTAATTTATATAAAATATTTTTTAATAAAACTAAAATATATTATATTATATCTAGACAATTTAATAATATTAGCATTAGAGCTGTAAATAACAGAAATATATGAAAAAATATGTAATAAAATAAATAAAAAATAATATTTATATAATATAATGAAGTATTAAAATGAATAAAAAAAGAGAAATTGAGCAAAATGAAACAAATATACAAATATAAATTAAAAAGGAAGAATAAATGAATATAAAAAGGAAAGAGAAGATTTGGAGGGAAAATGAAATGGTTTATGCTCGAGTCATTTCCCACCTTACTGAAGAAAATAACTTAAAATAAAATAGGAAACAAAACCCTATTTTCTATGTTTAATGCAGATAATAACTACTTAAAAGATCCGTGGATTGACATGACTACATATTAATTAGTTAATAATATTTATTAATTAAATTAAATTATTTAACTACATATTTTATTTTAAAACTTTACATTATTCTATAACTCATGTATATTTTTTATCTTTTTTTCATGTTCGTTCATATTATTATTTAATAAAATAATAATTTTTATTTGCGGTTGTATTTAAACTTATAGTTATTATTTATACTAATCATTATGTATTTTTTATGATGAAATATTATAAATAAGTTATTAATTTAATTTAATTATTTAATTACATTTTATATTTTTATATTATTTTACAATTCACATATTATTTCCCTTCATTCACATGCATATTTATATTATTATTTAATAAAATAATTGTTATTATTTGCTATTATATTTATACTAATAATTATTATTTACACTAATAACAACGCATTTTATTATATTATAAAATCAATTATTAATTTAACTTAATTAAATAATATAATTATATACTATATTTTTAATTCTTATATTATTTTGAAACTCATATAATTCCCTTTCATCCATGTACTCATTCTTACTACTATTTAATAAAATAATATTTATTATTTATTATTTTATTTATCCTAATAGTTATTATTTACATGCTAATAACTATTTTTTATATTATAAAATATTATAATTAATTTATTGATTTAATTTAATATATTTAACTATAATTTATATTTTTAACTGTTCTATTATTCCTCTTTATTTCTATATTCATTCCTATTATTATTTAAAATAATAATAATATATCATATTTTATTGATATTTATTAATGACATTGACATTTTAACCGTAAACTATTGGAAATCACATGAAAAAAAGAAAAGAGTAAGACATGCAATAAAATAAATATAATGAAGAAAAATAATGTGTGAATTGAAAAGTAATATGAATTAAAAATAATGCAATTATGTATTTTAATTGAATTAAGTTTTTAATTTATTTATAATATTTTATTATGAAAAAAATATATCATGTTATATTTGTATTTATTAGTGACTTTAGCACTTCACTTGTATGATTTCACATAAAAATATGCAATAAAATAAATAAAAATAAGAAAAATTGTGTATAATTGTTAAGTAATATAAGTTAAAAATATAATGAGTAATTAAGTAATTTAATTAAATTAAATACTTAATGTATTTTAAATATTTTTAAAGAAAAATATATTATGTTTTTATATATACCACTCAAAAATATTAATGTGTGTGTTATAAATAATAAAAATGATAAAAATTTAAGAAATTTAAAAAAATATAAAAAAGAATAAAACATTATATGAAAATAAAGAAAATGAAGGCCCAAAATTTAGGTGGATAATTGTTGCATAAAAATCCAAATTATAAGTTTTACTTTATGTAATAAATAAAATAATTTATAATTTATAAATTTAATTAATAAATTATAAATTAACCTCTATAAGTATCTCATGCATCAGCTTATTAAGAAGATAAGTTCTAATTTAACAAATTATCTTGAATAACTTGTAACTTATAAGCTATCACCTCTTTAAATTTTTTTAAATATATCTTGATTCTTTTTATTAATTTACAACTCATATCTTTCATAATAAAAATTTAAATATTATTTTTTTATAAAATATAATCAACTTAATTTTAATATAATTATATCTTAATTTTAAATTATAAATATATCTATAAATAAATATATAATATCATAAAATATAATTATGTAATTATAATTATAAGTAATTATAATTTTGTTATAAATAATAAAATGAAAACTATATAAATAAATATATAAATTTATAAAATATAATTAATTAAATATTAAATATTTTTTTATTTTTGAGTGTATTAATTATATTAATATAATTTTATATTTAAATATATATATATAAATTATTTTAATTATATATTCATTTTTATTAATATATCTTTTTATATTATTTTACAATTTTAACTAATTTAATAGTTAATTTTACAGAACACTTCTTTGACAATTAACTAATTTATTAATTATCAATGATTAGTTATAAGTTAATAATTATTAGTTAATTTATTAGTTATTATCTAATTTATCGGTTATCAATTAACTTATCAATTATTTGCACAAAATGGAATTATAACTAGTTAAATCAAGGCCAAATGTACATTATAGGATTGCCCCAAAAAAAATTAAAATTACACACATGCATGCTCATATACACACATATATACACCAAGCGTAACTATTGCACATAAATTTGTTTAATTAGTTAAAAGAGGAAGATTTTACTTCAAATAAAGATAAAAAGATATGAAATTTAACTTATTATACATACTAAGATGTATAAATGAGAAAATTAAAATTAAAATAACATTTTAATTTAAATTAAATATTTAATTATTTTATAAAAATTTAAATTTTTATAGTTATATGTATATATTATCATCACAAATCAAAATTTATAAATTTGTCACTAGGTAAAATATGTAGTATAATAGTATGATGATGATAGATATTTAGAATATTTTATGATGCATTTATGTTAATAATCATATATTTTATTATATTATAAATTATTATAAATAATTTATTAATTAAATTAAATTAAATTATTTAATTATATATTATATTTTTAACTCTTCTATCATTTTATAATTCAGATATTATTATCCTTCATTCTTATGTTGATTTCTGTTATTATTTAATAAAATAATGACATATCATATTATATTTATGTTTATTAATGATATTAGCATTTTAATTATAAATTATAGGAAATAACATGAAAAAAAGGAAAATATGCAATGAAATAAATACAATGGAAAAATTGTGTGAATTGTCAAGTAATATGAGTTAAAAATAAAATATGTAATTAAATATTTTAATTATATTAAATTTGAAATTCTTTAAAATATTTTATTATTATAAAAAAATATATCATGTTATATTTATATTTGTTAGTGACATTAGCACTTCACCTTTAAATAATAAAAATTTACATAAAAGGGAAAATATGTAATAAAATAAATAAAAATAAGAAAAATTATGTATGAGTTATTAAGTAATTTTAAAAATTGAGAGAAGGGAAATGTATTTAACTTAAATTTTAAGGGAGATGGAAAAGAAATGTAAAATTTTATATGAAAAAAAAATGAATTAAAAAAAGTGAAATCCCAAAATTTGGGTTGGAAAAATTCTTGAAGGTCCGCTGGCAATTGATAGGTAGGTGGACAGATAATAATAATAATAAGGGATAATGCAGGATTTGAGTATCTATCGATCATAGCAGCCGCCTCATTGACCTTGACACCGCCTTGCTATAGATTTCCCCTCACTTGAGTCGTCATTTCTAGCTTGATTTCCTTTCCCAATCTTGAAGAAAGCTGTGTGGTGCTTTATTTCTTAATTTCCGATTCCGAAGATCTGACCTCAGATCGATATGACCGGAGCTGCGTCCTGCTCTTCTTCTGCTGCTGCTGCTGCCCCTTCTTCCAAAAAATTGTACGATGTATTCATAAGCTTTAGGGGGGAGGATACTCGCCGCAACTTCACTGCTCACCTTCATGCTACCCTCTGCCGGAATCAAATCCGAACCTTCAAAGACAACATAAATCTTGAGAAAGGAGATGAGACGTGGCCTGCACTTGTCCAAGCAATCGACAACTCCCACTTATGCGTAGCGGTGTTCTCGAAACACTATGCTAGCTCAACGTGGTGTTTGAGAGAACTCGCTCACATACTTGAAAGCAAGAAAGAGAGGCAGGTAATTATACCAGTGTTTTATCAAATAGACCCATCACATATACGCCACCAGTCTGAGAGTTACAAGGATGCATTTGACAAACACGAGAAAAATTTGAAGCTGGATGCGGAGACCATCAATAAGTGGAAAGCTACACTTGAGAAAGCTGCCAATTTTTCTGGATTCGACTCCAAGAACTCTGAGTAATTTCCTTTCCATTTTTCTTAAGAAAAATAATTATAGTTTTTAATAATAATTAAAAAATTAATAATTAACTTTTTTTTCATTAATTAAAACTGGGAGCATAGCATGTGTTACACTTGAGTATATAAAAATTTCTCCTACTTCCTTCATCTCTCACTCAACACCAATCCACGTCAAGACGAGCACATTCCTATTGATAGCTTACTTTCTTCGGTGGCCACCGCAGTCCATTTATTTCTCCAAGACTTTCTAGTCATTTCCTATATATGAATATTTTAATAAGATATTATAACTCAATTGCCCGGAATTTTTTGGCCTGCTAAGGATGTGAAAACTTGATAAATTTCTAATTCCTTTTAAAATTTACAATAATGTATTGCATGCGTAAAATTTGCAACGTCTCGTTAGGGGCTCCAACTCCTCGTAGAAGTGTACATGGGACAGGCGACCCGCCCGGTCCGATGAGTTCGACTTGAAAAATAAAGTATTTGAACTCCTTTTTTTTTTTCTCGATAAGTTCGATGGGACTTTTTTTTTACCCAATTAATAATTGGGTCGGACTCGGGTCAAGGCAAAAAAAGTCCGGTAGGCCGACCCGACCCGATTATAATAATTTATTTTTAATAATATAATTATATATTAGAAAATATAATTATATTTAATTATTTTTAATATAAAAAATATTAATTTAACATACTAAATATTTTATATATTTAAATATCATATTATCTATTTAAATATATATATTTTTTATTTTAAAAATTTATTTTTTATTAAAAAATAAAAAAATATTTGTTTTGGATTTTCGGGCCGAGTTTCGAACTTTTCATTTAAAATTTGGGTCGGGCCGGGTCAGGCCGGGCCAAATTTTTTTAAAACTTAATCGGGCTGGATTCGGATCTTTAATTTTTTAAAATTTGGCCAGGTGGCCCGGCCCGAAATCCGCCCGGCCCGGCCTATGTACACCTTTAACTCCTCATTGTTAGTAAAGCTGTAAAAGTGGGATAAATGGGCTTATTTCACACAAAATAAATTGTTCAGTTAATTGTCAGTTGAACGTTGAAGGGATGGTAAATTGCACATGAGACCTCCTTGAATATATAAACTTCGAACGGCTAAATAACTAAGTTCCTCTAATATTTTGCGAATCTAAAATTGAGTTGTACCTTAATTATATGGTTTGGTTTAGCTATGTTGAATTTATTTTTTTTCTGAAAATATTATTTGCTATTTGATTTTAAAATATATAATTAATTTTAAAGAACTTTTATGAGACAAAACTCTGAATTAAAAATATTTATTTCTTGAAGCTTTAACGCCTTGTCGTCATTTTAGGAGCATAATTGATTATCGAGAACTATTAAAAAGTTACTAAACACATTAAAACAATTGCAGAATCAGTTATGAATCCATAAAATTGACTAATAGCTTGAAAAATATATGTTACTTAATCGGTAATAATTTCTCTCGTTTAACTTATTAAAAATTACTGAGAGGTAATTATCATAATATAATAATAAGGTTAATTAATAGCTTGGAAAATATATATACAATGAGGTGATAAAAAGGGTTCAGAAAAATGTATTTTATACAAAACTGCAACAAGCCCTCTTCAATAAAATAGTTATTCGAAGGTTGTTGTTTTTGATGTTATTGTACAAACCACAAGAAGTCCTCTTCAATTTGTTCTTTTTTCCTAAAATGAAATACATGGTAGGTGGTTAATTAAAATATACTTTGATGTCTTTATACTTCAAATATGTCAATATTATTTATTATTTGTTATCCAGTTTTTTCATATTGTTTATCTTTTTCACATGCTAGGGATGATAATCAATTCATTGAGAACATTGTGAAAGATATTTGGGAAAAATTGCAACATATTTACCCCCGAAGTGACCCAAAAGGATTAGTTGGTATTGATAAAATCTTAAAAAATGTGGAACCACTATTTAAAGAAGCTCAAACTATAGGACTTTGCGGCATGGGTGGTATAGGGAAAACAACCACCGCAAGAGTTTTATTCAACAGATATTCTTATCAATACGAGGGTCACTGCTTCTGGGAGGATGTTAGGGAAAGCTCAAGAAGGTTAGGACTACCTAGTTTGCGTCAAAAGTTCATTTGTAAACTACTATTTCCCGCAGAAACTCATTGTATTGATGTGGAATCTGAAATGATTGAGAGAATGCTTAAGTCTAGGAAAGTTTTTATTGTGCTTGATGATGTGGATAAGGAAGAGCAAATTGAAATTCTAGTAGATAATTTTAATCGTTTTGGGCCCAATAGTAAGATTATCATCACAACAAGAGATGAGCAAGTACTCAATGGAAGAGTTGATATAATACACAGAGTTGAGGGGTTAGAATATCGAGAATCTGTTCAGCTTTTCTGGTTGAATGCATTTGACAAAGGACATCCTCAAGCAGGATTCGAAGAGTTATCAGAAAGGGTGGTGAATTATGCCAAAGGCTTACCATTAGCTTTAAAAGTTCTAGGTTCAACTTTTCGGGGTCAGAGTAAAAAAATGTGGAAAAGTCAATTGGAAAGACTAGAGAGGTATCCACACGAGCGCATTCACAATGTGTTAAGATGGAGTTATGATGGATTAAATTATGAAGAAAAGGAAATATTTCTGGACATTGCATTCTTTTTCAAAGGAAATGGAGAAGACGATGTCGAACATTTTCTAAATTCATGCAATTTCTCTGCAACTATTGGATTGAGTGCCCTTAAAAATAAGGCTCTTGTTACTTCAGTTGGAGGTCGACTGGTAATGCATGACCGAATACAAGAAATGGCATGGCAAATAGTTGGTGAAAAAGATCTTGAAAGACGTAGCCGGTTGAAGAACCCTGTAGATATACGCCATATGTTGAAAAAAAATAAGGTAATAAGAAGTAACTTTCCTTAAATACTTTTGCTTTGAAAAAAAAAAGATGCAATTGTAATGATTGGATTTACTTACTAATATTCTAAACTTTAATTTGTAGGGAGGTGAGGTAATTGAAGGCATAATATTCGAACTATTTCAAATGCCAGATGATGATGCTTTCAAAAAGATGAACAAATTAAGATTCCTTAAATTTTGTTGTCAATCAAACCTTCCCTTCAAGATGATTATCGACGTATTTGACGGGATTAGATTTTGTCAGGTGTATCCTTGAGTCATTTTTTAATAGCTTTTTGTAATTTTTGTTGGAATACATGCATGTTTGAGTCTCTTTCCATCAATTTTATGTTTTGAAAAGCTTGTTGAACTTGACGTCCGGTACAGCCAGGTTGAAAGTTTTTATGACTTACGTGTAAGTTTGAACTTCCATAATTCTTTCGATTTGATTTTGAGGATTTTCACCTAGTAACATTTCTCTGTGTTGCAGGATAAGTTGAATGACTCTAACTGGATGACCGACATGGAGTATCACAGAAAGTTTTGGAAGCTCATCGATTACTCCGAGGCATTCAAACTTGAATTGATTAATATTTCCAATAGTCAATGTTTGCTTCTTGTGCCAGCAATATACTGCGCCAAGAATTTTGTTCGTTTTATAATATTTCAAGATTTTCACTTAGTAACATTTCTCTGTGTTGTAGGATAAGTTGAATAACTCAATCGGATTGAGGAGAGAGGAATATTACAGGGAGTTCCCGGAGCTCATCGGTCTGTCCGAGGCATTGAAACTTGAATTAATTAATATTTCCAATAATCAATGTTTGCTTCATGTGCCAGCAATGTATTGCGCTGAGAATCTTGTTCGTTTTATAATGCATGATGGATCTATTGAAAAACTTTGGGATGGAGTGCAGGTAAATCTATAACTATTCATGTATTTCTGTTTTTCTTTTACCTGAAATTTGAGCATTTATTTTCCCTTTTTTTTTAATTACGACAGAATCTTGTGAGCTTGAAAAAAATAGATCTTAGTGAATGTCTCAATTTGATTGAACTACCTAACTTCTCTACGGCATTGAATCTTGAATCAATTGATCTTTCTTATTGTATAAGACTGCATCATGTGCCAGCAAACTTTATTGCTAAAAATCTTGTTCGTTTTAGCATGCAAGGTAGTCCTTTCAATAAACTTTGGGATGGCGTGTTGGCAAGTTTTCTTTTACTTGAAATTTGAGCATATTTTTTCATCTCTAATTATGACAGAATCTTGTAAGCTTGGAAGAAATAAATCTGAGTGGATGTCGCAAGTTGGTTGAACTTCCTAATTTCTCCAAGGCATTGAATCTTGAATCGATAGATCTTTCCTATTGTATAAGCTTGCGTCATGTGCCGACAAAATTTTGTCCTGAGAAGCTTGTTCGTTTTGTAATGCGTGGTGGTCCTTTTAAGAAGCTTTGGAATAAAGTGCAGGTAGATGTACTGATGTATGATTTATGCTATGTTTGGATGGGGGAGAATGGACAGGAATATTATATCATAACCTTAGCTTATTTAGGAATTTTGATTAAGGTGGGGGAGAGATTGGAGTAATTATGATTAATATTCAAAGTGCTCCAACTCTCTTCATTACTCACTTTTGTATTCCTCTAATTTGAAGAATTTTGGAGGATTTTCTATACATCAAAATGAGGAGAAGGAAAGTCCTCTCTTAAGCATCCATCCTCCCCCTCTTTCCTTGGGTTCCATTCTCTCTTATGTTATCTTTCCATTCCTTCCCCCCAACCCGCAACATACCATTAGTTTTTCCAGTACTTGGAATGTGAGCATTCTTGTCTCCTTTAATTATTGCAGAATCTTGTGAGTTTGGAGGAAATAGATCTTTCTCAATCTGAGGAATTGATTGAGGTTCCCGATCTCTCCAAGGCATCAAAACTTAGAGTGGTGGAACTCTCCGATTGTGGTAATTTGTGTCACCTTCATCCTTCTCTTTTATCCCACCAATCACTTTACAGTCTGAATCTCTCCGGGTGCAAAAGTCTTAAGAGTCTTCTTTTAACACTCCAATCACTTCACAAGTTGAATCTCTCCAGGTGCAAAGGTCTTGAGAGTCTCAAAAGTAGGATTCATCTTGATGATCTATCTTTTTTAAACCTCAGAGAGTGCTCGAGGCTCAGAGAATTCTCATTGAGTTCAGCAAAAATAGAGGAGTTGGACTTGAGAGGTACAGCAATTGAAACATTGGACTCATCCATTGCAAGTTGCAGAAATATTCAATCTTTGCTTCTCAACAATGTACTAATCAAGAGTCTCCCAAATGAGTTATCTAACCTGCGATCTCTCAGAGAATTAAACCTTTCTTACATCAGAGAACTTGACACAAGGAATTTGCATATCATACTTCATGGCTTGTTCTCTTTGCGTCATTTGAACCTTCGGGAAACCAATGTGGAGGGCTTGCCTGCTTGGATTGAGTCTCTTATATGTCTGGAAGATATTTGCATATCTAATTGCAAGAGGCTTCGGTCTATACTAGGACTTCCACCATCCTTAGCAAGTCTAGATGCTAGTGGCTGCACATCTCTGGAGACAATAAATACTCCAATGACATCAGCAGTCTTCTCTTTGCATCATTTGAACCTTCAAGAAACCAATGTGGAGAGCTTGCCTACTTGGATCGAGTCTCTTCCATTTCTGGAAGATATTTGCATATCTAATTGCAAAAGGCTTCGGTCTATTCTTGGACTTCCAGCATCCTTAGCAAGTCTAGATGCTAGTGGCTGCTCATCTCTGGAGACAATAAATACTCCAATAGTCTTCTCTCTGCGTCATTTGAGCCTTCGAGGAACCAATGTGGAGAGCTTGCCTGCTTGGATCGAGTCTCTTCCATTTCTGGAAGATATTTGCATATCTAATTGCATAAGGCTTCGGTCTATACTTGGACTTCCAGCATCCTTAGCAAGTCTAGATGCTAGTGGCTGCTCGTCTCTGGAGACAATAAATACTCCAATAGTCTTCTCTTTGCGTCATTTGAACCTTCGAGGAACCAATGTGGAGAGCTTGCCTGCTTGGATCGAGTCTCTTCCATTTCTGAAAGATATCTGGGTATCTAATTGCAAGAGGCTTCGGTCTATACTTGGACTTCCAGCATCCTTAGCAAGTCTAGATGCTAGTGGCTGCTCATCTCTGGAGACAATAAATACTCCAATAGTCTTCTCTTTGCGTCATTTGAACCTTCGAGGAACCCATGTGGAGAGCTTGCCTGCTTGGATCGAGTCTCTTCCATTTCTGAAAGATATCTGGTTATCTAATTGCAAGAGGCTTCGGTCTCTACTTGGACTTCCAGCATCCTTAGCAAGTCTAGATGCTAGTGGCTGCTCATCTCTGGAGACAATAAATACTCCAATAGTATTCTCTTTGCGTCATTTGAACCTTCAAGGAACCAATGTGGAGAGCTTGCCTGCTTGGATCGAGTCTCTTCCATTTCTGAAAGATATCTGGGTATCTAATTGCAAGAGGCTTCGGTCTATACTTGGACTTCCAGCATCCTTAGCAAGTCTAGATGCTAGTGGCTGCTCATCTCTGGAGACAATAGATACTCCAATGACATCAACAGTCTTCTCTTTGCATCATTTGAACCTTCGAGAAACCAATGTGGAGAGCTTGCCTGCTTGGATCGAGTCTCTTCCATTTTTGAAAGATATTTGGGTATCTAATTGCAAGAGGCTTCGGTCTATACTAGGACTTCCACTATCCTTGACAATTCTAGATGCTGATGGCTGCACATCTCTGGAGACAATAAACACTCCAATCACATCAACAGTCTTGGATGTAGGAACATCCTTCTTAAGGAATGGACTCTTCATGTGTTTCAAAAATTGTGTACAATTGGATGCAAATACGATCTGGGCTATCGAAAGATATGCCCATAAAAGAATAATGGTAGCTGCAGCATGTCAATGGGACCATTCCTTTCAATCGTGCTTTCCAGGGATCGGTGTTCCAAGTTGGTTTGGATATCATGAAATGAGGAGTTCCATAACTATTGAAAGCCCTCCAGATTTTAATCCCTTGGGTTTTGCTTTCTCCGCGGTTCTTCGAGCTGGCACATCCTCTTCTAATAATATAAGGATAGAATGTATATGCTACCTGGAAGACGGTGAAATTGTTACAAGCAACTCTGGACATTATTGGTGCAATCACGTATCAAGGGAATGGATTTCAAGTCATGTCATTCTATGGTGTAATGGGACCTATAGCGAAGCCATAATGAAGGCAATTAGAGAGAGCAGAGCCAAACGCACCTCTTACAATCTGAAGCTTTCATTTCAATTCTCTGTCTGGTCTGAGTTGGACACATGCATAAAAGAATGTGGGGTGTGGCCAATACATGCCTCAGAGATTGAATATTCTTCTGAGGAATTGGAAGACTGGGTGGAGTTGGGAAGCACTATGGATTGTCCAACAAAGAAATTGAAGCCATCTTTCCATACAAAGACATTGGAGTTGGAGTTAGGCACTGAATCATACACTACAAGTGGAATTGCTGTTGGTGGCTATGATGTTAAGGACTTGACAGAAACAAACTCCAATTGCTTGCTTGATTATCAGTAACTCCCTCTTACTCTTTTCTCCTTAGTTAATCAGGCATCTTTTTTGGTATTTCCTTCACAAGTCAAGAGCATTTCTTAGAGAAAAATGATTATATATATGTATATATATAATCTTTTTACTGTTCTAACTGTATAAACTGTGGCAAAATATTTAAACAAGCAACTTTCACAAACCTTAAAATAACACAAAGCCACTAAGAATACGGTGGATCCCCCACAAAGAAAAGCTTTAGTTGGATCTGATCGTTTGTTTGTGGTTATGGGTTTGGTTGTGGGATTAGCATTACTTAGATAGGTTTTGACTTAAATTGATGTTATTCCAATTAATAATTACCATAATAATGGTACATTTTATTTGATTTTAACATCAATCCAATTAAATTTAACGTGCATTTCTAAAACCAATGACAGGTACAGTGAGTCAGACATAGAAGAGTGTGAGGTCGAGGTCTGCTCAGTGAATGCCTCAGAATCTCAGAATTCCATAGATCAAATGGGATTGGCATCGAAAGCTTTTGAGGAACAACAACTCCCACTGACACAGAATCTTAAGGAATCTTCATCCCAACCTATTCCGAGGGGACTGGAGTTGGAAACAATTTCTGAATTCAAGACATATTTGAACAATGATGAAATTGAAGTTCGAGGTTCCAATCGAGATGTCCTGGTTGAGCAAAAACCACTTCTTCAGACAAGGAAATGCATCTCCCAACCACATACAACTCCTACCGGGACACAGAATGATGACAGAGAATTGAGTGGAACATTTTCCTGTGTCTGCTTCATTGGTATGAAACTTGCATTCTTGCCTTGGTTTCAAATATTATATATTTTTCCACTCTAATACTTAGGCAGCATCAGTGGATATAATTCATGATTCCAGAAAATATTTAATAATAAAATTTGTTTTCAACAGGGTTTTTGTGGAAGCGTATATCAAGATTAATCAGCTCTTAGTGAGATATTCAGCAGGATTGTTACTCCTTAATGTCTGGTTTTCTCATGTTTTTTTATTCAGAATTTAATGGAGATGATTGTAAAAAGGATAGAGAGGTAAGTTTGAATCCTATTCCTCTGTTACAGCATGCTGTCTAGTAATATGAAGATGGTGCGATTTAAGCATATGCAAAAAGTTCAGTAACTCATCATGAATTGCCGATGACTAATGTTCAACGTACTGTGTTTCGTTGATATGGGTTTATGCATTTATGGTTTTGTTTGTCCTTCTTACTTTCATCCTCTTTGCTCCTGCCATCCTGCAATGTAGTTATTCTTTCTGTTTTCTTCCCATTTCTTTAATATTGCAGCGTAATGTGCCTGTCCTTTTTCTTGATAAATGATCAATAATCTAGACATAAGATGAATGAGCTGCAGTATTTAAACTTCCTTTTTTCTGTTTCCAAAAATATCTTTGCATGACTATCAGTAGAACTTATTTTCTTTTCTTTACCTTTTTAACTTGGCCTGTCTATTTGTAATGTTTCTATCTACCCCATGCAAGATTGGCGCTATTGTATGTTGACCTTATATTTAAATCCAGATTTCAACGAAAGATCAGATAACAGATTAATGAAAGGAGAGCCAATGATCAGTGCACCACCTGTATGTGAAAAGCTGCTTTTGATTTTTTTGTGGTGTTGATTAGAAAGACTGATAACCTTTTTTTATAACTTTTGCCTAACAAAATGACAGTCAACTTCTACATGCTTAGTTCGTTCATGAAAAACCGGATTCGAAGCAATATGAGTAGCAGCTCGATTGTCACACCATAATTGCATAATTCCATGAGTCTTGATGCCAAGTTGTTAAAAAAGGTAAGCAACCCATACAAATTCAGATGTAACATGAGTCATAGTTAGGTATTCAGATTCTGCATTGGAGCAAGATACAACTGCTTGTTTTACTTTTCCACGACACAAGGTTTTCTTCAAGAAATACACAATACACAATACACAATACCCAAATGTAGATCTCCGATCTCTGAGACATCCTGCCCAATTTGCATCAAAAAAAATTTTCACTTTGCAATGACCATGATTTTTATATAAAACTTTTCGACCAAGTGCCTTCTTCAAATACTTCAAAATGTGTGTAAGAGCATCCCAATGAGAGGTTCTTGGAGAGTTCATAAACTGACTAACCACACTTACTGAAAAGGCAATATCAAGCCTAGTTATACTGAGGTAGTTCAATTTTCTTACCAATCTCCTGTACCGTTTCGGATTTTCAAGTAACTTCCCATTTTCTGGACTAAGCTTCACATTTGTAATCATAAGAGTTTTGCATGATTTAGCACCAATCATCTCTGTTTCATTTAAGAGGTCAAGCACATATTTTCTTTGAGACAAGAAAATTCCTTTGCCTAAGAAATATCGAAGTACTCCTAGGTCTTTAATCTAGAATTTAGTTTGAAGAAAAGGTTTCAATTGTGAAATGCTCAGTTTGTCACTCCTAGTAATCACAATATCAACATATACAGTTAGAATAATACATCCTAAATCAGATTGTCTGTAAAACACAAAGTGATCATGATCACTTTTTTTCATTTCAAATTCTGTCACTACTTCACTGAATCTTCCAAATCAAGTTTAAGGAGATTGCTTCAAACCATATAATGATTTCTTCAAACGTAGCACCTTCTCACACTCCCCTTGAGCAACAAATCTAGGTGGTTGTTTCATATATACTTTTTCATGTAAATTTTCTTGTAAAAAAGTATTTTTAACATCCAATTGGTGAAGAGACTAGTTATTAGTAGTAGTAAGAGAAATAAGCAATTGAACTGAAGTAATTTTGGCCATGGGGAAAAAGGTCTCAGAATAATTAATACCATAGGTTTGAGCATATCCCTTGCCTACTAAACGAGCAACAGAACTATCCGGATGCACTTTCATAGTAAATATCTATTTGCAACTAATGGATTGTTTACCATCAAGTAAAGGCACAAGATCTCATGTCTGATTTGCCCCAAGAGCTGTCATTTCTTCCTCCATAACAGCACGCCACCCATCATGAGAAAGAGTTTCGAAATATGATTTAGGAACAGTAATACTGTTTAAAAAGGCAATAAAAGATCGAGAAGAAGCAGGTAAAGAAGAATATGATACATAGTTGAAAATAGAATACAAGTGGCTAGAGTTACCTTTTTGAGTACAAGTATGAATACCTTTTCGAAGAACAATAGGTAGATCCAAATCAGAAGATATAGGAGGAGGATCTGATGAAGAAGGAGCCGGTAGGGGAGATGAAGCTGACAGATCGTTGAAATGAAGTCTGAATTGGATGATTGTGGCTTATCTGGTGGAGGAGCTACTGAAGGTACCTGCACTCTACGAGACTAAACATATTTAATGGGAGGTCAAATCCAATTCTATTATGGAGAAACCTGTAGATTTTGTGAGGGAGAAGATACGAGGAAGTATTCGTCAATAGGTTCTGAATCTGGTAAGGTAGAGGAAGATGGAGAAGACCTAAAAAATGAAGTAAATTTGAAAAATATAACATCAGAAGATACAATGTAACGATTTAAGTCGGAAAAAATATCGATACCTTTTTTTAGTACAAGAATATCCAAGAAAAACATATTTCAAAGACCTTGTGGACGATCATCATGAATGAAACATGTACACTCAAAAATACATGGAAAAATAGGAAATAAGGACTTAGAGGAGAACAAAGTAGAAAAAGGTATCTGACCATCAAGGATTGAAGAAGGCATGCGATTTATCAAAAACAAGTTGTAGAAACTGTATCTGCCCAAAAAATTTTAGGAACCTTCATTTGAAATAAAAGGGCACCAGAAACTTCCATTAAATGTTAATTTTTTCATTCAGCTACTCCATTTTGTTGTGAAGTAACAGCACAAGATTACTGATGAATTATACCATGCTGTGATAAATAGATTGAAAATTGTGCATAAAAATACTCCTTAATATTATCACTTCGAAAATTACAAATAATTGTGTGAAACTGATTTGTAATTTCAGCATGAAAAGTACGAAAAATATGAAATAACTCTGAACAATTTTTCATTAAATAAAACTAAGTCATTTTTGAATAAACATCCACGAAAGATACAAAATAATGAAAATCAGATTTCGAAGCAACTGGGTAAGGCCCCCAAATATCCGAATGTACTAATTCAAATGGAGATGAAACCCGCTTAATTCTAGGAACGTATGATTGACGATGCTATTTAGCAAATTGACAAGACTTACAATCTAAACGAAAAATAGATTCTAAGGTAGGGCATAATTTCTGTAAAGATACCAATGAGGGGTGATCAAAATGACAATGCAACTGATGTGGAGTAGGGGTAACAACAGCAGCAGCAATTGATTTAGTAACTTTATCATCCAGTATGTACAATCCCCCAGATTCATATCCTCTGCCAAAAATCTTTTTTATCAACAGATCCTGAAACACACTAATCAGGAAAGAAGAAAATACCACAATTATAAATACATGTAATTTGGTTGACTGAAAGTAAATTGAACGAAAAATTTGGGAGACACAAAACGTTGGATAAAAAAATATAAAAAGTAATATTAACCATAGCACTTCCAATAACAGAAGCAGTAGACCAATTTGCTAAAGTAACGTGGGAAGGATGAGAGATATTGAAGGAAGACATGATACCTATTTGACCCGTCATTTGATTAGTGGCTCCAGAATCAATGACTCATCTAGAATTGGAATTGGAGAGACATGCAATGGGATTACCTATTTGAACTATTGAGATAGTGGATTAAGTGGTAACTGTAAAGAGGCCTTTAATTGCAAATACTCAGCATATTCAATATCGGACAATACTTTACCATTATTTCTTGATTTTTCTGGGCTATTAGGACCCCCAAACTTGTTTGTGAAATTAGAACCAATATCCATGATGAAATTTATCTAGCCAGCAAATTAAGGAAAATAGAAAATTATCCGGCAAATAGAAAAACACTACTTGGAGGCACAGAATCGCAAAACCAACTTCACAGAATGATTCACTGGCCTCCGAAACAGTACCCGAGCAAAGGTTGCCTCTGAATGTACCCTCACGCGCCTTCGTACAACAAGCGCGTGTCATGCGCCACCTCACTTGGATCGCCTCACCACGATCTATCTGCCAGTGCGCCCAGATCTTCCTTCCGGTGGTCGGAACCCTTCCAACAATGCTGAACAATACTCTGCCACTCTCACTGTACACTGCTACCATAGCACCTCTGTGATCTGGGCTTCCTCTAATATGTGGCTTAGTTCGCCGCCGCTGGTCCCACTATGACTTTTCTAGTCACACACACAAAAATTAAAAAGAAGAGGAGGAGAAGAAGAGAGAGAGAGAGGGCTGGATTTTTGCTCTGTTTTTTTTTAAATCAGGGTGGGAGAAGAATATCTAGAAGACTTTACATACCATGTTGATTAGAAAGAAATTTATAATGTCATATTCTCAATTGAATTAGGCAGTCATTATATATAATATAATATATAATACATATCATAAAATATAAGTGATGTGAAACATAATGCTACTTATCTATTAACATGTGGGAATCGATGATAGGTGCTGTGAGTCAGAAAACAAGATGAAAGACTGTGGGCTGCTTTCTGATTATAGAACTTTCTCCCGCTACGTTCACATGCATGACCGTAATTATACTTCTTTCTGGTTTTTATTACACTCTATACAAAAGTAGCATTTATTTTTTTATAGTAACCTTTAATAATGTTTGATTTGAATAGTTAATTTGTTGGTTCGTTATGTAGTATTAGTCAGCAAGTCATGATGATTTTCAAACAGTAATTTCCTCCCTAATGTTTGGTATTCTCTTTTGTTTCCTGATTTGGAATTTAAAGGAGATTTATTTTCTTTTCTCTGGCCCATCATCGAGGGATCAATATCATAGAACATTAAAATGATTATTGTCTAAATATTCTTAACCATTCCACCAGATATAGCTTATGTAGTGTCAGAAATTAACCTCAGTTGCATTCTTTGATTAACCAGAAATAACTTACCTTCATGCTGTCTTCTTTGCAGGCAGGACTGTGATATCCTCACACCACATCCGTTCTGCATTGATGCAACTGTGCAAATATTATGCAAAATTTAATGAATATATTTATTTCAAACCACAAGTTAATAACATTAAGTGTGTCTCCAATTGTTTCATTGTTTAGAGTAAATAAATAGTTTCTTTCTATTTCAAGGCTTGGCCTCTGTAAGGTGATTTTATCATTTGTATGACCATCAGTTTGTGTTGTACTTAAATACTGCCTTTCATGACACATATTAGTCCCAAGCAATTAGCAAACTCTTTATCAGAATATATTTTATATATCTGGATTGATGAGAATGCATTTCATTTTCTTATATTATTCTTCCTAATAATTTAACATTTCATCTATCTGTAACAGGGTTCTTGATTTCAAAATTGTTCCTATGAATTTTTAGTTTAAGAAAAGAGTACTCACCTAGTGAATCATGATAAGACTATCTTTAAATCACAAACTGAGGTTAAAGATACACGTATAAGGCTTGGACTCCATGACTTACGTATAAGGCTCTTGACTGAGCTATTAAGGGGAGAAGATATCAATGTATATTTGATGCAAATTTGGTGTTTTCTAAGGTGCCATAAGGAAAATTGAGGGTTCGGGAACCTGGGTGATGTGGCTAACAATACACGGCTAGCATTAGTACAAATGAAATCTTACCGTGGATTGAGATGGAATCAGCTCCGAATATTTCTTAGATGATGTATAATTTGCAGAGGGCCATCGTAGGTTTCAGTAATGGCAACGTTGCCCCATTTTTAAACTCCGTTATGTGGTGTGAAGGCGGAGGAACTGTCCTCCGTTGTGCCAGCTCACTCAAAGGGAATAACTTGGCAGGATTTGCGGGGCATGGACCAGTTATCCGAACCATGGAATGGACAATCCGAGGAAAGAAACAAGCATTTGATCAAAAGAGCTGTGGGTTTGTTGTTGGGCTGGCCGTATAATAACGATGGCTGGCTGGAAGTGTTAATTAGGAATGAAATGGCATGGTTCATGAAGGATTAATACTCTTAACAAAACTGGACGATCGTTTGGTTCAACTATGAAAAAAAATGCAAATAAATAATGAGAAATAAGAAGAAAGAGAGTAAATATCTCAAGATTATTCATTTTGTTAGTTCAAACAAGTAAGCAAATAAAATACTTTTAATTTATTTTACTAACTATTATTATATACAATGAAAAATAAATTTACTTCTAATTAATTGTTAAAAATATTGATATTATATTTATATATTTGTTTGGTTATAATTATATAAGGATATCAATTCACTAATAATAATATTACTATTACTAGTGTTTATATTAGATTTTTCCTGTTAGTTATATGTTTTATTAATTTTATAGTCATTAAGTGATAATTATAAATATTTTAATAATATTATTTCGATTACTATTGTTTAATTATTTATTCAATATATATAATTAATATTCTACTTATTATTATGGAGATTTTAATATTTAAGCCTTGCGTTATCAATATTACTAGTAAATAACATTTCATCATTATTATTTTATCTTTTACTTTTGTTATTAATACATTAGTAATACTAATGTATTAATAATATTAATTAATTATATATTTTTAAACATTTTAATTAATTTATTGTTAAAATTATTATGAAAGATTTTATTATTTTGTCTCTCATGAACTATTTTATGATTAGATTCTTAATAATCACATGATTAAATTAATTCTCTTTAAATAAATGAATGTAAATACTACTGATCATCTATTATTTTTAATTTAATCTTATCCTATTTTAAATTTAAAAATATTAACACTAACCTATTGTTTGGTTGGAAGGAAATTAGAGAAAAAAAAACCTAGAGAGTAGAAAAAGGAATTTCTTTTGTTTGATGCATGAGAGAAAATAAAAGAAAAAAAATTTGGAAAGATAATGTAGGTGGGACCCTCACATTTTTTATTCTCTCGAGTCTCCACTCATGGAGAGAAGATGGAATAAAACATGGGCAAAGTTTTTGACAAAAATAAAATACCGATGTTATTCATGTTTCTGGTACAAAATACCTATGCCTTATGCCATTTATTTGAATCTACTACTTCCTTCACTTTTTTCGATGCAATTTTGTTTGTAAGATTTACTAGCTCCATAATTACAAAACATGGAAAAATAATAATGTTTTAATTTATAATATATAGTCACTTTTATTTATAAATTATTATTAATATAAAATAATTTGATATTCTTATTTACTTATGTATTATTATATTATTAAAAAATTATTAAATTATCTTATTATTAATAAAAAATTTAATTACTATTAACTTTTTAATAATATATTATATTTTATACTTTTAAGATAGAGGCGTTAGGATTTAAAGATGGGAAGAAATGGAAAAATTAATAATATAAATTACAATTTTGAAATTTATTTTAGTTTAATAGATGAGAAAAAAGAGTGAGTAAAAGACATGCATCATATCCTATTATATTTGAAAGAAAAATAAGTTTATCTCAATAAAGTGTTAGTTATACAAATTATAAATGATCACTTTTTAACACTGTAGGTAGATTGCAAAGGTCATATTACAAGTGAATACATCGTATTTTTCCATATCAATTTTATTCATTTTAGATAACAACCAAATAAGATAATTCAAATTATTTATTTAATACACATATTTAAATGATCACATATGAATTAACAAATAGAATAATTTTAATTTGTAAACTCAAATTATTCTTTTCTAAATAGGATATTTATTTTATTAATTTTAGTAATAATATCACTTATTCATGCTCTATAATTTTTACTTGTTTTATAAATTTTATTGATTTTAATTGTAATTGATTTTTATTCTCCAAAATACATTTCTCAGCATTCTTTTTTCAATTTTTACTTTTGAGACTAAATACTAGATTTATTTTTTTGAAATATATTTTTCATGCAAAAATCTTATTAATTTTACCTAACTTATATTGTTGATCTCATTTTCATAATAAAAAATAATAACTATGTCACTTATTCTAAGCCAAGAAGATTCTATTAACGAAGTTCATGAATACTAGAGTATTTGTTGCCATTAATTAAAGTTTTGGGTTAATAATGCAAACTCGCAACATTTTATAACCTAGCTTTATGTCCATTTGTCAAGATGTAACTAGTCCATTTGCTTTAGGTTTCGAAACCCTGCAAATTATAAAGGCACCATAGAAAGCCTCTACAAATTTTGACTTTGTCCAAAGTAGGCTCAATTGCAAGATAGTTCTTATTGTGTTTAATGATGTGGATTCTCCAAAGCAAATTAAGTTTCTAGTAAGAGAAATTAATTGTTTTGGGCCATGTTGTAGAACTATCATCACAACAAGAAATAGGCTTGTACTTAATGGAAGAGTTAATAAAACATGAGGTAAAGATATCAAACTTTCGAGAATATTTTAATCTCTTTAGCTTGAATGCATTTAGTAAAGAGTATCCTTCAATGGAATTTGAAGAGTTATCAAAAACGGTGGCTAGTTATGCGCAAGGTTTACCATTAGCTCTAAAGTTTCAAGGTTCATACCTTTATTCTAAAAGCAAAGAAACATGGGAAAGTGCATTAAAAAAAAGAAAAAAATAGAAGAAGTACCTTCATAAGCTAATTGTAAATGTATTATGGTTGAGTTATGATAAATTAGATGGTAATGAGAAGGAAATGTTTTTTGATATTGCATTTTTTTTTAAAGAAGAAAGGAAAGAAGATGTCAACAACTTTCTAAGTGCATGCAATTATTGCACACCTATTAGATTAAAAGCCCTTCAAGACAAGGCACTTATTACTATTTCAAACTAGGGAAGAGTGCAAATGCATGACTTGATACAAAAAATTGGATGGGAATAAGTTCATGAAGAATATATTAAAAATCCTAAAAGATGTAGCCAATTGAGGGACCCTAAAAAAACCTATGATGTGTTGAATAATAGTGAGGTATCGGAAAATGTATTGACTTCTATTTAACATAGTTTTTTTAGGAGGCAATTGGTATGATTTGGCTTACCTATTTGTTATTTTTAACTTTTGTTTGTCATGGAAGAAATGCAATTCAAGGCATAATATTAGATCTATCTCATATTCAAGACTTACACATAAGTTGTGATTCCTTTATAATGATGACCAAATTAAGATTCCTTAAATTTTATTCCTTGATTTCTAGCATAGAAGTGGATTTTGTAAATTATACCTTCAAGTCTTAAATTATTTCCAAGAAATTTAAGTTATCATTTCAAAAAAAAGAAAACATGGATTAGTGACTAGAAATCCATTAGTAAAAAAGAAAAAAAAGCAACAAATTGAAGGTTGTTTGTAAATAACAAGTCAATTATTCAATTAGTGATGGATAAAAAATATCTATCACTATTTCTATTCCTTTTTCATCATTAATTTTAGGAGTCAATGACTAACAAAATGAACAAGAAGTGGAACTAGCGACATCCATGTCCATCACTAAATTAAATATTTAATAACAAATTGTTCATCGACAAACTAGAACACAATGATGAAGAAATCTATGACTATTTTTTATTTGTCACTATTTATGTCACAAAATTAAAATTTTGCTATGGAAAAAACATATTGTTAAATTTTCATTCATTGGTAATTTGTAAATTTTTGAAAATTTATTAGCTTCATTATTCATAAATCCATTGTAAATCTAAGAAATATTGTTAATTTATTACCTTGTTTTAGGACAACCTATACAACAAACATCCTTGTATAAATACAATTCAACTAGAACAATACTAGATTTAATTGATAAATTTCTAAAAATAAATTAATCACTCCAATCTTAATTTCTTAATCAATAGCACAATTTACAATCAATTATCACAATATAATGAAAATTATATCATATTGTGTAAGTTGATAGTGTAATGCCTCTTTGCATAACTTTACATTACTAAACTATTATCATTTACTTGTTTAATGATTCTAATTTAATATTTAAGTATTCACTATATACTATAACATTCCAAAAAGATTCAATTATTGAAAGTATAGGGGTCCACAATCAACTATATACTCGACTACAGGCTGCTCAAAAACAAATATTCAGAGTATAGTTAACTATATACTGTTGGTGTATGTCCTAGAACCAATCATATAGATGATTGAAGTTATATACAATGTATTTTATTTTTAGGCAATTTAATTATTATATTTTGTTTTTATTATGCGCAATTTATAACTTAATATAATAATTATCCTTGGAATAGTTTTGCTATTCCTAAAATGCCCCTAGTCAAGTATTATTACGAAAAGGATAGTAATAATACATCGAGACTAGCATGTATAGTGACTGATGATTATGAATCATGGATATGTGATATCAAGTCAATACATAAGTACATTGTTAGTGAACAATGTACTGGACTGACCCACTATGAGAATATTGCATTGATAAACGTGTCATAAGTTATTCTCATATGATCACAACTACACATAAACCTTTGACCTGAAGTCACTACGGTTTCCTACATGAGGAATTACTCACTTTAATATTGTCCTATGTCACCTTTAATCAGGATGACAAGTAGGGCATTAATTGGGTGTGTCATAAATCATGCAGAGGGAAGTGAGTGATGTAAATAGGATTTTGTTACTCTTGTATAAAAGAGAAATATCCTTGGGCCCCTTGATTGAGTGAGACTTAGAAATGCATGGCCATGCTCAGTTGAATTAATATGTGATATTAATTATTTATTTTAAGTCTACTCAGTATCAAGAAATATAAATTGAACATTGATGAGGATGACACATTCCATGCCTCTAGTTCAATTTGGATATTATTACAAAAAGGTTATGATGTAAAACGTTGATCATGTATTAGGTGGATGTCGAATCACAGACATTCTTACTACTTGAGTGGCAGTGATGTATTACTAGATACCGCTCGCTGTCTATGGCTCAATAATAAGTCATTGTCAACGTAGTAAGAACCTACAGGGTCACACAAAAGGAGTAGGAATAAGACAATAATTAATTGGACTTTAATTATATTAATATCCAATTAATTAGACTTATTTTCGTGCATATATATTATTAAGAATAATAAATTCACGTTTTATATATATATATATATATATATATATATATATATATATATATATATATATATATATATATATTATGTGATATTATTTGATATTAAAGTAATATCAAGTAATTATCTTATCAGATATTAGATAAATATATTATGAGATAATATTATTTTGATATTTGATAACTATATGCAATTATCTAATATTGAGATATTTATATTATGAGATAATATCATTATCTAATATTAGATAATTAATAGATAAGTCTTATCTCTTCTCATTATCTCTAAGATAAGGATAAGATGAGTTGTTAAGTGTGATTAGGATTTTGGAAGAATTATCCTAGTAGGACTAGGATTATGGCTTGCCTAAGTTCTATAAAAGGGGACTTGAGGGCAGCATTTAGAATCACGTTTTTAAGCTTCCACATAAACCCTAAATCACTCAGAAAACATCCAATCCTAATTCTTAGAGAGAAAAACGCATCCTAGCAGACGCGTGGAGGGTGAGAGGTCGTTGTTCACTCCGTGTGGATACCGTAGAGATGCTGTACCTTCCGGCCGGCGTTTGATTCATCCGCTCTCAAGTTTTAATCAGTAGAAACACGAGTGCCTAATAGGTAAAACCCTAATCATTGACTTATGCTTTTGCATGGATCCTAGGTAGAATTTGGATCAAAAATTTTAAATTCCGCTGCATATGATAATCTGAATTCCCAACAGTGGTATCAGAGCTTCTTGCAAAATATATAGTTCTGATTATGTGTTTTACCGTTTTGATGAATATTTATATGATAAATACATGTCAAATCTGTTTCGGTTTAAATCAGAAGTTACACGTTTTAATGAACATTTATGTGATAAATTAATATCAAATCAGTTTCTGTTTAAACTAGATATATATGAGATATATGCTGACTCGTGTATGATTCTGATTTCGTAAATATATATATGATATATATGATTTGAATTTTGAATCAGATTATCAATTGATGAGATTAATTGTATGAATATGATTATGCGTTTTTCTGCTTCATATATGCGTAGAATCTGTTCTGAACATATGATGTTCTCTACATTTAAAGCATATAACATAGTCAACATAGAATTGATGTGATTAATTCTGAATCTGTAAAGACTTGTTTAAATTCGTGTAATATGATTAAGTTGAATCTGGTCTATGAGGTATATGTATGCTTTAAATTATTTGAATATGGCTGGATCTGTTTTGATATGATTAAAATTATTCAAAGTGTTTGGACGTAAATCCTATTTTAAACTGTGATTTGAATGTCAATCATATAGTCGAATTGTTCGACTTGGGGTGTGTCAATTGTTGGCAAAATGAATCAAAATTTGAATGTCAGATGTATTCAATTTTTGGCCCGGGGGGCTCCGCCCCCCACACCCCCCGGCAAGGGGGCGCTGCCCCCTTGACCCCCGCCCGCTAACCGGCTAGCGGGACCGCCATGCTAACTCTGCGTAGCGTTCAAAAATTATTTTTATTCTTAAGGCGCCGTTTTAAAACATGATTTTCTTATGATAAATATGTTATGAAATATATATATGTTAATCATCCTCTTTATCTTGGTTACATATATTTCTTAGCAATTATTACATATGATGCATGAATGTGTTGCATAGTATGGCCCTTGGAGTTTTTAATGGATGGATTTTAAAATACGACCTGCGTGTCGTGTCTTCCTCTATTTCTCTAATGTATATTCTCTTCTCATCTCAATTCCCCCCGAATGTAACTCGGGGTTTCTGTTGTAAATTTGTAATTGCAATGGAGTATTCTTTGCTTGGAACAAGGAGAAGCTAAGGAGCTATGAGACAAGAAGAAGCTAAGGAGTTAGTTAGGAATGTCATTAGAAAATAGAATTTTGGGCCATACTATGCGACATTTTGATTTCTTTATTATGTGATGATATTGATGAGCATGCATTTATTATGTGATAGAATGTGTTCCTACTATGTGATAGTTCTATTCATTGCATGATATATGATATATGGTAGTCTATTTTATTCATTTACTTTATATGATATATGAGATATGCTAGATATATTGCATGAATAAATAGGCTAGTTATGGTGAGATCTAATAATAATTAAGTTGAAATCCCTCATCCAAAATATTAAGTCAGTAATAATTAATGATGCCTTCCAATATTTGGCACTCATCAAGGCCTCGATCGACATAAGGTAGGTTTGCCAAAGCAAGGTACCTCGTTTATCTTAGTGAGATGCGACTGGATAATAGTGATATCCGAATGTCAAATATTGGGTCCGACTTAACTAGGATATCTCGATAGGATTGAGACCTAGAGGCATAAAGTTGGGCTTTAGTTCATAAGATGGACTAGGACAAACGTTGTTCACCCAACTATCCAAGAGTTGTATATGATACAATTGGCAAGTGTTGCTTACCTAAATAACTAAGTTTTAAGTGATTAGCCAAAGCTAACTTAAGGCTTAGTGAAATATGGATCTTGGCCCACTAGAAAGCTTAAATACTATGGCTTTCCGAATTAATAGTGAGGGCTATTAATTTGAATGAAATAGTGGGAGATACATTTAATAAAAGACCTTATTAAATGTTTTAAATTTAATACTTACTTTGCATATTTCTGTCGTAGATAACCAATGGCTAATACATCAAATAACTTATCACTGCGATCGGTCCTTGAGAAGGACAAACTGAATGGAACAAACTTCCTGGATTGGTACAGGAATTTGAGGATAGTCCTCAAATATGAGCGAAAAATGTATGTCCTAGAGGGACCTGTTCCTCAAGAACCTGAAGCTACTGCCCCTCGAGCTCAAAAGGATGCTTATAAGAAGCATCATGATGACGCATTAGATGTCGGTTGTCTTATGTTGGCTACCATGGACTCTGAGCTTCAGAAGCAACATGAGAACATGGAAGCTTATGACATGCTTGAGCATCTTAAGAAGCTTTATGAAGGCCAAGCTCGGCATGAGAGGTTTGAGGTGACAAAAGCCTTGTTTCAGTGCAAACTGGCAGAAGGAAACCCTGTTGGGCCTCATGTACTCAAAATGATTGGGTATGTTGAGAACCTTGAAAGATTGGGTGCACCACTAGGTCAAGAGTTGGCCACTGACTTAATTCTGCAATCGTTGCCACAGAGTTATGGTCAATTTATCATGAATTACAACATGAATGAAATTGACAAACCACTGCCAGAATTGTTAAGCATGTTAAGAACTGCTGAACAAAATTTGCAAAAGACTAAGCCTAATACCATAATGATGGTTCAAAAAGGCAAAGGAAAAGGAAAAGGCAAGGGCAAAAACAAGAAGGATTCCAAATCCAAAGGCAAGCCCAAGTCTAAATCCTCTGCACTGAAACCAAAAGGAGGTGTGGCTAAGGAAGGGACATGCTTCCATTGCGGTCAAACCGGACATTGGAAAAGAAACTGCAAGATCTATTTGGAAGATCTGAAAAAGAAGAAGGGAAGTGAGACTTCCGCTTCAGGTATCTATGTTACAGAAATTAATGTTTCAACTTCTACATCTTGGGTATTAGATACCGGATGCGGTTCTCACATTTGTACAAATGTGCAGGAACTACAAAGGAGTAGGACATTATCTAAAGGCGAAGTGGACCTACGAGTTGGCAATGGAGCAAGAGTTGCTGCGCTAGCTGTAGGGACATATTATCTATCTTTACCTTCTGGTTTAGTAATAGAATTAGAGGATTGTTATTTTGTGCCTGCTATTAGCAGGAATATTATTTCTGTTTCTTGTTTGGACAAGAAAGGTTTTTCATTTATAATAAAGGACAAAAGTTGTTCAGTTTATTTAAATGAAATGTTTTACTGCAGTGCACAAATGTTCAATGGGCTCTATATTCTTGATCTTGAAATGCCTGTATATAACATAAACACTAAGCGATTTAAATCAAATGATTTAAATCCAACCTATCTCTGGCATTGTCGTTTGGGCCATATAAATGAGAAGCGCATATCCAAGCTTCATAAGGATGGATTCTTGGATTCATTTGATTTTGAATCATATGAAATATGCGAATCTTGTTTGCTAGGAAAAATGACTAAAACACCATTCACTGGACACAGTGAAAGGGCTAATGATCTATTGGGTCTCATACATACTGATGTATGTGGGCCTATTAGTTCACCTGCTAGAGGAGGTTTTCAGTACTTCATTACATTTACTGATGATTTCAGTAGATATGGATATGTGTATCTTATGAAACACAAATCAGAATCCTTTGAAAAGTTCAAGGAATTCAAGAATGAAGTGCAAAACCAACTTGGTAAAAGTATTAAAACACTTCGATCAGATCGAGGTGGAGAATACTTAAGCCAAGAATTTGATGACTATCTAAAGGAGTGTGGTATAGTATCACAACTCACTCCACCTGGAACGCCACAATGGAATGGTGTTTCAGAAAGGAGGAATCGTACCTTGTTAGACATGGTACGATCTATGATGAGTCATATAGATCTTCCAATCTCCTTTTGGGGGCATTCTCTAGAGACAGCCGCTTTTACGCTCAACCGTGTTCCCGCTAAAACGGTTCAAAAGACTCCATATGAGATATGGACTGGGAAACGTCCTAGCTTGTCTTTTATGAAGATTTGGGGTTGCGAGGCCTATGTAAAACGTCAAGTTTCTGATAAGCTTGGACCCAAATCGGATAAGTGCTACTTTGTGGGATATCCTAAGGAAACTAAGGGATACTATTTCTATAATCCTACTGAAGGCAAAGTGTTTGTCACACGAACTGGTGTTTTTCTGGAAAGAGAATTTATCTCTAAGAAAAACTGTGGGAGAAAAGTAGAAATTGAAGAAGTACGAGACCCACAAAGTAACACTGAACCTATAATAGAGCCTGGAAAAGGACCACAAGATGTTGTGGGACAGGAACTAGCTCAAGTAACACAAGGCCCACATAAGTCTGGTAGGATACGCCATGAGCCCGAGAGATATGGATTTCTTGTAACTCAAAATGGCGATGTTTTGCTCATGGATCAAGATGAGCCTACAACTTACCAAGAAGCTATAAAAGGGCCAGACTCTGAGAAGTGGCTTGAGGCCATGAAATCTGAGATGGATTCCATGTATACTAACCAAGTATGGACTTTGGTTGATCCACCTGAAGGGGTAAAACCCATTAGGTGCAAATGGGTTTTCAAGAAGAAAACCGACATGGATGGTAACGTGCAAACCTTTAAGGGACGATTAGTCGCAAAAGGTTATAGGCAAGTTCATGGTATAGACTATGATGAGACCTATTCCCCAGTTGCCATGCTTAAATCCATCCGGATTTTGCTTGCTATTGCAGCTTTTTATGATTACGAAATCTGGCAGATGGATGTCAAAACTGCTTTTCTTAATGGAAAGCTCCTCGAGGATGTGTACATGACACAGCCCGAGGGTTTTGTCATTCCTGAAACTGCTGGAAAGGTATGTAAGCTACAACGATCCATTTATGGATTAAAGCAAGCTTCACGGAGTTGGAATCTTTGTTTTGATGAGGCAATTAAAGAATTTGGTTTCATCAAAAATGAAGATGAATCTTGTGTTTACAAAAGGGTTAGTGGGAGCACAATTATTTTCCTTGTATTGTATGTGGATGACATACTACTCATCGGAAATGATATCCCTACACTGCAAACAGTAAAGACTTGGTTAGGGAATTGTTTCTCGATGAAAGACTTAGGCGAAGCTGCCTATATATTAGGTATTAAGATCTATAGAGATAGATCAAGAAAATTGCTTGGCCTAAGTCAGAGTACATACATAGATAAAGTGTTAAAACGGTTTAACATGCAAGAATCTAAAAGAGGGTTTTTGCCCATGTCACATGGCATAAATTTGTCCAAAACTCAGTGTGCTTCGACACAAGATAAGAAGGACCGCATGAATAAGATACCATATGCGTCAGCAATTGGATCTATCATGTATGCCATGATATGTACTCGTCCTGATGTCTCGTATGCTTTAAGCATGACGAGCAGGTACCAGTCAAATCCAGGTGAACCTCACTGGACTGCCGTTAAGAATATCCTTAAGTACTTAAGAAGGACTAAGGATTTATTCTTAATATATGGAGGAGAGGAAGAACTTGTTGTAAAAGGTTACACTGATGCCAGTTTTCAATCCGACAAGGATGACTTTAGATCGCAGTCAGGTTATGTATTTAGCCTAAATGGTGGTGCTGTATGCTGGAAGAGTTCAAAGCAAGAAATAGTGGCCGACTCTACTACAGAGGCTGAGTATATTGCTACATCTGATGCGTCAAAAGAGGCTGTTTGGATCAAAAAGTTCATTACTGAACTTGGCGTTGTTCCTAGCATTGCAAACCCAGTGGATCTCTATTGTGACAACAATGGAGCCATTGCACAAGCCAAGGAACCCAAATCTCACCAGCGATCCAAACATATACTTAGGCGCTTCCATCTCATTCGAGAAATCATCGATAGAGGAGATGTGAAGATATGCAAAGTACCAACTGATGATAATATCACCGACCCACTGACAAAGCCTTTAGCGCAGAAAAAGTATGATGGTCATACTATGTCACTTGGTATTAGATACATGAGTGATTGGCTCTAGTCCAAGTGGGAGATTGTTGGTGTATGTCCTAGAACCAATCATATAGATGATTGAAGTTATATACAATGTATTTTATTTTTAGGCAATTTAATTATTATATTTTATTTTTATGCGCAATTTATAACTTAATATAATAATTATCCTTGGAATAGTTTTGCTATTCCTAAAATGCCCCTAGTCAAGTATTATTACGAAAATGATAGTAATAATACATCGAGACTAGCATGTATAGTGACTGATGATTATGAATCATGGATATGTGATATCAAGTCAATACATGAGTACATTGTTAGTGAACAATGTACTGGACTGACCCACTATGAGAATATTGCATTGATAAACGTGTCATAAGTTATTCTCATATGATCACAACTACACATAAACCTTTGACCTGAAGTCACTACGGTTCCCTACATGAGGAATTACTCACTTTAATATTGTCTTATGTCACCTTTAATCAGGATGACAAGTAGGGCATTAATTGGGTGTGTCATAAATCATGCAGAGGGAAGTGAGTGATGTAAATGGGATTTTGTTACTCTTGTATAAAAGAGAAATATCCTTGGGCCCCTTGATTGAGTGAGACTTAGAAATGCATGGCCATGCTCAGTTGAATTAATATGTGATATTAATTATTTATTTTAAGTCTACTCAGTATCAAGAAATATAAATTGAACATTGATGAGGATGACACATTCCATGCCTCTAGTTCAATTTGGATATTATTACAAAAGGGTTATGATGCAAAACGTTGATCATGTATTAGGTGGATGTCGAATCACAGACATTCTTACTACTTGAGTGGCAGTGATGTATTGCTAGATACCGCTCGTTGTCTATGGCTCAATAATAAGTCATTGTCAACGTAGTAAGAACCTACAGGGTCACACAAAAGGAGTAGGAATAAGACAATAATTAATTGGACTTTAATTATATTAATATCTAATTAATTAGACTTATTTTCGTGCATATATATTATTAAGAATAATAAATTCACGTTATATATATATATATATATATATATATATATATATATATATATATATATATATTATGTGATATTATTTGATATTAAAGTAATATCAAGTAATTATCTTATCAGATATTAGATAAATATATTATGAGATAATATTATTTTGATATTTGATAACTATATGCAATTATCTAATATTGAGATATTTATATTATGAGATAATATCATTATCTAATATTAGATAATTAATAGATAAGTCTTATCTCTTCCCATTATCTCTAGGATAAGGATAAGATGAGTTGTTAAGTGTGATTAGGATTTTGGAAGAATTATCCTAGTAGGACTAGGATTATGGCTTGCCTAAGTTCTATAAAAGGGGACTTGAGGGCAGCATTTAGAATCACATTTTTAAGCTTCCACATAAACCCTAAATCACTCAGAAAACATCCAATCCTAATTCTTAGAGAGAAAAACGCATCCTAGCAGACGCGTGGAGGGTGAGAGGTCATTGTTCACTCCGTGTGGATACCGTAGAGACGCTGTACCTTCCGGCCGGCGTTTGATTCATCCGCTCTCAAGTTTTGATCAGTAGAAACACGAGTGCCTAATAGGTAAAACCCTAATCATTGACTTATGCTTTTGCATGGATCCTAGGTAGAATTTGGATCAAAAATTTTAAATTCCGCTGCATATGATAATCCGAATTCCCAACATATACTTGATTATAAACCTTTAGGGAGCCAATCATACTTAACTATAAACCTCTAAAAATCAAAAGTCCATTTGAATAGTCAACTATATATTTGATTATAACCTTCTAAAAAGTAAAGTTTTTGGCTATAGTTAATTATATAGTCAACTATAGTCCTTTATAGGCTACATTTTCAATTGATAGTCCACTATATGCTAGAATATGGTTCTCTAGAGAGTAACTCTTAAACCATACTTGACATTTACATCAATTTTTATAGATTCCAACATGATTTCATTATTCATATGCCTTAAATTTAATTTAAACTCATTTATGAGGTTAGCAACCATTATTAAGTCATCATAATTCATTCATAGCACCTTATTTACATTATATTCAACATAAATTTCAAGTCAAATGCCATAATCTATTTCATTTCTCAAAAATCATCAAAACTTACAAAACCTAAGTCATAATTAACCAATTTTATTTAAATCTTTGAAGTTGAGCTAGAATGTTTGTTCACCTAGTATGGAGGAGATGCTAGTTAAGAGACATTGTAATTTGAGACCTTTTAATCATCTAAAACTCTGAATATTCAAGTTATGGCTCAAAATCCTTTTTAAGCTAAAATTTTCAACTTAGTTAATTTCAAAAAGGAAGGAGAAGGAATGTTTAGTAAAGATTAAAATTCAAGTAGTCTTACCTTGATTAAATTAAAGAATTGATGAGGATTAACTCTTTTTTCGCTTGGTTGAAGAAGAAAATGAAAAGGTTAAAAGAGAATAGCATTCAGGGATTTTGGAATTAGGTTAATAAAGGGGTTAGTTAATCTTTTAAGGGTAGGGGTAAAATGGAAAAAATACCTTAAATCTTTTCTATACTTGCATACTCTTATCTAAACACTCTTGACTTTTAAACCTTTTGGCTCTATTGAGGAAAAATGATTGAAAAGTATGAAAAGTTTAAGAAAAGTAAATTCCTTTTTTTAAAGGAGAAATTTACTTTTCTTCATTGCTATAACTCCAAATATCATTTTTTTTAAAATCACAAATTCAAATGGTGTATTACTCCTTTAATAATATACATTTAAATTATATTTTCCTATTAAAAATGCTTTCCAATGAAATAAATGGGACCTTTATTTCATTCGCTTTTCCCTAACTAATTCATGCAAAGTTATCATTTTAAAATTCATTCAATCAGTTAATTCTCTTTTCCTTAATATTTCATCCTATATTTTCTTATTATAATTATTTTGCACACAAAATAAATTTAAAATTTTAGAAGAGATGTAACAATAAATATAATCATTCAATTCTTATCAATATATACATAATTAGCTTATGATTTGTACAATGCATAGGTTTAATTAATCCTAATTAACAAGAATTTATATTATAAATTTTTATTTTTAAATTTTAAATATATGAATAAGAGAACAAAACTAATATTGAAAAAAATTAGGATAAGATGAAAATTTGAAGTATGAGCATTGTTATTGGCTAGAAAAGTAAAGATATAACCAAATGGAGGATCTAGAATCAAATAGCAATATTGAGATTATGAAATGGGGCATAATAAGCATTGTTATTGCAAGAATAACAATATTACAAAAAATCAACACGGAAGAGCAAAACTTTTTTAATAGAAAAAATATATAAATTTTGTATAAATTAAAATTACAAAATTACTAATGAAAATAAAATGATAGTTGAAAGGAATGAAGTATATTGTGTTAGAGTTGTAGCTAAAAAAAATCCTTTAATTTATGATAAAGATCAATACAAGATAACAAAATTTGAAAAGGTTATACACAGTTAAAAAAATAAAAGGAACATAAGAATTTAAAAAGGAAATTTTTTTATATAAATTATAACAGTAACATTGAAATACATATATTTGCTTTGATTATAATAATATGAGCATTCATATTAATTAATTAATTAATTATATTACACATCATATCACTAATTATAAGTTACAATAATATAAGAAGTATTTAAAAAAATGTATAAATCGTTTAACTTTTATATAAATTGTAAACCAATGATTTCAAGTATTTATAAATTAACAATTATAAGTTGCAAAAATATTAATTTTCAAAACATATCTTACCCTATCTAATTTTTATACAATTTACAAATTGATTATTGTAATGGGATAAATTCAAGTTCAGCCATAAATTACAATATGTAATTAGGTTTAATAGGAATTGCAAATTTATGATAATAATGTAATAAAATTAATGACTATAAATTGCAAAAATATATTATTAAGTTTGGAACACATATCTAATCATATTTGATTTTATACAAATTTCAAATTAAATATTATAATATGATTAAAACAATGACTTTAAATTACAACAATATATTATCAAATTTAAAAGCACATATATGATCATATTTAATTTTTATACAAATTGCAAATTAATGATTATAATACAATTAAATCAATGACTATAAATTACAATAATATATTATTAAGTTTATGAAAATATTTTTTTTTATGTAAATTACAAGTCAATAATCATAAAATGATCAAATCAATGATTATAAATTGAAATAACATAATAATAAATCTAAAAAATTTCTAGTCATATTTTACTTTTATATAGATTGTAAATTAATAATAATAATAATAATATGATCATATGAATGATTATAAATTACAATAACCTAATATTAAGTTTTATGCATATTGTAAATTAATTATTATAATATGATTAAATAAATTATCATAAATTTAATACCTAATAAAAAATTTAAAAATATATCGAATCACATGTAATTTTTATGTAAATTACAAAGTAATAATTCTATTTTGAGAAATTAATGATTATTCTTAAGTTACTTGTGATTGGTGTGGATCTTGTTATTGGTAATAACAAACTTATCCAATACAAATTTAGTATGATCACACAATAATTTATTTGACTAATTGAGTTTAAACACTTCATTTCATTTTCAAAATAATATTTACATAATAGTTTTATCATTAAATATTTAGAATATTTATATATTAATACATATCTTTCTACCTAGTCCCTTACTTAATAAGTATGACTGCTTTTAAAAGACCTCTAATCTTGAATTGTAGGTAGTGGCTACTGAGCTTCAACCTAAGCATCTAAAAAAAATATTAAAGGGGAAAATAGTTACACCCAAGATCCCAATAAACAGATAATTCATTTATCTAAATATTTATAAGTTACGTAACAACAAATACTTCATGATCCAATCTAAACATGTAGTGTTTCACATAACCATAATTTGAACACCACAGTTAAACATAATTCAAATATTACATACTTAGAATAAATAGAATTAAGTAACAAGAAACAAAACTAGATTAATAGAAGTTAGCCTGCCTTATACCTCTAATCCACCTATCTGTTATGATCCTAATCTTGTTCTTTTTAGTAATTATCAAGCACAATCAAATAAACCAAATTTAGTGAAAACATTTTAATTCAAGATTTTAATATCACAACTTATCATCATCTTCATAATTTATCATAATCTCCCTAGTTCATCAATTCACAACCCTTTGCATTTTCTTATCATCATTATATTTCAACAATTTACAAGTTATCACATTTTCTTCTTAACACAATTCAATATATAATCATCCATAATCGAGTTAATCAAACAATCACAATCTAGATTTAAGTTATAGTTCAAATAACATTTCCATGTACATGTCATTTTTGCCTTCAAACTTACCCTATTCAAATGTTTGGAGATCAAGTAAATAAGGACCTAGGTGCTAAAGTATTGTACTCGGATATCGACCATCTTTAAACTAGTATTTAAGTACAATACTTGAATATTTGAAAGTAGTAAGTCAAGGTTCTCTACTATTCAAATAAGGTATTCAAATACTATACTTTAATAGTCAATACTTGAATATCATATTTAAGTATCCCTTTGGGATTTCCAAAATTGTAGCTTGAAAATGCAGAAGCCTAGCTTACTTTCTTTCCAACTTCAACATACAATAGTAATTCTTCACTTGCTTTATCTTAAATGACTATTATCATAACTTTCAATTCATACTACATATATATATATATATATATATATGACTCAATCAATCAATATTTCAAACCAAACTCCTAATACTATAGAATTTATCTCACTTTAAGCTAATATACATAAATTTTACTAAAAAATAAGTAAGTTAATTAAGAGAACTGAAAGAGATGAGGAGAAAGAATAATTATAGAAGTGATCCCATTAATATCTCAATTTACACAAAAAAGTTAATCTAACTTTTAAATCAGGCAAGATACAATTAATATCCTAAAACAAGATTTATTACCAGATAAACTTGTTAAATTTTAAAAATTTATAAATGATTTTTCAAAATTTCAAAAAATTAAAAATATTATAATTTCAATTAAATAAAATAGGAAATAAAGATGAATTACTTGCAACATTTTTTAGTATAATAAAATTAAAAAAACTCTTATTTTATTTCTTGAAATGCAATTTAATTGTGTTTCCACAATAATAAACTTAAAATGATTGTCTTCAATTATATCATGAACATATTATAAAATTAATTATATTGTTAATAATTTATTTTAAATCAAAGCTCATTCAAAAATTAGCCGAATTTATCTTAAAAAGAATCTAAAACAATTATGAATAATTTACATTCTTCTTTTCTATTTTTCTAAATTGAATCATCGATAGTGGTGGAATTAAGAATTTGATTTGGGGGGAACGACTGAAACTAGACAAATTTTTATTTTGGTACATACTAGAATATTTAAAATTATTTAAAAAATTATATCCCTTTTAATAATTTTCATTTAAAAATTTGTTTTTTTAAAATTAAATATAAAATATATAAATTATTGAACAAAATTATATAAATTCATTTATAAAGGTTATAACATAAATTATTCAGACTTTTATAAAAAAGAAGCAATAATAAAAATCCATAAAATAATATAATTAATTCAATAAAATTCATATTTTTATGACATATATAAATATTTTACCATAAAAATTTTGGATGGTAAAATCAAAATAGAGAATAAGTAAATAACAATTTTAATACAATTATGTCATATGTATAATATAAATAAAAACATAAAATTATACTTGCAAAGGATGTAGCACACAAATTATTCAAAATTTTATTAAAAAAGTTACAATAAAAATTTATAAAACTTGTAAAAGGATAATTAATTTAATAAAACTTATATATGTTCATACTTTTTTTTAGTTATGCCCAACGGATTGTGAGCATTTAGAGTAATAAAATCAAAACAAATAATAAGTAAATAGCAATTTTAGTACAATTATATTATATGTGTAATATAAATAACTGCATATAATTTTTAGTGCATACAATATTTTTCTATAAAATAAAATTAGAAATACGAAAGTTAGAAAAATATTTTACAAGTTATGCAAACTTTTCATTTCAACTTACATATATTTCCGTAAAGCATTTTTAATATACAATATAATAACAAAGTTCACATTTAGTAAGTAGATAGAAAGATAATAAATTAAATTATAAACTATTCATAAAATAATTATAGAAGAATTATGATTTTACACCTTTTGTTTAAATTTTTATTATTTTTATAATATTTATATTTATTACATAAATATATGTTTTTTTTTTACTTCTTATTTTTAAATTTTAAAAGAATAGTGCGTATGTGCACGGGCGGCGTAAGATTTTGAAAAAATTATTTGTATGTTTTAAAATTTTAAAAGGCTATATGATTTTAGATAATATTTGAGAGGGCTATTTATATTCTTTCTTTTTAGATATGAATTTTTTCATATATTTTAGTAAAAAAAATTATAAGTATCGAATTAAATTTTAAATTATATATTTATTAAATTAAATTTTACAAATTTATGTTATTATTGTATATTAATAATAATATTTAATTTATATCTAAAATTTAATTTTAAATTTTATTTTTGATATGTATAATATTATTTTTTAATAAAATATGTGAAATCGAAATGAGGTCTAATTTATTCAATGTTAAAGCGGGACAAGAATAATGAAAGAGTGAGGATAGGCCACCCTTGAATGATTGAACTTTCTTGACAAGGTCCGGTACAAATAGGAAAATGAACCGTACTAAGAGGTGTTTTTATAAATTTTGCTAAAAATTTATATATATGTTTTATAATTTTTTATTAAATTTCTAATTTCAAATAAAAATAAAAAATTTAAATAAAATTTTATTTATTTTAAATAATTAGAATTGTATCTTTTTATATGCTTATTATATGTAATTATATATACTTATAACTTTTCCCATAAAATTTTAAATTTTTTGCAAAAAATTATAACTTTTTTAAATTTTATATAAATTTAAGTTTGATGCAAATTAATTGAGCACTATCATTTATTTTTTATTATTATATCAGTTAAATATTATTAAAAAAATTTTATTATTAATAAAAATTTTTAATTATTATTATATTTCAATAACGTATTATTTTCATATCTATTAATAATGTAAAATAATTTATATTAATAAGATATTAACTTCAAATTCATTTTATATTTTACTTTTGAAAACCTGTAAAATCTTTGAGTGGGCGGCAAAGCTTATTTATATTCTTTTAAAAACTCATTTTACATTCTAAAATGCTTAACTTCCTGCATGAATCAATCTAAACTAAAAACTTATTTAATCTTCGAAAGTTGAAATTTAGATCAATTTAGTGTTTAAAATAAATTTTTTACCGATTTGATATCCGAAAATTAAACTCAGAGCAAATTTTAGTCCTTTTATTAGCATTTGACAGATAAACTGACGTGGCAGCTAACAATCGTTAAATATGGAATCATCAATGATAGATACTTTCTATGTTATTCCCATGGGTTTGGAACCCATGAGGATGTGATTAAATTGAAGTCATTGGATGAGTTGATCAAGTCAATGGCTTCACTCATCCAATGATTTTAATTTAACCACATACCCATAGGTTCCAAACCCATGGGGGTAACATAGAATTTCACTCAATGATAACATCACCTTCCTAATAAGCAAAACGATGCCGTAGATAATCTCCTTCCTTTGTTTGGTTGGGGTGAGAGGGGGAAAGGGGAGAAATTTTTAAAATTTAGATCGGAGGAAAATTTAAAAAAATAATAAAATTTTAAAAGTTAATAATTATTTATTTTATTTTTTTTCTTTTAAAAAAATATAAAATTTAAAAAAAATGTATAAAATTTACTTTTTTCTATCTTTTTTCTCTCTTACCAAAAGAGCTCTCCTCTCATTCATTCATTTTAGGCAATAGAGTAGCGCTATGGTTTTGCAGAGAAGTCAGACTCTATTGTTGGGAAGAGACAAGTCTGTCGATGTGAACGGTAATCACGACGTGATACAGACAACTTTACGATCATTGTCCTTATCTCTTACGCTCAATCGGTCAAACTGTGTTTTTTATCTCACGGCATTTTACATAAATTTTAATACATTTATTAATTTTTATTTGAATGAGTCATTTCATCTAATTTTTAAAATAAATTAAATGTCAAATATTTTCAAAATTTTTCGATTTTAAAATTTAAATAATTTACCATAAATAGAGATTAGTTAATAATTAATTTCTTATTATATTATATTATATATATACTATATTTAACTTAAGGTGTCAATCAAACGTAATTTCTATATAAATTTTTTCTTAAATATATATTATGATTTTGTTTGATAATTAGTTGTTAGTTGATTCAATTAGTTATTAATTAATAATTAATTATATTAATTAATTTATTAATTGATTGTATTAATTGTTTGAATAAAAATATTTAATAAAATTAATTATTTGTATGTAAAATAATATAAAAATATAAATATATTTTATAAATTATTTATATATTTTTTATTTTAATATTTTAAATCTGATATATTATTTATTAAATTAATTTATTTAAATAATAAATTATTATAATTTATTATATATTAAATATTTTTAAAAAATTAAATTAATAACTATAAAATAAAAATTGAAATTAACCCAAGTCCCGCTGCTGTACAGATGTTGAGGTGCAGAAGCAAATGCAAGTGGTGAGAAGCAGAGACATGTGAGAAACGTGCGGCTAGTTGAGAAGGAATATGAAAAAACAAGTGGGCCAATTCACTCACTTAAAAATTTTAATCTATCAGCCGAGGTTAAAACGTCAGAACAAGTAGAGTTTTCAAAAATAATTGTTTGGAAAATAAAAATTATTTCAAATAATCATTTACTAAACAACTGATTTAATTATTTTAAAAGTTAAAAAGTTAAATTTACTTTAACCAGTTAAACGCCATCTGAAATGATAATAACCAAACATCACCTGTATATAACAACCCATAGTGTAGTAGACAAATCTATCCAACATTAACAATATTTTGAATCACTTATTTATTTAACTTTGTTATAATTCGAAAAATAATATCTTAAACAGTTAGTCTAATTATAATTTCTTCAGCATTTATATTTTCAAATTTTACTATGCATAATATTTTAATTTTTTTAATAATAAAAATAATAATTCATTTAATAAATATAATAAGATATAAATAAAATTTTGTTTAAAATATATAAAATTTTAAATTAAAACTTTAAATATGATAAAAAAAAGTAAATTTTTTAAAGTAATATCAACCATCAAATGTCATTATATGAGTGAGGTGCTGATGATAATATTTTTAAATTTTACTATACAATATTCTTTATAATTGAAAAAATTACTTTGCAGTTAAAGGAAGTTTCGTCTGATTGGTTTAGGTAGAGATTCTTACGCGATACGTTGGCATACCATACGAGAATATGTGTGTGTACTGTGTGTTCAAAAAAAATTTTATTTATATATTACGTTTAATTGGCACCCTAAATTAAATACAAGATATATATAAAAATATAATTCAATTTATTTTAATCAATATATATAATTGATTATGATTAAAATAATTATATTTATAAAATTTTAATTAATTAGTATTTATATTTTTTATTCAAACAAGAATTTAACTAATCTTTATATATATAGTAAATTATTTAAATTTTATAAATCTAATAATTTTTGAAAATATTTAACATTTAATTTATTTTTCAAATTAAGTAAAATAATTTATTGAAATAAAAATTAATAAATATTATATAAATTTGTGTAAAAAGGGTAAAAAAATACAGTTAAAATTAATAATAATAATTCTAAAGTTGTCAGTATGACGTTATGACGACTCTCGACATAGACAGCCTGACTTGTCTTTTCCCAACAACACGTTGACGTCCCATCAATATGATATAATTTAGCTTTTAGACCTGCTGTCCTATTTTTACTGTTGCAGTCTATGTATTTTCCACTCTGCTGTAATTTTTACTTTTTTCTTTTTACTATTTTTACGAAAAGTTCAAAACTTAACAAGCTGAAGGGATTCATGATGAGAACAAAATTGTAAGCAGAAGTCAAAATGCACTTAAAATTTAATTTTTTTTTACAAAATTTTAAAGGAAAGAATTCAGTACATTAATATAATAATATGTTAATATATTATTAAATTTAATTATATATTAAATTTATTTTTAATTAAATTTTATATACTATATAATATATATTGATCATAAAATTTTATAATATATTAATATATTATTATATCAATAATATATAATATTTTTTTAATTAAATTTGGTGCTAGCATCTAAGATGCCTTAACGGTGATTTAACTATTCAAATTTAGTAACTTACATAATATTATATAAATTAAATAAAATTTAATAATTTAAATTTACCGCTGTATCATAAACTAATGTTTTTTAATTTTTTTCTTTAAATTTGTCAAATTTTAATTCAAGCCATCACTTGATCCAGAATTACTTTATTACTATATAGTATTTATTAACGAAGCGTTGATACATTAAAAATGTAAACTGATGCCGGCAGATTTTGAATTTGTTTCATGTTGTTTAATAATTAATTGTAATAATTATTTTTAAAATATTTATTTATTTATAATATAATTTCTATTTAATAATATTATTTAATAATTGATTATAAATGAAGGTTTAAAATTAATTTATTATTAATGTAAAATATTTTATATTATTAAAGAATAAAAAGAAGGTATGTCATAAAAAATAACAATAATTAAAATTTTTTAATAATTCTTATTGGTATGAAAATATATAAATAAGTAATGATATAAATTTAATTTATATGAGCAACAAATCAAATTTGAATCTTATAAATAAGAATAAAATTTAGGTAAATTCTTTTATATATTTATTGTAAAATTTCTATTCAAATCACATATATGTATTAATGATTTTATTATAATTACAGTGTTTTAATTAATATGATTATTAAATTAAAATTATTGATAATTAATAAAATAATTAATGCATTTATATTTAATTCAAATAAAAAATCTTACGATAAATAATTAAAATTTTTTATTAATATTTTATCCTATAAATAATATGTTTTTATTCAAATGATGTACTATCCATCCATTTAATAGTTATAATTATAATTATAATTAGAATAAAAATATTTTTATTATAATTTGCATATAAAAATAATAAAACTTATAATTTTCGATAATAAGAGTAAAAATATTTTTATTTATAAAATATATCATTTTTTATTGAGATAATACGCTTGAATCAATGATTTGACTTACTAGCAATCCATGGTCTAAGTTGGAAACTTCTGCAAAAGGCATTGCCACTTTCTCACTTTTGTCTGCATCCAATAATTCCGTATTTCTCAGCTTACCGGTTGATTTGCCCGTCAAGCTATTCCTACAATTCAGTCTCTCTCTCCCTCTCTCTCTATATATATATATAGACACACGCATATACATCTATGCCCATCTCGGTTTCAACCACTCCTGTCATTTTACATTCAAATTTCAAGTTTTCCGGTCATGAAAGAATTAACAAAAGGGAGAAAGCCATCATTTTTTAAAGTTTTGGTGAATCCAAAATTTTCTAGCAGTGTGGTTAGTAAATTTTGTAAATATTTATTTCTATTATCAATTGTGCTTCTTCGTAGTTTGAATAATTTTTTTTTTGTAATTTCAGTTATTTTTCTTAGACAAATTTATAATTAAGTTGATCGTACGGTAGTTCGTAAAGTTGTTATACAATTTTTAGCCATCTATCCACTTTTTAAATATAAATCTCAATAATTATTTTGTTCTTTACTTAGACCCCTCCCCTCCTTTTAATTATGTTCGGAAGTTTTTTTGTTTTTGATTTCATAGAATTATTCATTTTGATTTATTAGAATACATGTTTTTTCTTCTTAAATATGAAAAAAAACTTATTAGTCCTTACGAGTTCTTTCTTACTTGTCACAGCAAATTCCACCAACTTTTGTGAAGAAATATGGAAAATGTCTGTCAACCAAAACGATGCTAAAAAATTATTTAAATGAATCTTGGGAAGTTGAAGTAGTGAAGGTCAAAACAAGTTGCTATTTTAGAAGTGGATGGAGAAGATTTGTGGAAGATAATAAATTAGAATTCGGAGACTTTGTGATATTCAAATATTATCTTAGCTCAACTTTCAAGTTTAAAATATATGGAAAAAGATGGTGTGAAAAAAAGATCGATAGAATTCATGAAGTTGCTGGCTTTCGTGGTAAAAATCAAGAGCAAATTGAAAATGATGCTCAGAATGGTAAAGAAGATGTGATTATTATTAATTCTGATGATGATCATAGTGGTAAGTTTCTAAACTCCACCAAAGAAATCTTAGGCTTCATTTGTTTGGTAGGAAAGCATTTTACTTACGAAATTTATTATGCAAGTTTTTACAGCAATTTTTCCGAAAAATTTTTTGTTAATCTAAAATTTTTTATATTTTATTTTTTTCCAGTCACATGATTTGTTGTTCCTCTAATCAAATTGCCTACGTATTGGAGCTATTTGTCGAATATTTTTAATATTTAAAATTAATGCTAAATAATAATTTCATTTAATTTATAAATGAATTACATCATTAATCATATTAAATCAACATAGAATGAATCTATACAATTAAAATAATGTATAAACTATTTATGTAGAACAAAATAGTTTTTACTTTTATTTTATCAATCTTAACAACAGTTCACAATCAAACAAATTCACATAAAGAAGAAACCTCCAATACAATTTCTTAAATATTTATCTTGAGTTTCTTCAATGAAATCATAGTATATATTAAAATTTCTATTTAATTACTATCAACAATTACAAGTTAATGATTGCAATAATTATTAATATAGTGAATATTTTTTAAATTTGAACAATTAATATATATAATTCATTAGAATGTCATATAACAATACCTTTATTGAATTTTTTTTCGTATATAACCATGACATATAGTTACATTAAGTACTCAGTTACTTAACATCTAATAGATTTTTTTTTTGTATTTGAATATATTTATTGATGAATGTAATTTAATTTTTTTAATAATTTAAAATCTGAATTAATTTATGATAAAATGCATTTTAAAAACATAGATAATTATAATGGATTAATAGTATTAGTCAGAATATATTTGAATGGATCAATATCACTATTTTTTTTTATTTATTATGATGTTGAATCATAGATAATTATAATAAATTAATAGTATTAGTTATGAAATTGAAAGGGTAAAATAGTCTTTATATTCATAATTAAGGGATTAAATATTATATTTACTTTACAAAAATTATCTTTTGGAATGGCATTTATTTGGGCTTGGAACTTAAACTATTTTTTGTTAAAAAAATAAATTCTCACTTATATCACTACAGTCTACAATACATGAACACCTTCTCAGAAGTAATAAGGAATGGAAATCGAAGATTAACTACATGTTTAAGATTTGTGTTTCTATGTGCGTAATAACAATATCCAAGTTTAAAACTTAAAAATGCAGTAATAAAAACATTAATTTTCCATTTTCTTAGTTAATTATCATCTGCGGCCTTTTTAGAATAATTTTTAATAATAAAAAGATAAAAGCATATCCAAACAAATAAAGTGTAATTTAATTTTTATTTATGAAGCGATAATAAAAATATATTATAACCGTAACATACGTGAAATTCCATTGCTGGCCCCTTTTGTCGGCAAGCGAGGAGGAGCTATTTCCTTCCTAGGTTCCTAGCCGCGCTAAGAATAAGAATTTGAAATTTACTTGTTTTCCACCGTGGATCCAGATTATTCGTCAACTTTTCTGCATTATTATATATAGATGGATAGGTAGATAGACAACAGTTCCACAATGGCAAATTGCCTACGTATTTTAATTTTAATTTTTGATTTTTGAAAGGTATAAATCTTAATAATTCTATTATCAATTGTGCTTCTTCATAGTTTGAATAATTTTTTTTTTTGTAATTTCAGTTATTTTTCTTAGACAAATTTATAATTAAGTTGATCGTACGGCAGTTCGTAAAGTTGTTATACAATTTTTAGCAATCTATCCACTTTTTAAATATAAATCCCAATAATTATTTTGTTCTTTACTTAGACCCCTCCCCTCCTTTTAATTATGTTAGGAAATTTTTTTATTTTTGACTTCATAGAATTATTCATTTTGATTTATTAGAATACATGTTTTTTCTTCTTAAATATGAAAAAAAAACTTATTCAATTATTCCTTATGGGTTCTTTCTTATTTGTCACAGCAAATTCCACCAACTTTTGTGAAGAAATATGGAAAATGTCTGTCAACCAAAACGATGCTCAAAAATTATTTGAATGAATCTTGGGAAGTTGAAGTAGTGAAGGTCAAAACAAGTTGCTATTTTAGAGGTGGATGGAAAAGATTTGTGAAAGATAATAAATTAGAATTCGGAGACTTTGTGGTGTTCAAATATTTTCGTACCTCAACTTTCAAGTTTAAAATGTATGGAAAAAGTTGGTGTGAAAAAAAGATCGAAAGAATTCATGAAGTTGCTGGCTTTCGTGGTAAAAATCAAGAGCAAATTGAAAATGAAGCTCAGAATGGTAAAGAAGATGTGATTATTATTAATTCTGATGATAATCATAGTGGTAAAGTTTCTAAACTCCACCAAAAAAATCTTAGGCTTCATTTGTTTGGTAGGAAAGCATTTTACTTACGAAACATTCCTATAAGATACGAGTATGATATTGCAGCTAATGTTTGGAATTTGGTTTCAGATCAATTGGATCGCTGTATGAGGAAAAGCAAAAGAAAAGAGCGTGACAGTCAATTTCGTGTTATGCTGACATCTACCTATGTAAGCCGTCACTATTTGGTAAGTCAATCTTCTCATCTCTGACTAATAAAATTTTTTGTTTATATCGTTTTGTCTTATATAAAAAAGTTATCATATATATATATATATAATATATAATGACATGTCACTTGTAAAGCAAATTTCTTTTTCGAAATGCAATAAATTATTTTCTTTAAAGTTTTTATATTTAATATTAAGGAAAAAAATGTTTTTTATATTATTATTTTATAATTATATTTTTAAAAAAATATTTTTTATCGAAATAAATGAAACCAAAATACCAATAGAATGATTAGGAGTCCCAACTTGAATTTTTTGTTATTAGGTTGTGTTGATTTTTTTTAAAGATTTCAAAGTAGATAAATGAAACAAAAATTATAAATTTTTATTTAAAAAAATATAATTTAACGATTAAAATATTTAACCTCAAATTTACCTTTGATGAATTACCTCTCAAATGCTTGTCATTGTTCAAAATACTGTTAGGGAATAATTAAAACGAATCTTACTATTTCATAATTACACCAGAGATCGGTAAAGGTACATCAACAAGGGGTTCCTTTGAATATTTAGGCTTCCTGTTTTGGTTTCTTTCTCTTAACGGGCATGGTAAGATCTCCATTTATTATAGTTTCAACTTTTAGTGTAATCGTAAATACTGTGTTTGAATTTGGAAATTAAACTTGGTAATTCAATTATTAAGAAAGTTTAGTTTTATAAACTTGAATATTTTGTTCGACAATAATAAGATAAAACTTATAAATTACTTAAATATTTTAAGTGAAGAATTTAAGTTATTAAATTCAATATTTTAAATTCAATTGTTATTTAACAAATATTATATTTACTTTTAAAATATTATATCAACTATCATTCCTCACTTTTGAAAATTAAGCTATTTTTTTAAGTGTAAAACTTTAAAATCCTTAATATTACCTAAATATTTTATTCAAACATAACATTGTAATTTTAAATACTTAATGATGTGGGATTTGGAATTTTTGATATCATAATATACGATTATGCAGGGTGTACCAATAGCCTTTTTCAGGGATCTTATGGAGATGGGAACTCATGATATAAAACTTGAGATGGATGAGAAAATGTGGGGTGTGAAACTTTGCATGTCCTGCAGGAAGCATAGGAAAGCAGCTGCACAGGCCAGAATCTCCGCCGGATGGATGCAATTTGTGAAAGATAATGACTTAAAAAGGGGAGATGTTTGTATTTTTGAAATGCTCAGAATCGATCCATCTCTTCTCTTACGTGTTCGTATTAAAAGGTAAATCTGTCGAGGGGAGAAATATTATTAGACTTTCCATGGTCAATCTGTTGATCGGGATTGCCAATGAATGTAGATTAAGATATGTTATTTTATTACACCACTGTTCTAGAATTGTTAGATTTAGCCCCGTTTAGCCAGCAGCAGATCTGTTGTCGATTAATTGATTTAACCGAAAAATGGGTATTTAATTCGCGTAAAATAATTATTTTTAAAATGCTACGAAAGTTAGTATTTTCGGTCAAACATTTGTTTGATCGAAAATAACTGTTTGTCAAACGCGGGCTTAATTTAATTTGTATAGATTAATAAATTTGAATCTTTAAATTTAGTATTATATAGCAAATGGTATATCTTAATTGCTTCCTTCATAATGAGATGAGAGTATTTCTGTGAAATTTTTTTAATATTATATTAATATTAAAAATTTAATATTATTTTTATACAAATATTGTTAAATATATTATTTTTTTCAAATTAGCAATTTGATTTTCTGTTACAAAAAAAGTTGATCTCCTACCAAATTCAATTATTGAACTAGTAATACAATAAAATTAATTTTATCTATATAAAAATAATATTGAGTTTTCAGTAATATCATAACACTAAATTTTTTTTTCCCAAGTTAATGGTTGTTTCACCATTTGTCTATTTCTTTCTTTTTTCTCAAGAAAAGTACAGCGTCTTCCTCAAAAACGTATACTAATATTTAACCATTGAAGGGTTGAAGGATGATTCAATGGATAAAAGTAGGCAAGAAGACCTGGTTTAAGTCCAAAGCTTGGTGGTTGCTGTATTTGAAGTTCATCATAATGTCTATTAATCCTTTTGAATATATGTTTAATGGGGATGTTTTTGTGCGAACACTTTTATTTAGAGAATACTTAAATCTCTCTGCGCAGGGTTTAGGGTTTGTTATTATTTATTATTAATTATTAATTTAAATACAGGACAATGCGCAAAAGTGGACCCTTGGTTTGATAAAAAGGAGGATAAATTTGAAACTCAATTTTATGAGCAAAAGTGCTTTAGAAAGAAAAGTTTTAGAGTAATGTGGATAATAACATGACAGTTCATTTAAGTTTTTTTCCCCCTTCATTTGTGAAACAAGATCTAATTTATAAATTGCAGTTAAGTTTAAATGTGGTTAGGTAACATAGGATAAATTAATCTTAGTAAAATACTATATTCTTATATATATATATATATATATATATATATATATATATATATATATATTATGATTTTAAAAATGAAAGTTTCTTTCTTTCCTAGGGCAAAAGGACTTCTTTGCAAAAGAAATTCACCAAGTGTAAAGTTCACTCAAAATGAACCCAATAGAAGTGGTCGCTCGATGAGTTCGATAAAAAAAAATATAATATTTGAATTCCCTTTTTTTTTCTCTTGATATATCTAATGAATTTTTTTTTTATAATTCGATTAATAATTAGGTTGAGTTCGGATCAAGATAAGAAAATTCAGATATGTTTGTTCCAGCTCGGTTTGGCTCAGTCCATCTGATTATAATAATTTATTTTTAATAATATAATTATATATTAAAAAATAATTATATTTAATTATTTTTAATATAAAAAATTAATTTAACATAATTAAATATTTTATATATTTAAATGTCATATTATTTTTTAAAATATATTTTTTATTTTAAAAAAATTTATTTTTATTAAAAAATAAAAAATATTTTTTGAGTTTTTGTGATTTTTATTTTAAAATTTAGGCTTGATCGAGTTAGAGCTTTTGAATTTTATATAATTTAGTTCAAATAGTCCAATTCGAAATCTACTTGATCCGGCTCATGAACCCAATAATCTATATCCTATATTCTATACTTTATATCTATATTTATCTATTTCTATGTACAAAATTTGATGGTAGAGTTTTATTATTTTTCTAATTTTTATAGGTGTCAAGCTGTTGCTTGACAATGAAAATTTTTCCCTTGTTTTCTTCAAGCAATTATTTTTTCTTTTTTAATGTTTTTAAGTTTATTGCATTATGATTTAAACATTATTATTTTTATTTCTATCAATATATTTGTTATTATTATTTATAACTTTAATACTAATACATTATATATTATATCTTATATATTATTTTTCTTCTTTTTTATTAGTGTATATATATTTTGTCTATTTAATTTTGTTATTAATAATTCAGGTACTGATATATTATTAAGTTAGACATATATAATACAATATATTTTATTTTTATTATTAAAATATTTTATATAAATTAACAATTTAACACATAAAATGTTAATTATATTTATTAATTGCATATCCTATTTTAACAATATTAAAAATTTAAGATAAATTTAATTAAAAGTTTTTAACTTAAGTGGCACCTAATTTTTTTGAAGGTTATGTAATTTTTGTTGCGTTTATGATTCAATCCATAATCCTCGTATGTATGCGTCTAGTAATTTAATTACTCTTATAATTATTAAAAAAAATTCAAGATAAAGTTATATACTTGAATTTTATAAATATTTTCTTAATATCAATTTCAAAATAGTATTTTAAATTAAATATGCATCAATTGCAAATTTATTAAGGCTTTTAACTCACATATTATTTCTTTCTCTTTTTATCTATTTTTGTGCATATTTTTTTAATTTATTCATGTTAACTCTAGTTATATAGAACTCAAACACAAATATTACTAAATAATATAGATATAACATAGTATATTTTTTTATTACAAAAATATTTTAAATAAGTTAAAATTTTAATCAAATTAACTAATTATATCTTACACATTTTTTATTTTCTTAACTTCATCTACTTGCGTATTTTTCTTTTTTTTTACCTTCCATTTCTATTATTTATAGCTCAAGTATCGGTGAGTAGCATAAATGTAATAATTAAATTAATTTATTACATGTCCTATTTTTGATAAAAGTATTTGACAAACTAAGATAATATTGATATATTTAAATTTTATCAATATTCTCTTTATATTATTTTTTAAGTGTTATATTTTAAATCAAATATATATTAATTGAGATTTTATCAAGACTTTACAATTCACACATTATTGTTCTTCTTTTTTATTTATTCCATTATATACTTTTCTTTTCATTTCATGCTATTTCATAATTACTCATCCTATTTAAAGTCTAGATGTCAATATTATTGGGTTGCATGTATTGATATAACACATTATATTTTCTTATTATTATAAATATATTTCAAATAAATAAAATATTTAATTTAATTTGATCTAATTAATTACACATTTTATTTTTAACTATCTTCACTTTACAATTCATGCATTATTTCTCTTATTTCTATTTTTATTGCATTTTTTTTTGTGTTTAATCCTATTATTTACATTTCCAAATCTAATATTAATATGTAATATATGCATAATATAATATATTTTTATTATAACACATTTTAAATAAGTTAATATTTTAATATAAAAATTATTAATATAATTTATTATTTGTATATTCTTTCTTTTAATAAAAATATTTAAAATTAAAATTTTGTTAAGTTTTTATTTATATTTTCTTGATTTCAATTCAACTATTGTATTTAAAATTAAATATACATCAATTGAAATATTATAAAGACTTTTTAAAGTTCAAATGCTAATATCACTAAATAATATAAATATAATAAAATATAACTTTTATATCATAAAAATTTTAAATAATTAAAATTTTTAATTTAATAGAATTAATTTACTACATATTCCATTTTTAACTCTTACTACTTTATGATTAACATATTATTTCTCCTTTTTTGATTTACTCAATTGCATATTTTTTATGTTATCTATATTATTTATTATTTAAATGTTAATATCACTAAAAAGTATAGATATAATATTATATATTTTAATTTTATAAAATACTTTAATTAGGTTAAAGCTTTAATATGAAAATTATTAATTAAATTAATTGATTTTACAATTTATTTTTAATAAATTATTTAAAAATTAAATTAATTTTTTATTTAAAATTTTAAAATATTTTCATCATACCAATTTTCGAATACTATATTTCAAGTTATTAAATATGTATGTATAAGTTAGCAGAATGCAGAAATGAACATTTCCTTTGAATTCATTTAATTTTGAAATAAAAAAATAATATCAAATGGAATTTGAAATGAGTTGCAAAAATGATATAATATTATTGATATTTCTTTTGATTATACTCAATTGGTTGTTCTAACTTTATTTCTATAAAAATAATTTTGTTAAATTCATTTTTAATTAATGTATTTCCTCAAAATTTATCAAATATTGAATGACAATGTGTTCAGTTACATATAATTTGAACTTGACTTAGAATAAAATTTAGACGAAACAATAAATGCTCTATCTTTCATACCACTCTAAGATTCATAAATTACATCAAAAACAAAGATTAATCACATGATCATATCAATTCAAAACATGATTTATAGCCCTTGATATTATCACATCTTACATCTTATTTTCACCTCCTAATTTTTATAAGAAAATTGAGTTGCACCACTAACTCATTTCTTCCATTACAAAGTATAAATTCTCACGTCTATTTTTAAATGCAAGAATAGAATTATATTTATTATCTTATGATAGATAAATATAAACTAATAGTGTTATATTCATATTTTCATTTTCATTTTTTTATTCATATTCTTTCCCATGTAATGAAATTTTGAAATTTTTAATCTTACTTTTATATATAAGAAAATGTGAGTGAAAAATGAAAATAAAAATGAGAAAGAAAATTTACCGCCAAATCACTGCACGATTATGTATCATGCATATATTTAAATAGCATCAACCACATTTACAACCTCTTTGGATGCATGTCGGAAGATTGTCCTGTCTTCAAGGTGAAAAAAAAAAAAAAAGGAAGAGAGGATATACGATGATTTGTAAATTTAATGCAAATAAAACCTATATATATTGCTTATGATTTTAAGAAAGAAGGTTTCTTGTCTTTCCAAGGGCGAAGGGACTTCTCTGCAAAAGAAGTTCCCTGAGCGTAAAGTGTTTGATTGTTCACTCACAATGGGCCAAGCAATCTATATCCTATATCCTATATCCTATATCCTATACTCTATTTTTATATTTATCTATGTCTATGTACTAAATTTGATGGTAGAAATTATTTTTTGTATTTTACGGGTGTCAATCTGTTGCTTGACAATGAAAATTTTTTTTCCCACCTACTACCTTGCACCTTTGTATTTTTGTTTTCTTCAAGCAATTATTTTTCCTTTTTCTAATTTTTTAAGTTCATTGTATTATAATTTACACATTATTATTTTTATTTCTATCAACATATTTTTATTATTTTTATTATTTATAACTTAGTACTAATATATTATTTATTATATCTTACATATTACTTTCTATTGGTATATATATTTTTTTCTATTTAATTTTTTTATAATTCAGGTATTAATATATTATTAAATTGGACAAATATAACATAATACATTTTATTTTTATTAATAAAATATTTTATATAAATTAAAATTTTAACACATAAAATATTAACTGAATTTATTAATTGCATATTTTTTAACAATATTAAAAATTCAAGATAAATGTATGTACTTAAATTTTATAAATATTTTCTCAATATATCAATTTCAAAACAATATTTTAAATTTTATATACATCAATTGAGATTTTATTAAAGATTTTAAATCATTTATTATTTCTTTTTCTTTTTATCTATTTTTGTACATATTTTTTTAATTTCTCATGTTAACTCTTCTTATATAGAACTCAAATATAAATATTACTAATTGTATAGATATAACATAGTATATTTTTTATTATAAAAATATTTTAAATAATTTAAAATCTTAATTAAATTAATTAATTACATCTACACATTTTCTATCTTCATAATTTCATCTACTTTATTACATATTTTTCTTTTTTGTCTTTCACTTCTATTATTTACAATTCAAGTACCAGTGAGTAGTACAGATATAATAAATAAATTAATTTATTACATATCCTATTTTCTAATAAAAGTATTTGACAAACTAAGATAATATTGATATATTTAAATCTTTTTAATATTCTCTTTATATTATTTTTTGGATATTAAATATATATCAATTGACATTTTGTTAAAACTTTACAACTTACACATTGTTATTCTTCTTTTTCATTTATTTCATTATGTACTTTTCTTTTTATGTTGTTTCGTGATCACTCATTCTATTTAAAATTTGGATGTTAATATTATTGAGTAGCATATATTGATATAAGACATTATATTTTCTTATTATTATAAAAATATTTCAAATAAATAAAATATTTAATTTAATTTAATTAATTAATTACACGTTCTATTTTTAACCATCATTACTTCACAATTCACAGCTATTTCTCTTATTTCTATTCTTTTTCTCATATATTTTTTTCATGTTTAATCACAAAATCATATTTAACAATTCACAATTAATCAAAATTATTTCTTTTATATCTATTTTTTTCATTGCATATATTTAACCATCATACACTTGAATTTGACAACAAAGATTAATCACAAAATTGTATCAATTCAAAATATGATTTATAGCCCTTAAAATTGTCACATATTACCTCCTATTTTTAATTTCTTAATTTTTATAACAAAATTGAGTTGTATTGCTAACTCATTTCTTCCATTAAAAAGTGTATATTCTCACGTCTATTTTTAAATGCAAGAACAGAATTATATTAATTATTTTATGATAGATAAATGTAAACTAAAAATGTTGTATTCATATCTTCATTTTATTATACATACTCTTTCTTACTTAGATGAAATTTTAGAATTCTGAATTCTGCTTTTATATATAAGAGAACGTGAATGAAAAATGAAAATAAAAATGAAGAAAAAGATTTACTGCCAAATCATTGCATCATTATGTATCATGCATAAATTTAAATAGCATCAACCATGTTTACAACCTCTTTAGATGCTTGTACGAAGATTGTCTTGTCATCCAGGGATAAAAAAGAGTGTAAGTATTGATTTGTAAAATTATTATAAATAAAACCTATAATTTGAAAGTCAAAGCTATGAGTAACTCTTAAATTATTCTTATAATTTAATTAGTGATGCAGAGCATATAGTATTGAGTGGACTAATCACCAAAAGTATAATAACCATTGAAATTAGATACTCCCACCATGCCGGGTTACTTCCATATATCTTTGTGTAACACTTAGTGTCACTTTTTGTGAGAACCATTCTTTTATTCTTAATTACAGTGAGTATAGTGATTACAAGACGTTTTCTTTTTAAGGTAGAAGTGACAACAAAAAATAAGGGAGCATGTGATTTATTTCCCTAATATCAATAGTTGTAATATTATCATTTTTCAAAAAGAGTGACACTATTTATTTTTTAATTCACTCTATATAATAGATTGTTCTTTAAAAATATTAAAAAAATCATTTCTTTATTTTGAAAATATTATAAATAAATTAAAACTTTAATTTAGAATGCATACGGTGATTGAATTAATTAATTGTATATTCCATTTATAATAAATGTTTTTGAAATTTAAAATTAAATTTGTTTATATTTTATTAATAAATTTCTCTTATCAATTTTAAATGTTATTTATAATTCCAATGCTAATATCACAAAACCTTGTACCTAAACCCTAAAAATTTAACGCAATATAATTTTTTTAATGTAAAAATATCTTAAATAAATTAAATATTTTATTTAATTGAATTAATTAATTATATATTATATTTTTAACTCATTATTTTTTGAGTGACACATTTTATCTTCTTTCTATTTAGTACTTTTTAATTTTTTTGCCTTTTTTATGTCCACTTTTATTATTTACAAGTCAAATATTAATATCACTAAATACTATAAATATAATATGATATATTTTATTTTTGTTATAGAAATATTTTTAATAAATTAAGACTTTAATATAGAAATTGCAATTTGAATAAATTAATTATATATTTATTTTTAATAAAAATATTTAAAAATAAAATTTAAATTTATTTATTTTAAATTTTTTAATATTTTTATATTAACTTTCACATGCGATATTTCAAATTAAATATATAGTAATTCTCACACATTATTTCCTTCCCTTTTATCTACTACATTATATATTTTTCCTTTTTTCTTATACACTTATCATTGAATAGTTTTGATATGATAAAATACATTTTTCACTATTAAAATATTTTAAATAAGTTAGAATTTTTATTTAATTGAATTTATTAGCTACATTTTAAGCTCTTATCACTTCACAATAAATATAATGTTTGTTTTCTTTTTATTTGCTCCATCACATATTTATAATTTTTTATGTACACTATTATTATTTATAATTTTGACACTAATTTTTTTAAATAGTATGGACATGATCACAATATAAAAAATAATATATTTTTCTTTTCTATTTTTATAACATTAAACTCCTTTATACTATATTAATATAAATAATCTTTAATTTAGATGAAAGTTAATTTGCAACATGTGCATCGCATAGGCTTAGAAACTAGTTAAGTATAATTTTGAGATCTAAGAATAATTATTTAGGTTCTATGACTTAATTATGAATTTAGTTCCACAGTGACAAGATAGTTTTTTTTATATGTAAAGATAATTTTATTTATTTATGGACAATGACCAAAATGTTTGATCAGTTTTAATCCAATTGGACATAAACAACGTCTCCTTGGTCCACACACGCACAATAACTTGGCATAACAAGCAAGAACTATTGAAGCCTTAATCTTAGCCAATCCAGTTGACATTGACTCATGCCCTAAAGACCTAACAAGGATTTCTCTTAATATCAGTTGTTAAACATTAACATGGGCTAAAATCCATCTGCCATGACTTAAGACTAGCCATGATGAGCAATGCACCAAATCTGCTAGACTTCCAGTTTATCCATTAATAGTAACAATCCTATAAAAAGACTTTATATATGCCTTAATAGAACTAAGATATAACTCTATACTTTACTTTATCTTTACCTTTACTGACTTAGGCATTAAATTATGCTCAATAGACTGTCCTCTGCCACATACACCTAACCTTTTATTCTTTGTGTGGGCAAAGTCCAACTTAATTGAATCGCCCTAAATTGATTAACTAAAATTGGAGTTGTCATTTAGCACTATCCATGGCTTACCTAGCTACCATGAATCACAATGTATGCATCGTATCTTCTTAATCTCATAATGGGATAACCTCATATTGATCTCATTGTTGAAACCCTATTTCTCTTATAATAAGATGGGCAAGTAGTAACTAATGACCATACTTTCTTCCTTGCTGAATAGGACTGTCATTGCACTATACTAATTGAAAGAGATGTTCTCATTAAACAAGTTGCTCATTTGAGAGTGGAGCCACAAGCTTTCCAATAATCATATCAATGTCACGAAGTAGGTATCCCACTAATCCCCAATCCTCAACTTACCTCCTTGGTCATCCAAAAGTTGATACTAACCCTACCACCTCTTCTACCTTTATTGCTATCGTTGCCACTATAAATGCCTTTTAGTATGCCACCAATTCTAGCTGATCGCAGAATTTCCTTACCATATAATTCGAGTAGACAACATTTGCCCTTAATATCAAACATTCCTATTATCTAGGTGTCACGATCATTAATACCATCAACCATTTCAATGTTTCCTTTGTCAACGTTCTCACCTTAGAGATTATTCTTTTTTCTACAAACAAATCCTAGCACTTAACATATAGGAATCCGAGGAGAGTAACATCCCTAACATGAAAAGTACAATCCATTTTGCCCAATGATAAGCTAAAATAATTCATAAAATGAACAATCTCACAACTTTTCCTTCCCAAAAGGAAGAGACCATCTTTCATTGCCAAAACCATGACTATTACCTCACTATTTCAAATTTCCCTCACACTTAGCAGCATATAATGGTACTTTAGATCTAGTGAAACACTTTAAAGCATTTTAGGCATTTATGCTTAGCATTTTCAATAACATTAACCAAAATAGGCCTTTAGTGGTTTACTTCCCTACCTAGTTACTTTATCGCCAATTGCAAATAGTTAGTTGAAACCTTTCAACCCTATTTTGCAACTAACAAGCCATCTTGGAAGACATCAGTTACACTAGTGAATTTTCAGCAAGGCAAATGTGAGACACTTAAAAATGTTTTGCCCGTTTCAATACTTTTGCCCTCGAAATTAGAAACTTTAATGAATGAATCCGCATTTGTCAATTAATAGTTAGGTTACAATCAAAGCACCTTGCTTTTTCCCTAGCTAAATGCCCCATTTATACCTTGAAGGAATTATTGGCTAAAGTGGAAAAGTTTATAAATATGAAGGAATAAGACATAAATATGTAGCAACATGAGCTTAGTTAAATGGAATCAAGTCAGAATCCCTAATTAAATAAAGGGAGGGAATGAGACAGAGACTAGAAAGTACTAAAACCATAAAACCAATTTAACAATTATGAACCCTTGAATATGCTACCAAGCAAAATAGTCCATGATGTCAAAGTGAATGAGTTGATGAAATTTTCAATACCAAAGAAAGGAACATATCTTCTTCCAAACTAGACAAAGGATTGTAAATTTCATAAAGATTATAGCCATGACATTGATGAATGCTTTACTCTAAAGGATAGGATAGAGCACCTAATTCAACAAGGTTACCTTTTCAAATACAAAAAAGTACAAGATGGATTCTGAATATTAGAAAGATAATAAGACTAAATGACAAGGCAGATAGGAAGAGAAGAATAACACCAATGGGAAAAACCTAAAAATACAAGTAATTGAGACAGTTGCTAGAGGTTTCTTAAGAGAAAGAAACTCGAACCACTCCTAAAAAACACATGCTAGACAAGTCTTTAAAATTAGGTAAAAGAAATAAAAAGAAGATTTTAGATCCATTACCTTTGTAGAAGATATTTTAGAGAAATCAACCAAGATCATGACGATCTAATGGTGATCACCACTCTAGTTAATAACTTTTTAATGAAACATATACTAGTAGATTAAGGAAGCTCAATTGATATCCTCTACTCTAAAATGGTAAAAAGCATAGATATTATGAAAAACATGTACAAGTTATACAAAGAAGTACTTATTGGATTTATTGGAAACTAAGTACAAGTAGAAAGGATTGTTATGCTGAGAGTCACCTTTGGCTCTAAAGTTAACACAAAGATGATTATTATAGACTTCTTAGTTGTCTTGCCACCAAACACTACTTACAACATGATTTTAGGTCGACCTTTATTAAATAAAGTAGGTGTCATTTTATTCATTCCATACCTACTAATAGAATTTAACACTCCAATTGAAATAGGGTAAGTAAAAGAAGATCAAAAAGTAGCATAACAGTGTTACACTGTCATCTTAAAAGGAAAAGAAGTACAGTGAAACACGCCAGGCATTCAAAAATCATAAAAGATTGCTAAGCTGTAAACTCGACATTGTTGGATGTTCGAATGGAAGATACAAATTGCCAAGAGCTAGGGTTAAATTGGAAGAATTATGGATGTTTGAGGGAGATAGTTGAAAAACTATAAAAATAAGAGCAAACTTGAAAGGCTTAACGAGGCAAACCTTAAATAAATACTAAAAAATAATAGTAAGGTTTTTTTCCTAGTCCTTAATTGACATACCAGGCATTAATAGTAAAGTAGCTTACTATAGATTATTCATCAACCTAAATATAAAATTTATCTAGTAAAAGAAAAGAAATTTGGGATTCGAAAAATAAGTTATAATGAAAGAAAAAGTTATCAAGTTGTTAAAAATAGGATTCATTAAAGAGGTTCCCCATATCACCTAGCTTGCAAATGTGGTTTTAGTGAATAAAGCAAATAGAACATGAAAAATATGCATGGACTATACAGATCTTAATAAAACTTGCCTAAATAACTCATACATTGACCATTTAATGGACAAATCTTTAGGATTTAAAATCTTAAGCTTCAATTATGCCTTTTTAGGCTATAATCAAATGAAAATGCATCTAAGTGACAAAAAAATGGCCTCCATAATGGATTAAGGTGTGTTTTGTTATGAAGTGATGCCATTTGGATTAAAAAAATGCAAAGGCCTCATACCAACATATGATGAACAATATTTTAATTAATCAAATTAGGAAAAACATGAAAATCTATATAGATAATATGATCATTAAATCAACTAGTGAAGAACAACATTAAAGAGATATTACAAAGGTATTTGAGATGATCAAAAGATATAAAATGCAACTTAATCTAAAAAGAAAATATGTGTTCAAAGTAAAAGCTAAGAAATTCTTAAGATTCATGCTCACAAAACATGGAATCGAAGCCAATCTTTTCAAATATCAAGTAATTATCGAAATGAAGAGTTTAACAAGCGTTAAGAAGATCCACACTCTAAATAGCTAGTTAGCAGCTCTTTCTATTTTATTCCTTACTAGAGCACTTTTAAAAGTTTGTATAAAATTCAGAGTGTGAGGAGGCTTTTTACAAGTTAAAGAATACCTCGCCACTCTACTAGTATTATGTTAACCAGACTAGTGAAATAACTTTACCTATACTTAGGCATATTAGAAGTTGTAATCAATTCGATATTAGTAAAGGAATAAGATAATGCTCAAAAACCAAAGTTTTGCATAAGGCTCAAATGAGATACTAGAAAATTGAAAAGGTAGCATACATGTTATTATGCGCATCCAAGAAATTAAAGCTATACTTTTAAGGCCATTAGCTCTATTTTTTCTTGTCCTAGAGATTTAAAGGAAAACTACACAATTTTAAAGAAGATGAAAGGATCACAATAGTTTGAGAAAAAGCTGTCAATAGACAAATGACACATTTAAAATAAAAAAAATAGGGCTAAGTTGGGGAAAATAAACAAGGCAAGCCTAAAGTGCTAAGAAGCAAAAGGCATCAACAGGTTATATCATTAACATAAACACAAACACTAAATTAAGATTACCATAATTAATAGGAAGATCAAAATTGAAAAGTCAAATGTTTTCTAAAGAATAATATATGAACATGAACATGGACAACATGAATTTCAAGAGAGAAAAGCAAATAGCAGCAAAATGATGATAAGTGAACTGTATGAGAAACATAAATAATGTAAAATGAAAGGATAGGCTTACTAAAAAGCAAATCAATGAATAGCATAGGAAAGCTTATAGATAATCTTTAAGAGCTCCGAAATCCATTTCCAAGAAAAAAATTTAAATTAATGAAGATAATGGAAAAGGCAAGGGTATATATATCTCTTATTGAATAGCTATGATATGAAAAAACCATGATCTAATTGCTAGGGAGTTAGTAGTCTAAGAATGTAGAAGTTAAAGTGATCATGCTTATCTAATGGTGGAGATTAAAAAGATTCAAAGGCTAAGATTAGGATCGTAATGATAAAAGTACATGAGCTATAAATGATGTCACTCAAGTAGTTTAGAATAAAAACTTACCAATCAAACAACCATAACGTCTTCAAAACAACAAATGGGATACATAAAGCTCACTCTAAGTAGATAAGATATAAGAAACGAAAGCTCACTCCAAATGATCTTCATATGAGTTAACTCTGATTGCAAGTCTAATTACATGATAATAAGACCATTTTTATTTGTATAAAAATAATGTTATTCATTTATATTTATAATTATAAAATATTAAATAATAAAAAAATATTATTTTTATTTTTAGTAAATATGAGTGTATTAAAAATAATATTTTATATTTAAAAGAATTATATTATTTTACTATTATAATGTTATATATATTTTTTTAATGTTAAGATACATAAGTGAGATACGTCTTTTTTAGTTATATATAAATAACATTTTTTCAAAATAATATTTTTTGACAAAATAGATGAAGTGTTATTGCTTTTTAGGATTTTTTATAGAAGAAGATCGAAAATGTAATGGTTAATCCATTTAGAATAATTCACTAATTAAAGGAATGTTAGGATCATATTAAATGCTTCAAACCTTGGATCTTATTTTAATTTAACAAATTTTTGATATATCAATTCCATACAATTCATGTATACCAAAATTTTAAGTTATTGAAAATATAAAAAATTAATATTTAATATTTTTAATTTTATTTTACTTATTTATTTATTCATACTTTTTAAAATATGAATTATTTAATTTTAGCTTAAACCTTCTTTGAATTAGTAAGAAAGAAAAAGTCTATAAGAACTAAGCTAAAAAGTGAAAAGTCTTTCTATACAAGTTTCAAACACTTACAACTAGAAAATTCGAAGGTTAAGTTGAAACTATTTTAGGTGAGGTAGAAAGTGTTAGAACCTTTTATTTTCGACCTTACATAATTTATAAATTATATAGATATTAATCTTAATTTAATTCATGGACCTAATTAAGGGATAAAATATATTAAGGGTCAATTTGGTACTTAGGCTTAAGTATGGTATAATTAGGTATAGATTATATAATAAGTAAGATCTATAACTTAGCTTAATTATAATATGTTAAGGTTCCCTACCTCTCTCACTTGAGCTTAGTTTGTATTGTTATCTTATTAGGGTATAGAGACTAAAACTTACTAAAGATTAGCACAAAGAGAGTGACCTTTTTACTTTTGTTTTAATTTGTGTTTCATAAAATAATTAATAATTGATATCAAAGCCTAGCTAATTTTTGTCGCATCTAATTTGTTACAGTAATTTTAAGCATTTATCTGAATCCATATTTAATAATTTGTTTGGCAAAATGTTTTTGGTGAAATACTTTTTTCTGTCAATGTATGAATTCATGATTTTGATGAAATCATGTATCTTGTGTGAATTTATTTTGGCTATATATTTGTTCTTTTCTTTTTTCTTTTTTGCATAAGTTTGTGTATGTTAATGAATTTGTGATTGGTGGATCATATTGCATCTCTATATAGGGACTATATATATGTATGGCACAATAATTTAATGATTCAATGAGCCATATTTTCTCTATTTAACTCAACATGCTATATATTTTCTCTACTCAAACTAGTTTGTATGCATTATTAAAGACTGTTTAATAAGTTTACTCATGATGCATATGTTTTGCTTATACAGTTTAATACATTAAACATGTATTGATTGTTTTTCATGTATATCTCAGTAATATGATATATGTTATACATCACTCAACTTGACATTTTTATTTTTTTACTATTGAGATAATTATTTTGATGCATACATGCATGTATATCGTGTTTGTGGTTTGTTATTATTGGCTTGCCAAAGACAAGCTTCTAACTTACACATTTGAATACTTGTTCTTATAGCTAGGATATATGGATTGTATTTTAAAGTTATGTTACTGTGTTGTATGCATCCTTTAATGTAACAAACTTGCTTAATATACATAATTCTGCTGCAAAATTCATATGCCATTAAACTGTAAGTACTTTTGTTGCATGAACTTAGCTATGTTGATGGAGTGTATAATTATTTTGCCATATTATATTGCTAGAAAAATGTGGCACATGAATATACATGTTTCTAGGTTGAAAGGAATAAAGAAAAAGGGAAGGTTTTCTTAAATATTTCCTTAATTGATTCTATTTCTAAGAAGATTTGAAAATAATTTTTGAATGTATTTTAGATAAATTAAAGATTATGTTTCTTTAGAAACATATTTTATGGATTAGAAGATTTATTTTTAAAAGTAAAAGATATAGAAATGGTAGATAAAATTTTGGAATAAGCATGGGCATATTGCAAATTTTTTAAAAGTTTTGGAAACCAAATTTCATGTGATTTTCTAGTTAAAATTTGGTTTAAGTCAATTAAAAGTGTGATTTACGGTTGAGATAGAACCATATGAAGGTTAAAAATAAGGGAGGATCATCGAAACTATTGAGCTCTATTTTGAAATTTTTTTGAAGAAATAAAATTCAAAATTTAATGTACTTCTGGATAAAAATTCAAATGGGTTAGTTGTAAAAATCATCTTATAATAATTTGGAATCAAAATCTAGAAAGAATCACAATGAAATTGTAAGGAACAACTTTGGGTTGCACAATGGGTCAAAACTGGGTTGCTAACCCAATTTCAACCCAAATGGGTTGGAAAGATGATCAATAATGCTAGCATGTGACACCTATACGTGCATAAGGCATGTAGGGTGCACATTTTATCTTTTAGCTTTAATTACACTAAGAGCATCCAATTTAACAATTAGGAGTTTCAGGTTTCTTTGGTAGGCCAGCATCAATTCATCTCTAAGGCCATTTAATTCAACTAAAAAATTTATACAAATTCTAAGGCGTCTAGTGCAACTAATAACCTATTTTCCTATATCATCCCTGATTACTGCATCACAACCTACTTTTCTTAGGTTTCCTTTAGAAGCCCCATCTAAATTGAGCTTATACCATCTAGAGGGAGTGTAATCCTACATAACTTCAATACTCAGTTATGGAATAGAATATTTAATTTATCCTTTAATAGCCCAAAATTTAGTAGCTTTTGCCATAGTCATATTTACAAAATTTATGCTTCCTTAGTTAGCTTGGAAATTTTTTCTATTTTTGTTTAGCCACAAATTCCAAATAGCAAAACTAAAATAACAGAAAATGGGATATTGATTTTGCATGCTAATTGATTTAAGGCTAGGTTTTGTTTCAGCCAAACATAAAAATCAGCATCAAGGAATTTTAAACAAGAAAAAGGAATTTAAATAGCATTCCAAAATGTTTAAGCAATGGGGCATTCTTTTAAAATATAAGCAGTAGATTCAGTACTTGAAGAGCATAAGGAGCACTGAGGCTAGACATCCATTCCTCTCTTGATTAACAAGTCCATAGTAGGAAGTCTATTATGCATAATAGACCACACCAAAAATTGGATTTTAAGTAAAGATAGAGTTTTCCAAATCCAATAAAAGTCAGGAAATAAATACATCAAAGTATTTTTTTTTCAAAAAAGTTATAAATACTTTTTCCAAAACATTTGCCATCTTTTGAAAGGCCCTAAATTAGCTTATCAGAATTGCCAATTATATTAAAGGTAATTCCAAAAATCATTTCTTGTATTTCATATGGAAGAGGTAAAGATATTCTATTAAGATCCCATTCTTTTTAAGTTATACAATTTGAAACTTTTAATTGGTATTCTTCATAAGGAAAATAACCCTAAATCAAATTGCAAAGAGAGCTAATTTTTAAACAATTATCTTGCTAAAAGTTAATTTTTTGTCTATTTCTAACTATGGATTTTATCCCTGCATGAAGGATCCGGTAGTACACTTTAAAGCTTTCCAATTATGTGAGGAAAGTTTGTTTAAATTTAAACCTCCATTGATTGTTTGGTGAAGATATTTTGTTCTTATAATCTTAACCCCCTAAAAAAGCCAAATTCATGGAATTAAAATCTCTAATTCCTAAACCTCCCCTATTTTTTGGCAAAGTGACTATGACTCCAATTAACTAAGGACATTTTTTTAGATTCAAAAGAAGCTCCCCACAAGGAATTCCTAGTTATCTGATTTAATTTAGATAAATTAAGCTAGAAATTTTTGAAAATTGCATATGATAATTAGGTAAAGAAGACAAAATCAAATTAATAAGGATAAATCTTCTTATAGATGATAAATATTTAGATTTCCATCCCTATATTCAGTTTCTCAAATTATCCACCAAAAAATAGAAGTAAAATGATTTATAATATGCTTTAATTAAAACTCGCAAATATTTACCAAAGTCTCTATGATGATTTGTGCCCAACTCACTACTTAAACAATCTCTTAAGTTTGCATCTGTATTTTTTGAAAAGTACACTCTTGATTTTGCAAAGTTTACTTCAAGACCAGACACATTTGCAAACTTAAGCAGGGTGTTTTTGATAACATTATAGTTCTTTCTATCAACTTTAGGATAAAAAAACTATATCATTAGCATAAAAAAGATGTGAAAAAAATAAACCATATTTACTTAATTTAATAGGGTCCCAATCTTTCTTTTGGACTCTATGTTAAATCATATGATATAAATATTCCATGTATAAGATGAAAATATAATGAGATAAAGGATCTCCTACCTTAATTCCTCTAGTAGGATAAAAAGAAAGAAGTTTGCCATCACTAAATAAAATTTGGTAGGAGACCGGAGAGACAAGGCTTAAAATGAGTTTAATCTACTCAAGGGAAAATTAAAAAAAAAATAAGAAACTTGTTTAATAAAAATCCCATTCTAATGAATCATAGGCTTTTTTCTAGATCAATTTTTTATCATATTACCTATTTTAGAATTTAACCTATCAATTGTATGCATTAATTCTCGTAATGACATTATCCCTTGGTTTTCTATTTTAATGAAAGCTACTTGAAAAAGGGATACAATTTTTTTCAATAGTGGTTTCAATTTATTGGTCAAAATTTTTTGAAATGGTTTTTAAAACTATATTACATAAACTAATAGGTTTATAAATATTTATAGTTTCATAAACCTAAACTCTAGGGATTAAACATATTAAAGTTTTATCTAACCAAATTGGAACTTCTAAAGATTTAAAAACCTGGGACACACATTGACAAACTAAATTTTTAACATTTGGCTAAAAGTTTCAAAAAAACTTGGATGCAAACCATCAAGACCAAGGGCTTTGTTTGAGTTTTTATGATTTTAAAGCTTTAAGAATTTATTATGTTGAAGGAGCCATGAATAACATATGCCTATCTTTTGCATCAAAAGTTATCATCCAAAATTCTAGAGTAGGAAAGGAAAGGGAGGCATAACTTTTAAAGGAGGTAAATCTATCCAAAAATTTCTTTTAAATATAATTTGAATTCCCCTTAAATCATTTAACCAATATCTTACTTCATTTTTCAAGTTAACTATTCTATTCTTTCTCCTCCTGATTATAAAGGATAAATGATATGTATGAGTATTCTTGTCTCTATCATCAATCACATCATTCTAGATTTTAAAGCCTATAACTCTTCCTCTTGTTTAAGAATTTGGATATATTTTTCTTGTATAGATTTATTAAGTCTTTAAAGAGATTCAGAGTACCCATTTTGTAAGGCAATTTGGAGCCCTTTAATTCTAGCCAAAATTCCTTTTTTTTCTTTTAAAAATATTATTAAAAACATGAGTATTCCACTAAGAAGCTTGTTTTGTGAAGTTTTCTATAATAATATCAAGAGAAGAATTTGAGGTCTAACTTTGATCAATAATATTATATATATTTGGATGAGAGAGTTAGCAGGTTTCAAATCTAAACGATCTTTCTAAGGGAAGAGTATTAGAAGCATGAAGATATATAACAATCGGATAATGATTAGAACTAATTCTTGGTTGATTAACAATATAAGCTTTAAGAAATAACAAGGACCATTCCAGATTAGTAACAATTAGCCTAACCTTTCTAGAATTAGGTTCATAGGAGTTCTATTATTTGACCGAGTAAAAATGAGTCTAGAATAGCCTAAATCAGTTAGATTACAAAATTGTAAACAGTCATTAAATAAGTTCACCATATTTAAATAGATTGGAGCACCTTTTAATTTTTTTTATTAGGATTGAACTTCATCAAAATCTCCAATAGCTAACCAAGGAAGGTTATAAGAATTTGCGATCATCTTTAAATTATTCCATAAAATTTTTCTATTATTAAAATTAGGAATTGTGTATATTCCACTTAATAACCAAGTTTGAAGGTTAGAAATTACCTTTATAAGGGCATGTAGCTCTTGTTCAGGTTTATTAATTACTTCAATATTAACTTCCTTCTGATTTCACAGTAGCTAAATGCCACCAACAAATTCAATAGTATTTATGTATTCAAAATTTGAAAAAGGAAGTGTCACAGTGATCTCTTTAGCTCTATCTCAATCAACCTTTGTTTCAATTAAAATAAGGATTTTTTTTTATCTTGAAGAATAAATTCCTTAACCAATCTTTTAAAATCAGGGTGTTGAACACTCCTAACATTCCACATCCTAATAGCAAAATTATTTGAAACCATTGTAACAATTAAAGAAGATTGGAACCTAGGCAACTTTTGGATTCTCAAAGTTGATATAAGAGTTATTTCCTCCTTTATATGATAAAACAGCTCTTAATCCTACACCACATTATTTATCAAGGTTATTTGAATTTGAAAGGTTTAAGGATAAGGTCAAATCTGAAACAACTGAGGTTTACCTCCCCTGAATGTCAATTTGCATTTTTTCATCCCTAAAGGAATTTGCTATAGCTATATGAGATTCTACCACTCTAGTCTTGATGCTACATGAAATGGTTCTAAGTGGAACCATAACAATGGTAGCTTGTTGGGCTTCGGTGGATTAAGCTGCATGTGAAGGGATGTTTAGCTAGGCTAATTGTCTATATGAATGATTTTTAATGAAATTAAGGTTTTCAGTAGTTCTTTTTCAAAGGGATAAGGATCTTTTTTGCTTGTAAGGCATTTGAATGGAGTGATGTTCTTCCATAAGTTCTCCTGATTTGGATCAAACTTGCTTATTGGTGTTGTTAGGTCCATTAAGATCCATTGTTGAGCCTCGAGTGAAATCTAATGAAATTTCCCATTGAGAAATGCCCTCTAAATTATTTTTATTTTTTGCACTTCTATTTGCTTATCTTTTGGACTCGATGCTGATTAGCTAGATTTAAACATCCTTATAGACCAAAAGTGAAAGCTAATTTAGGGTTTTTAGAATAGGAAGGTAAAATTATTTGAGACGAAAAGGCTTCATTGGGAAAGCAAGAGGGGAAAGACTAAAAATGGCTTTTTTATGATTATTTTTATGTCCAATTCGCCAATTAATGTTAAGGAAGTATGATTTTGAGAGGCAAGAATCGATCTTTTCCTATCTGCTTATAGCCTATCACTTAATAAAGTTTTACTAGTAGCTCCAAAAATAAAAGAAGGCCCATTATGATTATTTATACTGATTAATTTAGAGCCCAAATCTAAAGCGTTGATAGCAGGTTCTTTTACTTGTTTTTTAACACTATAATTTTCTTTTTTTCTAATTAAGATTCATGGTCTATATTTATCTAGATTGGTAATCTCTATTTTGGATTTCATGACTTTAAAAGCATATAATTTTTGTTACTAATAGAGCAGAGCTAATATCTTCTCACATCATAATTAAAGTGGAAGCTTCTACATTTTGCTCCCTAGATTGGTATGGTAGTTGGGTTTTTAGTAATCTCCCACAAGCAAAATAGAGCTAATTTAATCCCTCATAAAGAATTAACTATTTGAAATTTCCTATGTGAATTGTATGAATAAGCAATTTACTTAGATCAATTTAAACTCATATTCGAGTGTATTTGCCTTTATCTCCTAAGAATGTATAAGTATCAATCTTAAGAATAAGACCAACCTTTGCAGCTAGTTGTGGCAAAACATTAAGATCATAGAATTCTACTTGAAGTTCTAAAAATCTTATCCATACAACAATGGATAATAATTTAGCAGAAAAATGTTTGAAAAATGGTCCCCATTTCCTCAAAACAAGAAAATGATTTGTGAGGAATCAAGGCTCTCTACTAAGAACTTTAGAGTAGTCTACTTCAAAATCAAACTTAGATATGTAGAAATCATTTCTCACTTCAAGGATAGAAAGATAACTTTCTGGTTGCCAGAGTGACCTTACTTTAGAATCCAAATATTGAAAGCTAACTTTTTACCATAGACCTTTTCAATGAAAGTAAGACTCCATGGTGCATAAATCTTACTCTTAAGGTCTTCAAGAAGATGAAAGGATACTTTATCTTGACATAGGTTATTATCTGTACCATTGTCATCCATGTTAACCTCTCTTTTATCTTGAAAAAAAAGCTTTGTCATAAGCCCTTAGAATAACACTGCTTAGTTGATCTTTGTAACTATGGTTTCACTTGTCTTCCTTGAAATGAGTTTACTGATCCACTTCATGTGCTAATTGATCATATTCATTTAGTTTTTTCTTACTTCGAGACAATGCATCTTATTCTTCTTTGGAGAGAGCTTTTCCTTCATGACATTTTTTATTATACTACTAAGCATACATATTGTTGCCTGGAAGGTTGGTCCAGTGTGACAATTTCGATGGATGGTGTTAGGAAAATATCACTTTCAAAGCCAAGAAAATTGTTACTTGTATTTATGGTCCCACCATGCTTCTACCCCTCAAATTAATGATTTTCCTTGAAGTAATTTATATAATTAAATTACTTAATAGTACATTCTTCAATTTAGAATATGTTTTAGTGATTATTAAGATAAAGATTAAATTATTAAACTCATAAATATTTATTTACAAATTTGAATTTATTAATTATCTAATCTAAACTTTAGTATGGCATTAACTTATTTTATGTGATAGTTTATTAACAAAAATTACTAAAAAATTATCATCTAAGCCTTTGTACATATTTAGTATCTCTTTTTTTTTTAATTTTTTGATAACTAAACGAAATTAAAGTTTAAGAAAAAAGAAACTAAAAATTAACTATTTGAGGAGTAAAGATTCTAATAAATAGTATCTCTTTTTTTTATATGCAATAATAATTCAATTAAATTATTATAATTAATTAATTAAGTGTAATATTAAAATAACAATTAAAAATTTAATCCATCTATTCAACATTAATTTACACTATGTTTAGTTGAGACTTGAAATTAAAAATAAATCTTTAATCAATTGATTTAACTTTAAAAACCAAATATACTGAAGGAATTTATTGAGATTAAAATTTTAACTTATACATTATTAATAATTATAATTGCTTTGGAGTACTTGTCCTTCTTCTATTTATTATAATTATAATTTGTAATTTTATTAATTCAAAATATACAAATAAAAATAATTGAGTAAATAAATATATAATATCAAAAAAATAATTAATTAAATTTTAAATTATTAAATTATTATTTAAATAATATAAATAAAAGTATATATAATATTATAAATATAAGTAATTAAATTTTAATTAGTTATATTTTTATTTTTAATAATTTTAATTATATTAATATAATTTAATTTATAAATAAATATATATTAATTTAAAGATAACCTTACTTATATTAATATATTTTTATATTATTTTATATTTTTAATTAATGCAGTAACAAATTATGTCAAATAATAACTTATTTGGAATTTAATAGATAGAAGTGCTAAACAGGTCAATTTATACAAGCCTAGCCTCGGCCAACGTAGGTCAAGTTCATTTAGGTTTGATCAATATATTTGAACATATTTTTTTATAAGTTTAATCTATAAAAATGTTTTATGAAAATACGTAAAATTTTCAAATTTTACGAACCTAGCTCACAGACAGGTTAAAGCCATTTAAATTCGCATTTTTACGGATTAATTTTTAATAGGTACAATCCACCAAAAATTCGTGAATCAGCCTACCAAACCGTAGGCCTTAGGCACGTTTGACGCCTCTATCCATAAAGTAAATCTTCAGTGCAACGCCAGACCATTTATTCCATGTTAAATTGAAATCCAACCACACAGAACACTTCATCGATCCGTGTGCAATGACATACACGCTTGCTTGTTGAAATAGTTATCCGCACACCTAAATGAAATTCAGTCCACCTGCGTTTACTAGCTACGAACAGGATTATTTCAAAATAGGATATTTTATGCAATTTCAAGAATTTGGGGTAAAATTTTTCAAATTCGGTGCATATCTTCATCTGACAGCTTTTCCAAGTTCTCCCACCCCATTGGACCACTTACCATGGATTCCTAAACCCCAGAAAAAATAAATACACTGCACCTATTAAAAAAAGTGAAAATAGCTTTAAAAAAAATGTACTGACGCTGTAATTGATGGGATTTTAGCCTCCATTGGAAAAAGGGGTCATATCTTAGAAGTTAGGGGTACATTTTTTACGAGTTCCGATGTAAATTGAAACCACACTTTTATTGAGCGAAAGTACGCACATGTGCTGAATACCATATGAGTATTGGAACATACTAGTTTACTTTCGGAATAAGCCATTATTTCTTACTTGGAGAGAATGACTGACACAAATAAAGAAGTGTACTCTACTTTCTGTTTCATGCAGAACTCACCACTATATTTTATTCCTTTTTCTTTCTTTTGGAATAAAAAAGGTACCTTATATCAGGAGTAAAATAACATTTCTCGCTAGCACTTCCCTGTCAGCATTACATTTGAAAGAAAAGTAGTGTTAGTATTGGCAGCTGCACAATGGGCTCTGACTATAAATATGGGTGGAGTTCTGAATTTCGAATCATATGTTTTTATGTATAATTATATAAAAAATAAGATTTTAATCGGTCCAACTTATTCATTTAAAAATAAATTAATTCGACTCCATCTGAATAATTTAATAATGATTTAAGATTCAGTTAAAAAATTTAATTTTAAATTTAATTTGTATTATTGTTTTAAATAAAATAAATTTTTTAATATAAAAATATATATACTTAAAAAAATAATAAAATATTTAATTATATTAAATTAAATTTTTATTAAAAATAATTAAATATAATTATTTTTTATAATATATAATTATATTATTAAAAATAAATTAATATAATCAGATATAATCGAATCAATTCACTTATTATTATTATTTGAATTCGACTTCGATAATAATCAAATTATAAAAAAAATTCAACAAACTATAAAAACAATTAAATTCTATATTTTTTTGGTTGCCAATGAGCGTTTACACATGCAAGCATGCTTTAACCCTTGTTTAGGTTGCATAAAAAATAGGAAAGAAAGAAAAGTAGGGAAAAAATTGGCAAAGAGAATGAGAACTTGTCCTACTTGATTGTAGCAGAAAATTAAAGGAAAAAAATGTAGTAGATGATAGAATGTGGGTCCCACCCACTTTTGTTTCTCTCCATAGGTGAGGAGAAAAATAGAGAAGAGTTTCATTATACCAATTTTTTTCTTGTTAATGCCCCCATCTAAAACCATCTTCTTCTACTTCTGCATTTTGCACAAAATTGCTACTTTTGCTATTGCTATTTTTGCATTCAATGCCTTCCTTCTTTTGCTTCCACTTCTATGAGTTACTGGTAATTATCTCTTGCTTCTTTTTATACTACATCAGATGAATGTTATGTAATTTTTACCATTTTTATCTCTCTTTGCTTCTCTCTCCTGCCATTCTCTTCTCATCTCTTTCTATCCCTAACTATAACACAGTTGCCGCAAGTTATTATTGATGGAAGAGTAGCCTTCCACACAACCATAACTTGTTGGCATGGATAGAGGAGCTCCATTAGAGGTTGAAACGAGCATCCAAGCATTGGGATTCATCTTATCAAGCGTGAGGTCCTCCAATCTCTACAAGATAAGCTCTGTTGTCATCCAACCTTGTTGCTTGTAGGTTATTGACTAGCGATAGTAGCTTGCCAGCGATTGATTACTAAATTAATCTAGGTCTGGATTCAAAAATCAAGCCCTGTACTACTACGAGTTGGTATTGACCTGACCTAGAATGCGGTCCAAATCGATTTGGAACCTCGTAGTTAGCTTTTCTTTTTCTTTTTTTTTAAAAGCTTTTTTCATACATATAAATTGATACTAGCTATTTTCAAAAAGCTTTTGCCATACATCTAAACTTAATAAGCAAGTTTACAATTTTAATCCTTTTTTATTATTACAATTAAATTATATTTCATAGTTTAGATCAAATTTTTTCTTTAAAGACAAAGAGTTCTTCCTTTTATTTAATGTGACACACACTATGCAATTTTGTTATAAATCATTTTTGAAAACCATTGTAACTATGACTTGCTAAATGTTTAATTCATAAGTATGATACTCATATTAAACCTATTTAATTGTAGAAACATAGTGTAATCTCTAACTCTAGGTGCCATATCTCAACTATAATTTAGATTTGTATATTTTTTGATTTCAAGTGCTTATACATGCTATTTTTGGTTTCATTTTGTAAAGTTAATAAGAAAAAGGACTTTCAATTTAAGAAAGAAATAAATATATATACAAATCTCTAGAATTTCCTCTAGTGTGAACTTTTCTCCCATTTTCTCCTATAACCAAACAAAGCCTCAGTCTTTTGACTCCAAAAAGAAGTATGTCCTCCCCAAGTGGACTATATTATGAAATTCATACTTATATATATATTTTCAATATGCTAAATTATCATTAAATGACATATGATATGATGTCACATACAATTATTTTTAAATTTATTCAATTATCAATTTATTTAAATATTTAATTGAAAGTAAATCAAATAATAAATTTTTTGAAGTCATGTTTACTTAGGAAAATTTTATAAGAATTTTAATATTTTTAAAAATATGATTCTTATAAATTTAAATCATAAAAATATAATATTTTTATATTTAGAATAATTAAAAATACTTTTAAAAATATTATTTAATTATAAAAAATTTTTATTAAAAATTGAATGATTATCAATAATGTGTGATAATTGGCACTAGTCAGTAGCGGTAGGTAGTGACAATAATAGTGGCAAATAATAATTACTAATGATTGGTAGTAGTTAACGACGATCACCGATGATGGGTAATGACTAGTACTAATTACTAAGAATAATCAATGATTACTAGTAATAGAAAGTGTACAGTGGTAGTCTCCAACAATAAAAAGTGGTTGATGGTGGTATTCAATAGTGGATAATAATAAATTATGATTATTGGTGGTAGATAATAGTTAATAATAATTATTGATAATGGATAGTGATCAACAGTGGTTACCAACGATAAATAATGGCTACTAGTAATGAGTGGTGGTAAATTGTAACAACTAATGGTGAGTGGTAGGTGGTCAATAATGGTTATTAAAAATAAATAATAATAGTCATCGATAATGTGATGATAAATGATGATGGGTGATAGTCACTAATAGTATGTAATGGTTAGTTGTAATTGATCATAATGACTTATGAGTGGGCAAAATAATTTTTTATATCATTTAAACATTCTCATATCTTAGAAAATATAAGATACTCATCTCTATTATAGAAATATTTTAAGAGAATATTAAGTTAAAAATATTTTTGAAACTGTTTATATTCCTAACTTTTTTTTAATTTAAACTAAACATGTTAAATTCCTTTAGAATATTTTTAAAAATGTAAAAAAAAAATTATAAACCAAATGTCATCTGTATTATCAGAGTGGTTATCTTTGTTAACAACATATCTATAAGTTATTTTTGTCAACAATATTTTCTAAACATAAGAAGTTTGAGTGGATTAGATTATTAGCTATCCTAATAAATTTCTTGTAAAGAAAATATTCGTAAATTTAAAACCAAAACCTTATAACTATTTTTTTTCATATATTCACAATTGATTTTTCTTTATTAAATAAGAATGAGGATATATATTATATTGGATTGGAAATATATAAAAATTTCTCTTGAACAAACCGATGAACTAATTTAGGTCACGTGAGATTTTTGTATAATTTAACTATATCAGATAATTTTAATTTTGTCCAATAATGATTTAATAGATTTGTATGTATCGAACTTATTAAATATGTTTTAAAATTTGGGGGCAACACTATAGTACCTTAGATAGAACTGTGGTCTAATAACCTAGGACGTGTGATACAAAAGAAAGTGATGGTATAAATTAAAATTAAGATGTAAGCGACATATCTTTAGTCTCCCTCCTCTTTTTATAAAAGATAAAAATTCAGCTGGCAAGCATATATAATAAAAAACAAAAGTATAAATGTAACATGAACAAAAATAAAGGACGGACCTCATAAGTCATAATATATGTGTAATTTATACAATTAATAATAATTGGTTAATAGACAAATCATGGAAATAATAATTATTATTAGATTATTAGATAAATATTAATTAAACAATTTAGATATTGCAACATTTTAACTTGATACTTATTGTAATTATAATTAATGTTTCATTTTTGTGATAATTAATTTGTTAATAAGCTAAAAATTCATTTGAATTCTTATAAAATTGAGTTTCTATCAATTTCATCACTACTAAAAGTTTGTATTAATTTAATTTTTATAAAATTAATTCCTCCTAATCTTGTTAATAATTCTTCAACATAAATTTCAGAATAATTTTGTAAAAATTATTTTTGTTAATATAAAAAAACTAATTAACTCAGTACCCATAATATGAAGAGTGTACTTGATATAGCATTGGCTTATAATTGATTATTCAACAATTGCTTGTATAAATTGATTTTATGTTTATAGCAATCTTTAATAATAATAATAATAATAATAATAATAATAATAATAATAATAATAATAATAATAATAATAATAATTAATTTTTAGTAAATTATTAAAACAGGGTTTAAAAGATTAGAGGAGTCTCGAATTGATATTGAAATACATTTTAATATTATTTTTTTATAAATTTTATATCAATTTAATACTATTATCACTAAATTTTACATTAAGAGTTATTTTTACTTGAAATTTGGGCTTTGCTCCATTTTAATATGTTCATTAAAATGATAGCATAAGCTAATTTGAAAGTTCATGAAAAACGTTAATAATTGTGAGTTTATATTTTATGAATTTAATTTGAATAAGAATTTGTTATTCATAACTCTCCTAAAATAATAATTCTAGATAGAAATTAAACTTCTACATCAACTTAAAGCATTTTAAACGCATGTTGTATACATAATTTTAATATATGAAGTAATGATAATACAAAATTGATGCAATGTGAAATTAATATTAAATTGTTATTAAAATTATTTTTTTGATACTAATTTGATATCTTCATAATCTTTTAACCATTAATTAAGTAATTTACTCTTAATCTTTTCTAGAGAAAGTTAAATTAAAAACTTTTAGAATAAGAGAAAATTCATAATTAAATAATAAATTATATTTAACTTATATTCAATAATCACCTTTTGTTTTACTAAAAATTTTAACGTCATCCTACTTTCAAGAAAATTAATTATCACTAAAAGATGTATCAAATATGAAATTAGAATACACACTTAAATATATCAAGAATTAATTATTTAATAAATAATTATTTTATCAGCTACAATTAAATAATAATAGTTTATGGAAATTTATTTTATAATTTATATTGAAGAGCTACTAACAAATTAATGATATCATACAAACATAAAACATTAATCATAATAAATATTAATTCAAAGTATTGCAATATTTAAATTATTTTAATAATAAAATATTATTAATTATTATTTTTATCATTAACTATTAATTATATATATTACATGAGGCTGCACGCTATCATGCCAAATGAAAAAGAGATTGATTGTATGTTGTTTACATCTTAATTTTAATTTATACTATCACTTTCTTTTTTACCATGTATCCGAGGTCATTAAACCGTAGATCTATCTAGGGTAGTATAATCTTGCCCTTAAATTTGGCTTGAAACAACTCATGAAACATGGCTTGAATCAATGCACAGGAAGATGGACAACAAATCCATACCCAATTTTGCGAATTTTTAGTGTCCGTGCCTATTTATTGCTATTTATACTATTTTTACAATATTTTTTTAATAAAAATATTTATTTCCTTTTTCAAGGATAACAAAAGTTTGTAAACTGTGACTAGCAAAATTTCAAAACATATTTAACCACAATTGTTAGGTTACTATTGAACAAGATTAAAATTAAATGATATAGTTGAAGCACAAAATTTCTCCAAGTAGTGTATGATTATTTGAGTTCAATTCAAGTAGTTCACAGATAATGGCCTTATTTGATAATTATTTAATAGTTGATAGTTGATTGTATTAGTTAATTTAACCGGTTGATTGCATTAATTATTTGAATAAAAATATTTGATAAAATTAGTTGTTTATATTTAAAATAATAAATAAGGGTACGAGTATATTTTATGAATTTATTTAAATATTTTTTTATTTTAATATTTTAAATTTTATATATTATTTAGTAGATTAAACTTTTTTGTAAATAATATATCATTACAATTTATTGTACATTAAATATTTCTTTAAAATTAAATTAATATAATTTTTATAGTAAATAAATTTATCAATAAAAAATTAATAATTATAATTATTTAATTTTATGAAAAAATAAATGTGATAATTTTTTATATGTTAATAGTGGAAGAAATGAGAAGATTGATTAAAAAAAGAAAGAAGGAAGGAAGAAAGAAAGAAGCACCTAGTGAAGTGTTTTTAGGGAGAACAATTTGAGAAATATAAAACTTCGATGAGGGTAATTCAGTTATTTTTTAAATTTATAACATAGTAGTTAAAGTAAAATGTCATAAATTGTAGCGTTTTTTGTTTTAGCTAATTTAAGAAGCTGTTTGAAATAGCTGCTCGCTAAATAGCCAAATCAACTAGTTTCATAAGTCAACCAGTCAAATCTAATTCAACTAGCTAAAAATCATCTGATAAGCTATTTACCAAATAGCTCCAACTTATTAATTTACTTATCCTTTCCTAAAGCCCATCCATCAATTGTACCGTCCTTGTTTAACTTACATAATGATAAGGAAGAACTAATTTCCTAGCATAATGCTAAATTAAAAACTATTTCTCAAAATAATATTATTTTAAAAAAAATAAGTTATGGATGGCATTATTTTATTTAACGTCACATCTGAAGGATTGTTAGGAAATTTAGTATCACATTATATGTAAATGTAACATAAATTTAAAAATTTTGATCCAAAGAAGTATTCGTGTAATTAATTTGATTTATAAGTATATAATCAAGAAAATAATTTTTACCTATCTCTCAATCATATGCATTTTGAAATTTCAATTAGAGATCAAAGTATACCCCTTTTTAAAATTAGTTCACATGATTGACTTCTACTCCATCACATCTTTATACTTACATTGGTGAGTGGCAATTTTAGAAAGAAAAGAGAGGAGAAAGAAAAATTTTTTGTTATTAGTTTAACACATGAATATATATGTATTAATAGTTAATTTTTTTATTTTAGGGTTCTCTATAACTCTTATAGACATCTTAGTCATCTTATGATTTGCTTACAAGAATTCTAAAAAGATTTTTAGAAATCCTAATAAAAATAAATAACATTTAAAAAATTATCCAATAAACAAATAAATGATTTATTTATTTATGTAATCTTTTTAATAAAATAAATAAGTAAATAAACTCTCAATTTATATTTATCTCCTTTTTTTCCTATCAATTATTTTAAGATTGAATTATCAATAATCTCATAATTGAATTATTCTCTCTAAATAATAAATGTGGATACATTTGATCTTATATGTGTGGCCCCTTAGATTTACTATTAAACTAATAGTAGGTCATGATTAAATTAATCTCTTTTAATTTTTATATTTCGAATTAATCTTATTAATTATAAATCTTAAATTTCATGATTAATGTCTAATAACATGTTATGAACTAGTTACTGTGAATTCTAAAAATGAATATTTTTAGTTGCAATTACCATTTAGCACAATTCTTGATCATATAATGTCTCATTTGAACTTAAGACCTGATGTATTAGTCGAAATTCTAGTCATTTAATTACTATATATCAATCCAAAATTCATAATTTATTATATAAAACTTAGAAACATTTTTTCTAATTTCACCAAACCTTGGTTAAGGATTTTCAAGTCATGATTTGTATGATATCATAAGATATTCTCTTCTCTTTGTTAAAAGTGATAAATTCCTTATTGGTGTTTACAAATTTTTATATATGATAAAGTTTTACGCAATAGATATTTTTTAATTCTAAGAATCAAGACAATATTAAAATATAACATATCATATATAAGATTATCATTATGCCTCAGGTTAAAGAATTAACTCTATACCATTGTAACATAAGAATTTCAATTTAACTTGTTTACATAGAAATTCTTAAATGGGTCAAATTTAGTAAACTTATTCATCTAAAAAGTATATATATATAGATGTACTTGTGTCAATATATCAATATTCATAAAACAAGACATCTTCCTACTTGACCATGTGTCATATGTATTAATTTATCTGAATCATTAATGTCCATTCTTAATAACTTTATGATTAGGAGTATTTTAAGATCTAGGCTTGTAAAGTATATATTTTATGATCATTATCTTTATACACAATCATATTCCACAAGACATATTAATCTTTAAACTTTATTAAATATAAATAATAATTAAATAATAGATAAAGAGAGATAAAATATTTTTTATTAATAATTGATCAAATAAAAAATTTATAAAAATTATTCTACTATATTATTTATAATTAGGTTGTAGGGTACAACCCTAACAAGGATGTCATTAGCCAAAATAATGTCATCCTATTTTTTCTGCAACCATGCAATGGTGCCTGCGAAATGCTGCCTGCAAAATGCATACAAACAGTGTGTAGGAAGTAAGACCACATCTAATTATAATTGGTTTTATTTAATTTTTTAGTTTAATTTATTAAATTAAATTAAAATTTAATAATTACAAGTATTATTGGGGCGGCATTACCTAACGCCACCCCTAATTATAATTATATTTATTTATTTTTTGTGTAATTTATTAAATTAAATTTGGATAAACTTATTATATATAATTTCTTTAATTTTTAATTTTTATCCTGATATTTCTAATCATTTTTGTTATTTATGATTATGCTGGATATTCATCTTAATTATTATATTTTATTTTTAAAATTGATAAAAATATTTTAAGAAATAATAATAAATAATATTATTTTTCATAATATTTATATTTATAATGGATTAGTATATTTTTAATTATTTTATACTTATGGAAGACATAGATCATGTGCAAATTTCATTACCATTTCAACATAATTCTTTTTTTGCATTAATAACTATTTAATATTCATATTTTATAATTAAATTATTTATTGTATGAATATTATTTTAATATATATGTATAAATGAATAAGCATATATAAAACTAACAAGTTATATAAATATTATTAGAATGATATCTACGTATTTGCACATGCACAAAAGTACAATTAAAAATATTACTTATTTTTTGTAAATTTTAATTTTAAAGCCTTTTTAAATAACAATCAATATATCGCAACCAACTCAATAAAATTCATTTTTTCATTATCATTAACATATGCGATCACTTTTTCTGTCATCAAATATTATATATAAAATCTTATGTATATACTTATAACATTTTTGAAAAATATTTAAATTTTAATAACAATTAATTGGTTGGTTCAATAGTAATTAATTGAATTCAAGATGTTTTAAATATAAAAAATTATAAGTTTGATCTTGGGGGGGTTATTATCATTAGAAGTTTAACATTTACCCTCGTAACAAAATGTATGAGTGCAAAATATATATATATATATATAAATTTTGTAAATTTTAAATTATACTTTTAAAAAACTAACAAAATCTTCGGGGGGGCGGCGAAGCTTATTTATATTCTCTGTGCTCTGACATTGAGTCAAATTCTTATTCATTGCTTTTTCTTCTAGACTCTCCCACTCACTGTATTGGTAAACCTTCACGGCCATGGCTACAGAAACAGAAATCCCATCTAAACCCAATAAGCCTTCGTTTATCATGGTTTTGTTCCAGGACTTCCGTACACACTTGGTTAGTTTTTCATTTTTTTATATTTACTTTTCAGTCCCAGTGAACTGTATGCTTTATTCTAAACGCAGTAATCTAACAGTTTAATTTCTTGGTTTTCATTCTTGCAAGACTGTTTTTAGCAACATGCGTAATATGTTTTGTATGGTTTCTTGCTCACTTGTTTTGTTTGTCAAACCTTTCCAGTGGAGGTTGTCTAAGGTTCCCCCCCTTCCCCCGATTGCTTTCGATAGCGGAGTGCCAACATTTTATGGGTTTAATAAAGGATTTTAAGGTTAATAAAGAGTATTGAGATCGATCTTTTCGAAGTTTCTTTTTTACGAGGAACGGTTGTGAGTTGGATCCTTTGAAGTATTTTTTCAATAATTTATTATTTACCGTTTCGGTCATAAACCAGGATAAATTTCATATTTGGTAAAAAAAATAATATGTCAGGATACCTTATGTATAAATAAGAAAACAAAAATGTGTTTCCTGCATAAATCCCTCGTTTCGATGTTGTTACTTTTACTATGGTAGGGATCCACAGGAAATATCAAGTGGTTTGGAATGACTATTTGAAGCATTTGTAAGAGCAATAAGCAGAAAGAAAATATGAATCGTCATGTTTTTCTTTAACTCATCTAACAAACGTGCCCTTATTTTCTTAAAGACATATATTCGAGTATTGTCTCGTTCTCTCTTCTAATTTTTTTCTGCATTACGTTCTGTTTTTTGCAGCAAATCCCACCAGATTGTGTACAAAGTTTTGGAAAAGAAATTCCAAATGGAGCAACGCTTAAGGTTTTTCCGGACAAATCATGGAAGGTTGATGTGCTGAAGGATGGGCAAAATTTGTATTTCCAAAAGGGGTGGGAAATCTTTGCAGAAAATAATAATCTAGAATGTGGGGACCTTCTGAACTTCACATATTATGGGAATTCAATATTCAAGGTTAAAATTTTTGGAAAAACAGCTTGTGAGAAAGATGATGTAGATGAAAATGAGGATTCTGAACCTCATGTGGGTCCAGAAAATCAGAGAGGAAAACAGGTTCAAAGGAAAAGAAAATCCATTGAATTTGATGATGCTGAAGTTGAAAAGAATGTGATTTATATTGATTCGGATTCATCTGATGATGACGAAATTAGTAAGTTGAGCTTATATTTTAATACTTTCGAGATCTTTAATTGAAAAGAAAAGTTTAGAAAATGAACTGATTATGTAATTAATTGATCAACTGAGGATTCCTTTTTAGTAAATGTCAACTGAATTTTGGAAGTGTTTGATTGCAGCCGGCAAAAAGCAGGCAATGCAAAAGAAGAGAATGCGACGAAGAAATGCTGTTCGAGAAACAGCTTCTAACCGGAAAAGTGGAAAACAAACTGGTTTGATTCCTGATAAAACAAAACATTTCAGTTCTCGGCATCCATTTTTTTCAAGTTAAAATGGCAACTGCCTATGTGACCAATGGCTTTCTGGCAAGCTTCTCTCATCTATGATATTATTGAAATGTTATGCAATGTATGTGCATATCTTCGGCCACATTTACTGTTTTAAACTTGCGTTTTGTTTGGCTGTGAGGAAGACATGGAGGGCCTAACTTCTTATCTTTAATTTTTTTTTGAGGAGGGTAGGGTTATAAGGAGTTCTATCTTCTAAAATGTTGAGTATTTTTATTATTGGATTACTGTTTTTTGAATCTCAAAATAAATAAATTAAATTTAAAAATAAAAATTTCATTATATTTAAGGCAATTCAATGATAAAAATATTTGACCTTTTAATTTCTTAAGAGGTAAAACTTCCTGTAGTATAATCCTTATAAGAAAATGAATCATTCTTTTCTTTCAATTTCTGCTCATTTTCCTTTCTCTTAATTAGGATAAGATCTCATTATTCTCCTTAGTTACAAATTCAAATCTGTTTTGATGATATTGGTATTGTTTGAAGGGCAATTTTTCTTTGGGAAACTCCTTGCGCTTAGAGGTGAGTTAGTTGAATTCTTGTCTCTTAGGTCCAATTGGCCCCTATGGTGATCTTAGTGATCCCTTGCAAGCAGTCTTAGTATGTCACTGAGGTTTTGGCCGATAAGATTGGAATGGCCACTCCTTCCTGCCATATTCATTGTCCCTCCCCCCGACTAGAAAAAGGTAGTAGACAACTAGGATTTGTCATCATCTGCCTAGTAGAAAACTAGTAGACAACTAGTTTATACAATATTAATACAGGTTAGCAACGTGGGAGGATTTCTGAATTGATTACCAAATTATGTGAATTGTAACGACATTATTTAAAACATTAATCAATTGTTTAACTGTGTGCTTTGCAGTCTATACCTTCAGATTTCAAAAAATATTTGCCGGAGAAAAATGCAGACATAAGAGTTCAGATATCCAAAAAAACTTGGAATCTTAGACTTTATATAAGAGAGATTAGAAAGTCTGCCCAATTAGGTAGAAAATGGGCTGAAGTTGTGAGAGACAATGATCTGAAAAAGGGTGATATATGCACTTTTGAAATGATCAAATCCGATGATATTGTCTTTCGTGTTTACATACGTAGATGTTGAAGAGTTGGTGAAATGTGCATTGGGAATCTGATTATATCGTATTTTGATTATGTAGTGCTGACCTAATTTGAAAGTTATGTTTGTAGCGATGATTTTGCTTCTGTTTTTTTTTTCCTTAAGATTGTTCATGATCCAGGCCGGATATTGTTTTGAATTTATAGCTCTCATATTTTGTAAGGATTATGTTCTGAGAATTTATTTGATGTAGTCCTGGTATTTGTTCATTCATAGGGATTGCACTACCAAGAATGCCTAACTACTTTGTTGCAGTTTTATTAATCTTTGTTTGGCACAGTAATACAAGTTGGTATTTCTTTAGCCTAAATCGTGCGGCATATTTTTGCTGCTTTTAACGAATATATCAACCTTCTCATAAAATTTTTTCGTGGCATATTTGAAAAAGATAGCGAATTGAACCATATAATAAAAGTAAACATTTAAGTATGTATGCATTTTGTTGAACCATGAATTTCATGTACAATAAAAGTAAACATTTAAGAGTTCGTTTGGTTAGCAGCAACAATATGAGAAATTGAACTTCTCAGGATATAAATTATCATAAAGTTATTTGATTGCGCAAATGGGAGGAAATGGATCTTTCCAGGAATTTGCATTTCTTATAAAATGCAGGAGATCACTTACCCATTCCCCCCTGGGTAAGTTTTATTGCCTGCGTTTTCAATTAATTTATAAATAAAAATGATCATGTTAAAATTAATATCAATTTTGCTCTTATAATTTGAATATCAGGATTCACTTGTTCGTGTTTGCCGTTGTTTTTCGAGCATCTCTCATCTCTTCTCAACCCTAGTAGCAGTTTTCGGCAATGGTATTAGCGATTTTTGGTTCTCGAGCTTCTCTCATCTCCTCTCAACCGTAATAACAGTTCCCGACAATGGTATTAATAATTTTTGATAAGCTTTGATGATCTTACTCATTATATTTCGTCTTTTTCTATTAAGTAACAACCTTCATATTTGAAAATTTTTATTCTTCCTGACTTTCTATCAAAGAATATGAGCTGCAGCGTCGGAATATGAATAATAATAAAATAATGACAGAATTTGATAAAAAAGGGTGTATACTTATGGTTTAGCAAATTGAGATGTTTAATCCAACCCCCACGATAGAGCTTCTAAGAGGTTATGGATATGATATCATTGTTGTTTACTTGTTGACTACCTTGAAAAAGATGAATGGTATTTGTTGAATTCAAATTATTCAAAGTGGTTGACTATATTTTTATTGCTTTTTTAATTTATAACATTCTTGCATGTAATTTGCTTATATCATACAATTATGACTCATTTACCATTGAGTAAAAAGAAGAAGATTGTTATTACATGTACTGTTATACACACAGATGATATTCATGATTTTGGAGGGTATTTCTGAATTTTTTGTATTTTCTGTCCTTTTTGGACATTAGATTGCCTAAGTTTATATCCTATATATTTGACAGTTGTGCTAAAGAAAAATATTATGCTAGGCTTTTAAATTTTAGACCAATGATTCAAAAAAGTGACTTAGCATGCTTGGACAACCTTAAGATGAATAGAGTCTGTTTTTCTAAGTTATAGTTTAGCAAATTGGGATGTTTAATCCAACCCCCACGATAGAGCTTCTAAGAGGTTATGGATATGATATCATTGTTGTTTACTTGTTGACTACCTTGAAAAAGATGAATGGTATTTGTTGAATTCAAATTATTCAAAGTGGTTGACTATATTTTTATTGCTTTTTTAATTTATAACATTTTTGCATGTAATTTGCTTATATCATACAGTTATGACTCATTTACCATTGAGTAAAAAGAAGAAGATTGTTATTACATGTACTGTTATACACACAGATGATATTCATGATTTTGGAGGCTATTTCTGAATTTTTTGTATTTTCTGTCCTTTTTGGACATTAGATTGCCTAAGTTTATATCCTATATATTTGACAGTTGTGCTAAAGAAAAATATTATGCTAGGCTTTTAAATTTTAGACCAATGATTCAAAAAAGTGACTTAGCATGCTTGGACAACCTTAGGATGAATAGAGTCTGTTTTTCTAAGTTATGTGATATGCTTAGAGATGTTGATAAGTTAGAAGGAAATAGGAATACTAGTTTAGAGTAGATGGTTGCTTTATTTTTATTCACACTTTCTCATGAAACAAAAAATCAAAGAACTCAATTGTATTTAGGAGAAGTGGTGAGACAATATCTAAGTACTTCAATTCAGTTCTCCAGATGTCCTTAGATGCTATGATATTCTACTAAAGAAATCTGAGCCAGTAACAGAGAATTGTCAAGATGAGAGGTGGAAATGGTTTAAGGTAAGTTAAAATTTTTAGGATGATTAGATGAATGTGTAAATATTTATAAATATATACAGTATCTATTAACAAGTTATATATATACATATTGCAGAATTGTTTAGGTGCTTTGGATGGAAGTCATATTAAGGTTCGTGTTGGGAATAAAGATAAAGCTAAATTCAACAATAGAAAAGGAGAATTCACTACTAATGTATTAGTTGGGTGCACACGGGATTTGCAATTTATTTATATATTGCCTGGGTGGGAGGGTTCCGCACATGACAATAGAATGCTTCGGGATGCACTTTTTAGAAAAAATATTTTGATAGTTCCACAAGGTAATAATATATATATCTTGACATTGCTCAATTTGAACCAAGGAGCTTATTTGAGATGAAATTACTTAACACTTATCTTAGTTTATTATAGGCAAATATTATTTGTGTGATGTCGGATACATGAATTGTGAGGGTTTTTTAACACTATTTAGAGGCCAGAGATATTATTTAAGTGTGTGGAATAGTGGTGTCCAACCAGTATCTGTTGAGGAATATTTTAATATGAAGCATTCTCAAGTAAAAAATGTTATTGAGAGGTGTTTTGGATTGTTAAAAATGAGATGGAGTATTCTAAGATGTACAACTTGGTACCCTAGAAGAACTGTGGGTAGAATTATCTTGACTTGTGCATTGATGCATAATTTTATTCGAACATATATGAGTGTGGATCTCATAGAGCCCTTATTTGTGGATGGTGAGGAAGAAGACAATGGTGAACTTAATATTAGAATTATGAAATTCAGTGCTGCATGGAATACATTTAGACATGATCTTGCCAATGAGATGTACAATGCATGGTTACATGACACCACATCATTGGACAGGATTTAGCAAAAATTATGTAACGTGTTTCACTTGTATTGCATTTATGGATTGATAGACAATATACACTTTATTGTATTATTTTTATCTGAATTTATAATAAGATAGGAGTAATGACTTTGCTTTTTATTAACTTAGTAGTATGATCATCCTAAATTGCTAAATCATGAGCAGAATGCCGTTCTAACGAATTCCTATGTTTCATCTCTATCTATCTTTTCTTCTTTACAGATGAGTCAACCAAAAGCTTAAAGAAATGCTAATCAAGGTGGTGAGGGTGCGAATTCATCTAGAGGATCACAAGATGGGGAAGCGCTGAGGATCGTGCATTAATTAGTGCAATGATGAATTTTGTAGAGTTGGATGGTTGGAAAACGGACAATGGCCAGTTTAAGAATGATGTTTATAACAGATTGGAACAACTTAAGGATCAAAAGCTTCTTGAGTGTGGTATGAAGGTTAAACCACACATCGAATCTTGTATCAAGTATTTGAGAAATCAATATAATGCTATTGCGGAGATGCTTGGTCTAACTGCTTGCGGATTCGGATAGAATGATGAAGAAAAGTTCGTAACTTGTTCAAAATTAGTCTGGGATAAATGGGTGAAGGTAATATTTTATATTATATTTTTTCTTCTATGTACATATATGTGTCTGTATATATTTCTATTTATTGGTGACAGCTTTTAAAGTTTTACCTTCTTCTCTCATCATATTTTTCTTTCTTTTATGTTAGAGCCACAAAAATACCGTGAGGTTAAGAAACAAGCTATTTCCATTTCTTAATGATTTAGCTAAAATATTTGGGAAGGATAAACCCATTGTACACGAGGCTGTAAATTCACAAGATGCATTAGAGGGGATAGAAGACGAAGTAAGGGATAGAAAAGAAGAACATGTTCTTGTCTTTTTCGTGGAGGACACTTACCCAGTCTTTCCATGTGCCCTAATGGGAACATCTTCTTCAACTACCCCAGTAATTTGTAGGTTAAAGAAGGCAAAGATAGAAAATTTAGAAGTTTTGAGAGAATTCTCTTCTAGATTTGCACGAATGGGTGATGTGATGGGAACTTCTTCCTTAACCACCCTAGTAAACTGTAGGTCAAAGAAGGCAAAGACAGAAAATTTAAAAGTTTTGAGAGAATTCTTTTCTAGATTTGCACGAATGGATGATGTGATGGAGGATGCAAGTAAACATATATGCCGCTTAGCTAGTGACTAGTGAGATTATGAAGATTGATGAGTTAACTCCTACCCAAGTTATGAATGTGGTAAGAAAAATTGCTCTCAATTTCCTAAGAGTTGATTTCTTTTTCAGCCTTTCAGAAGATTTCAGAGCTGCTTATGTGCATAGTTTGTTACTTTCAGATCAGTGAAGTTCTATGAAAACTAGTAGTTATTAGGAGTCAACACATTCACTAAACTCATGTTATGTTGAACTTTTGTATGTGTACTTATTTTATCGACATTTATCTGATATCAGAGCTCATAATGTATTAGTTGATGTTATTTCCGGTTAATATATATAAGTTACTAAGCTGCATTTCCTCAAGCTTTTGGTGGAATATAATAATACATTTCTATTTTTATCCCATGACAATTCTATTGAGACTCCTGTAATACAGCTCAGTCCATTTCATGCATCATCGAACGCTCATGATTATATATTATCTTAAATGTTACTGTTTTGGACGAAAACAGTGACACCTAAGAATGCAACCCATTGTAGTGTGAGAGAAACATGTTTATTGTTGGGGGTTTGCACACTGTTAAGTGCCCACTTTGCCTGAAAAAGCAGGCTAACTATTTGCATGTTAGTGTTTTAATCGGAGACAGTAACATCGTTGCGATTGATGAAAAATTGATCTCGGGGGATTATAAGTGGCTGGAATGTAGGTTTTGTTAGTTAATTATGTAACTTGATGCGTTTCTCTCTAGATAAGATTCAACAACTGCCTCTTTGTGGGATGTTACTGTTTTGGACGAAAACAGTAACACCAAGGAATGTGGCTCATGAACTTCAGTAGGATACTTTTTCATTTCTAGGATAGAACCTGTTGTACATTAGCTACATCACCTGAAAAATCAGGTCAACAACCTGCATGTTATTGTATTGGTTTGAAATAGTAAAATCATTGAGGTTGTTGGAGTTTTGTGCTTGGGAGGTCATAGGTGGATGAAAGTTGGGTATGGATAGTTATTTATGTCAGTTGACAAGTTCCTCTCCGGATAAGATCCAAGAAATGTCTTTTTATGGGATGTTACTGTTTTTGTCTAAAATAATAACATCATCGAGGCTGTTGAGTTTTGAGCTCCGGGAGGTTTCAGGTGATTGGAAGTTGGGTCTGGGTGATTATTTATATCATTTGACGCATTTCTCTCCAAATAAGATCCAAGAAATACCTATTTGGGGGATGTTACTATTTGAGACGAAAACAGTAACATCATCGAGGCTGTTGAGTTTTGAGCCCGAGAGGTTACGGGTGGTTGGAAGTCGGGTCTAGGTGATTATTTATATCACTTGACAAATTCCTTTCCGGATAAGATTCAATTAATGAATGTTACTACTTTGGACGAAAATAGTAACATCATCGAGGCTGTTGAGTCTTCAGCTCGAGAGGTTTCAAGTGGTTGGAAATCGGGTCTGGGTGATTATTTATGTTACTTGACAGATTCCTTTCCGGATAAGATTCAATAAATGCCTATTTGGAGGATGTTACTGTTTTGGACGAAAATAGTAACCTAGGAAACTGGCCTGTGTAAGTGTGAGAGGTGCATGTCTATAGCTGAGGACTGTTTCAAAGAATGTCCTTTGTTCATACTAACATTGGTGGTAGGTCTTACGAATAGTACCGCACAACTGGATGTTGCTACATCCATATAAAAAGAGTAACATCAACATAGGTATTCGTAATTCATATGATAACGTGCTGTCTGAGTATTAACATAAACTGGATATAAGATTAAATTGTATAGAAGATTAACATTTACAATTGAGTTATACATACAGTGAAATTTTAAATATATCTAAGGCAATGATTTTACATGAATTTAGTTTTACATATGTACATAATAATCAAGTTTAGTGTTATATATGTGCATAATAATCAATTTCAGCTAGGAAGATTAAAATTTTTGAGGAATTTAGTAACTAATTTTACTTTGTATTATCTCACTTCCTTCAACAAAAATTGTTTCTGAAACTCTTTATTGTTGAATATATTCTCTATATGCAAGCATACGAAAATTCCGTAGTCTTGCTTGGAAAATAGTAACGAGTTAGTTTGGTGCCTATTAGACATGTTATCCTTGGATAAGAAAAGAACTTGCTACTTACGACGTTTCTTCCTGTTGAGGTGCCCGTTCGTATGATATCTCAAAAGGTGGACCTGCGGTGGTTGGCTCTACCTTCTTATCCAGTCCACTCTGTGCAAGGACTTTATTCATCTTTTTCTCGTAATAGTCCTTCTGTTGTTAGCAAACCCAAAAAATGAAAAATGAAAATTCTATACAATTGTCTACACTGCTGCTGTAACATTTTGTATTATTATGAGCTGTTATTTTTCATTATAGCAATAGTAACATTAGTAAAAAGCACATTCAACATACAAATAACCTAATGAAGTTTAATTAAAAAATAAAATTTTGAGAAAACAAAGTGTTACTATTTTTACAAGAAACAGAAACATCAACGAATAACAGCTTATCATCTAATAGAATCACACTTGACATGTTTTCTCCAACGGAAGATCATGCAATGAGGTACATACGAGAGATACAACGTTGCCTTATTGTGAGTATCATATGTTACTATCTCTGATGGAAAGAGTAACGTCAATAAGATAACAAGGTACAAGATTCAAGAATATGGCTAGCAATGCAACTTCAGTTAAATCAAAAGTAATAGCACTTGCTATTCTATCGTAGTATTTAATATCACTCACCACCATCGTGGCATCACGAAAGTATGGATTCGGTGCCCCCTCACTTCTCGGTCGCAGAGAGTTATAGTGTATCCATTTGCACTCTTTATTATTTAGGACGAGAAGTGTGAAGTGGTTGGAGTTTCTAAAGTCATTCACGCTCGTAGAGTTCACTGGGAAGATAACATCTGCAGCCATTGCCTCTTCCATATGTGTATCGAATTTGAATTGCCTGACTTCTTGGAGTAACTTAGTGTCGCTCACAATATAAGACTGCCAATATAGTTTTAACCTAAGTCAGAATCAATGCTGCCTTCTGTGATTCATATTTGGGAAATGGATTCAGGATCTTATCCAGCAACAGCTGTTGAATGCAAATATATTCCTTTTACTGTTCATGGAAGTCAGGCTCAGAGTGTAGGCATGGCTATCTATGATCTGCATTGATTGTTTAGTTTTTGTTAGATGATTGATAAGGGTGGCAAATTCCAAACAGCAGTACAAGAATCCAACAGTTGAAACAGAAAGAATAATTATATCTAATTGTTTGCACTCCACACAGTAGTAACCATACTTTTTGAGATCGAATAGATTCGGTAAGTTCCTATTACTATTTAGGGAAGAAACAGTAACATAGCTAGAGGGTGGAACAAGACAAAATAATAATGCGTTTAAACGATCAAATGATACATACATTGTTCGTGATTGACTTCTCCTTCATTACTCCCACTAACTCCTCAAAGGTTATGAACAAATCCTATTGGGGGATTGACCAGATAAAAATACTGCATATGGTGATTTGGCATAGGGATTAGATGAGGCGATAGGCAAAACTTTCTAGTAAATGCAAATAATTGAGAAGAAAATAGGACATGACTTACTGTGGGTCTCCTGCCAATTTTATTTGCATAATCTTATTCCTGACATCTTGGGTCAAGTATTTTGCAGCTGACAATTTTGTTCGTGATTGACTTCTCCTTCATTACTCCCACCAACTCCTCAAAGGTTATGAACAAATCTTGCTGGGGGATTGACTAGATAAAAATACTGCATATGGTGATTTGGCATAGGGATTAGACGAGGCGATAGGCAAAACTTTCTAGTAAATGCAAAGAATGGAGAAGAAAATAGGACATGACTTACTGTGGGTCTCCTGCCAATTTTATTTGCATCATCTTACCTCTGACATCTTGGATCAGGTATTTTGCAGCTGGCAACTTTGTAGTATTCGTTGTTTTATGAGTTTGCTTTTTCTTAGTTTTATCTGCTGGTGTATTATTTTTAATTATAATAGAGGCTTCTTTTCTTTGCCTATAGACCTCCTCAGCAGTTGCTGTTTGTTGTCGTGCATCTGTTTGTCTTGTTCGTTTTTTCAATGGCCCCGACTACGTGAATTCTTTGTCCTGTTTTATTTTTCTTATTTTCTTTTTAATATTCGCTATCATCGAACGTTGCTTTTTTTGTCTATATCTTGTTCATCAGTTTCGGTGGTTTCTACCTCATTTTGCTCAACCACCTGCACAGTTTGTTCTTATAACTGTGCATTGAGCTGTTTATTCTGATTTTTCAAACTATCGTTCACCGCCCTGAGGTTTTCTGCCTCATTTGTTGTAGTGGACAGTTGCTCCTGTAGTTGTACGTTATCGTGTTTGAGTTTAGCTATTGTCTCTGCGTTTTGTTGTGTTTGTTGTTCTGATGTCTGAAGTTTGTTAGCGAGGGACGCCAATTCATCTTTCAGTTTAAGTATTTCTGTGTTTGCATTGAAGAGCTGATCCTTAAGTCGTAGGACTTCATCGTTGTCTTGTTGCTATTGCTCTTTGTGGGACAGTGCAATATCAGCAAACTGGTCCAGCTTTTTTGTCCGGGGTTGGATCACGTACTGGATCGATGCTATTTCAGTATCGCCCTCCAAATCCTCCGATTGGGAGGGTGTGTCATGTGATTTTGTTTTGTTAACAAATTCAATTAATCGTAGATTTATTTTTCTGTGTATAAGAGGTCGTATTCTTGTACTGTGGGCTCCATTTCTCTGTTTACGACCTGAAACATAACAGTATTTTCACTATTTGTATGGTAAATCAGCATGTTATTATTTTGATGAAAAACAGAAACGTGAAAATAAAGGATAAAGTTTCAGTATAACAATAATTATGGGTAAATTATTAACTATAAAACACAATAAACGTACAAAATAATGTATGATTAATGGAAAGAAATTGGAATCAAAAGATGTTTATGTTTCCAGTCCAGATCAGTAGAACTCCGCGATATGTTACTGTTTTACGTGGAAACCCTAACACAAGGTCAATGAAGGGGAAAAAATTAACAAATCAAATATTACTAACTGTTAAAATTGATAAATGGCGCATGTTACTGTTTTCAGAAAATACAGTAATATGTTACATTGTAATTATGATATGCTTGTATTTGTTATGAAACAGTAACACCATTCATAAAATAAAATAAATTGCTGGAATGAGGATTAAATTAACAATATAAATTTGGAGAGGAGGACATGTTACTGTTTCATATAGAAATAGTGACATCTTGTTCGGTGTTACTATTTTTCATGGAAATAGACGGTAATATATTTTCTTGTACTGGCATGTATCGGGCTTCATAATAAGTTGACATTTTTATACGGTTACTTGAAACTGGTTGATAAGTTGATCCCTCAGTTGGCGTGTGAGGAGTTTCATATCCCATTTGAGGTATCTTGGAACTCTTTCGATGTGATGCCTGCTCAGCATGCTTGTGATCTCACACAGCCAATACTGTTGACAATAAATTGTTTATTTTATCATGTTAGTTTCCTTTGGAGGTTGCATCCAAGGACGGAGTAATAAAAAAAGCAAGAAAAATTGGAGGTAAACAAGTTATTCTTGTATGCAGTCAACAACATGAAAGAAAAATTCAAAAATAACTGTTAACTGAAATTAGATTAACAATCAAAATACCATAAAATTTTGGGTTACCATTCACAGACAAAGCAGGGACATGTTACTATTTTTGGTCTAAAACAGTAACATGAGTCAAGACTTGCGATAAACATATAGGAAGGAGACATGAACATTCACTCAAATGAGTGGAAATGAATGAAGACAATGTAAAGGATAGGGACACGGAGTAAAAAGGAATTTTGACATTTTTAACTTACTGGTAATAGCATGACAAAATCGGTTACATTGGGGGTACTGTCCTTTTTGTGAGAATTCATTAGTTGGTCGTGAATGTGTTATGACTATCCATATTGTGCTATTGCATCTACTTCATCTACGTATTTGATATATGATCAGTCCAATGTGTGGCCCCTGTTTGGTACGAAGAGGGTGACTAGAAGCATCAATGTCATAAGACGGGTGACTAGAAGTATCAATGTCATAAGACAGAAGACATCTTGCATGTTAGTCTCCGATGTTCCTCGCACTACTCTTTCGAGTGCGTTGAATATTATTAGTTCACTCATCCGTGCTTTGCCATGGAAACACTTTATGCCGAAGTCTGACCGTGGCCTTTTGTCAGATGTTGTCTGGATGGGCTGATCTCCATCTCTTATTCCAAAGATCAGCTTCACTGATGTTGGTGTTATTCTGAGATGTTCGCCCCCGATATTGAAATGATTATTATTTTTTGAGAATGTAGCAATTATTGGGACCCAAAATGAGTTGTGTCGCAGTACCATCGTATGTCTCTCATCGAATTGAAGCTGATCAACCTGCCTTATGCATGCCAATAGATTGGACCTGTATTGCTGGAATTTTTGGCGTTAAATTGATTTGACATTTATTTGAACAGAAAGACGCTAAAGCACTCATACAAGCAGATGATTTTGAAGAAGAAACCCAAAAATTCCAGCAATACAAATGAATTGAATTGAATTGCAGAATGTGTTGGAAGAGCGATGTTAAAATTCAGTCTATAATTGCCACCTTATCAGAAAACAATAATCATTTCAATATTGGGGGCGAACATCTCAGAATAATACCAACATCAGTGAAGCTGATCTTTGGAATAAGAGATGGAGATTAGCCTATCTAGACAACATCTGATAAAAGGTTACGGTCAGACTTAGACATAAAGTATTTTCGTGGCAAAGCACGGATGAGTAAACCAATAATATTCAACGCATTCGAAAGAGTAGTGCGAGGAACATCGTAGACTGACGTGCAGGATGTCTTCCGTCTTATGACATTGATGCTTCTAGTCACTCGTCTTATGATATTGATGCTTCTAGTCACCCTCTTCGTACCAAACAGGGGCCACACATTGAGCTGATCATATATCAAGTACGTAGAGGAAGTAGATGCAATAGAACAATATGGGTGGTTACAATACATTCACGACCAACTAATGAATTCTCTCAAAAAAGGACAGCACCCCTAATGTAACCGATTTTGTCATGCTATTGCCAGTAAGTTAAAAATATCAAAACTCCTTTTTACTTCGTGTCCCTATCCTTTACATTGTCTTCATTCATTTCCATTCATTTGAATGAATGTTCCTGTCTCCTTCTTATATGTTTATCGCAAGTCTTGGCTTATGTTATTGTTTTAGACACAAAATAGTAACATGTCCCTACTTTGTCTGTGAATGGTAACCCAAAATTTTATGATATTTTGATTGTTAATGTGATTTCAGTTAACATTTATTTTTGAATTTTTCTTTCATGTTGATGATTGCATACAAGAATAACTTGTTTACTTCCAGTTTTTCTTGCTTTTTTTATTACTCCGTCCTTGGATGCAACCTCCAAAGGAAACTAACATGACAAAATGGACGATTTATTGTCGACAGTATTGGCTGTGTGAGATTACAAGCATGCTGAGCGGGCATTACATCGAAAGAGTTCTAAGATGCCTCAAATGGGACCTGAAACTCCTCACACGCCAACTGAGGGATCAACTTATCAGCCAGCTTCAAGTAACCGTATAAAAATGTCAACTTATTATGAAGCCCGATACATGTCAGTACAAGAAAATATGTTACCGTCTATTTCCATGAAAAATAGTAACATCGAACAAGATATTACTATTTCTACGTGAAACAGTAACATATCCTCCTCTCCAGGTTTATATTGTTAATTTGATCCAGCAATTTATTTTATTTTATGAATGGTGTTGCTGTTTCATAATAAACACAAGTATGTCATAATTATAATGTAACATGTTACTGTATTTTTTGAAAACAGTAACATGCGCCCTTTATTGATTTTAACAATTAGTAATATTCGATTTGTTAATTTTTTCCCCTTCATTGACCTTGTGTTAGGGTTTCCACGTAAAATAGTAACATATCGCGGGGTTCTACAAATTTGGATTGGAAACAGAAATATCTTTTGATTCCAATTTCTTTCCATTAACCATATATTATTTTGTACGTTTATTGTGTTTATAGTTAATAATTTACTCATAATTATTGTTATGCTGAAACTTTATCCTTTATTTTCACATTTCTGTTTTTCATCGAAATAGTAACATGCTGATTTACCACACAAACAGTGAAAATGCTGTTATGTTTCAGGTCGTAAACAGAGAAATTGAGTCCACAGTACAAGAATACGACCTCTTATACACAGAAAAAATAAATCTACGGTTAATTGAATTTGTTGACAAAACAAAATCACATGATATACCCTCCCAATCGGAGGATTTGGAGGGCGATACTGAGATAGCATCGGCCCAGTACGTGATCCAATCCTGGATAACAAAGTTGGACTAGTTTGCTGATATTGCACTGTCCCACAAAGAGCAAGAGCAAGAGCAACAGCAACAAGACAACAATGAAGTCCTACGACTTAGGGATCAGCTCTTTAGTGCAAATACAGAAATACTCAAACTAAATGATGAATTGACGTCCCTCGCTAATAAACTTCAGACGTCAGAACATCAGACACAACAAAATGCAAAGACAATAGCTAAACTCAAACACGATAATGCACAGCTATAGGAGTAACTGTCTACTGCAACAAGTGAGGCAGAAAACCTTAGAACGGTGAACGATAGTTTGGAAAATCAGAATAAACAGCTCAATGCACAGCTATAAGAACAAACTGTGTAGGTGGTTGAACAAGATGAGGTAGAAACCACCAAAGCTGATGAACAAGATATAGACGAGAAAAAGCAGCGTTTGAAAATAAGAAAAATAAAACAGGACGAAGAGTTCACGTAGTCGGGGCCATTGAAAAAACGAACAAGATAAACAGATGTACGACAACAGACAGCAACTGCTGAGGAGGTCTATGGGCAGAGCAAAGAGGCCTCTGTTATAATTGAAGATGATACATCAGCAGATAAAACTAAGAAAAAGTAAACTCATAAGGCAACGAATACTACAAAGTTGCCAGCTGCAAAATACCTGACCCAAGATGTCAGGAGTAAGATGATGTAAATAAGATTGGTAGGAGACCCACAGTAAGTCATGTCCTATTTTCTTCTCCATTCTTTGCATTTACTAGAAAGTTTTATCTATTGCCTCGTTTAATCCCTATGCCAAATTATCATATGCAGCATTTTTGTCTGGTCAATCCCTCAGCAGGATTTGTTCATAACCTTTGAGGAGTTAGTGAGAGTAATGAAAGAGAAGTCAATCACGAACAAAGTTGCCAGCTGCAAAATACCTGACCCAAGATGTCAGGGGTAAGATGATGCAAATAAAATTAGCAGGAGACCCACAGTACTTCATGTCCTATTTTCTCCTCAGTTATTTACATTTATTAGAAAGTTTTGCCTATCGCCTCGTCTAATCCCTATGCCAAATTACCATATGCAATATTTTTTTCTGGTCAATCCCCCAACAGGATTTATTCATAACCTTTGAGGAGTTAGTGGGAGTAATGAAGAAGAAGTCAATCACGAACAATGTATGTATTATCTGATCGTTTAAATGCATTATTATTTTGTCTTGTTCCACCCTCTAGCTATGTTACTATTTCTTCCCTAAACAGTAAGAGGAACTTACTGAGTCTATTCGATCTCAAAAAGCATGGTTACTACTGTGTGGAGTGCAAACAATTAGATACAATTATTCTTTTTGTTTCAACTGTTGGATTCTTGTGCTGCTATTTCGAATTTGCCACCCTTATCAATCATCTAACAAGAACTAAACAATCAATGCAGATCATAGATGGTCATGCCTACATTCTGAGCCTGACTTTCACGAACAGTAAAAGGAATATATTTGCATTCAACAGCTGTTGCTGGGTAAGATCTTGAATCCATTTCCCAAATATGAATCACAGAAGACAGCATTGATTCTGACTTAGGTTAAAACTATATTGACAGTCTTATATTATCAGCGACGCCAAGTTACTCCAAGAAGTTAGGCAATTCAAATTCGATGCACATATGGAATAGGCAATGGCTGCAGATGTTATCTTCCCAGTGAACTCCACGGGCGTGAATGACTTTAGAAACTCCAACCACTTCACACTTCTCGTCCTAGATAATAAAGTGCGAATGGACACTATAACTCGCTGTGGTCGAGAAGAGAGGGGCCACCGGATCCATACTTTCGTGATGCTATGATGGTGGTGAGTGATATTCAATACTACGATAGAATAGCAAGTGCTGCTACTTTTGATTTGACTGAAATTGCATTGCTAGCCATATTCTTGAATCTTGTACCTTGTTATCTTATTGATGTTACTCTTTCCAACAAAGATAGTAACATATGATACTCACAATAAGGCAACGTTGTATCTCTCGTATGTACCTCATTGCCTGGTCTTCCGTTGGAGAAAATATGTCAAGTGTGATTCTATTAGATGATAAGCTGTTATTCGTTGATATTTCTATTTCTTGTAAAAATAGTAACATTGTTTTCTTGGAGATTTATTTTTTAATTAAACTTCATTAGGTTATTTGTATATTGAATGTGCTTTTTACTAATGTTACTATTGCTATAATGAAAAATAATAATTCATAATAATACAAGATGTTACGGCAACAGTGTAGACAGTTGCATAGAGTTTTCATTTTTCATTTTTTTGGTTTGCTAACAATAGAAGGATTATTACGAGAAAGATGAACGAAGTCCTTGCACAGAGTGGATTGGATAAGAGGGTCGAGCCAGCCACTGCAGGTCCACCTTTTGAGATAATATCATACGAACGGGCACCTCAACAGGAAGAAACGTCGTAAGTAGCAAGTTCTTTTCTTATCCAAGGGTAACATGTTTAGTGGGTACCAAACTAACTTGTTGCTATTTTCCAGGCAAGACTACGAAATTTTCGTATGCTTGCATATAGAGAATATATTCAGCAATAAAGAGTTTCAGAAATAATTTTCGTTAGAGGAAGTGAGACAATACAGAGCAAAATTAGTTACTAAATTCCTCGAGAATTTTAATCTTCCCAGCTGAAGTTGATTATTATGCACATATATATCACTAAAGTTGATTATTATGTACATATGTAAAACTAAATTCATGTAAAATCAATGCCTTATATATTTAAAATTTCATTGTATGTATAACTCAATTGTAAATGTTAATCTTCTGTACAATTTAATCTTATATCCAGTTTATGTTAATACTTAGACAGCACGTTATCATATGAATTACGAACACCTATGTTGATGTTACTCTTTTTTTATGGATGTAGCAACATCCAGTTGTGCGGTACTATTCGTAAGACCTACCACCAATGTTAGTATGAACAAAGGACATTATTTGAAACAGTTCTCAGTGATAGACATGCACCTCTCACACTTACACGGACCAGTTTCCTGAGTTATTGTTTTTGTCGAAAATAGTAACATCCCCCAAATAGGCATTTATTGGATCTTATCCGGAAAGGAATCTGTCAAGTGACATAAATAATCACTCAGACCCGACTTCCAGCCACCCGTAATCTCCCGGCTCAAAACTCAACAGCCTCGATGATGTTTCTATTTTCTTCCAAAATAGTAACATCTCCCAAACAGACATTTCTTGGTTCTTATCCGGAGAGGAACTTGTCAAGTGACATAAATAACCACCCAAACCCGACTTCCAGCCACTTGAAACTTTTTGGGCTGAAGACTTAACAGCCTCGATGATGTTACTGTTTTCCCTCAAATAGGTATTTCTTGGATCTTATCCGGAAAGGAATTTGTCAAATGATATAAATAATCACCTAGACCCGACTTCCAACCACCCGTAACCTCTCGGGCTCAAAACTCAACAGCCTCGATGATGTTACTATTTTCGTCCAAAATAGTTACATCCCCCAAATAGGCATTTCTTGAATCTTATTCGAAGAGAAACGCGTCAAGTGACATAAATAACCACCCAGACTCGATTGCCAGCCACTTGAAACCTATCGGGGCTCAAAACTCAACAGCCTCGATGATGTTACTATTTTCGTCCAAAACAGTAACATTCCCCAAATAGGCATTTCTTGGATCTTATTTAGAGAAAAATGCGTCAAGTGACATAAATAACCACTTAGACCCGACTTCCAGCCACTTGAAACCTCCTGGGCTCAAATCTCAACAACCTCGATGATGTTACTGTTTTCATTCAAAACAATAACATCCTATAAAAAGACATTTCTTGCATCTTATCCGGAGAGGAACTTGTCAACTGACATAAATAACTACTCATACCCAACTTCCATCTACTTGTGACCTCCTGGACACAAAATTCCAACAACATCATTGATTTTACTGTTTCAGACGAATACAGTGATATACAGGTTATTGGCCTGGTTTTTCAGGCGATGTAGCCAATGCACAATAGGCTCTACCCCAGAAATGGAAATGTAGCCAACTGAAGTTCATGAGCCACATTCCTGGGTGTTATTATTTTCGTTCAAAACAGTAACATCCCACAAAGAGGTAGTTGTTGGATCTTATCCAGAGAGAAACGTGTCAAGTTACATAATTAATTAACAAGATCTACATTCCAGCCACTTGTGATTCCCCCGAGATCAATTCTCCATCAATCGCAACGATGTTACTGTCTTCGACTAAAACGCTAACATGGAGATGGTTAGGTTGCTTTCTCAAGCAATGTAGCCACTTAACAGTGCGTAAACCCTCAGCAATAAACATGTTTCTCTTACACTACAACAGGTTGCATTCTTAGGTGTTACTATTTCGTCCAAAACAGTAACATCTAAGATAATGTGTAATCATGAGCGTTCGATGATGCACGAAATGGACTGAGCTATACTACAAGAGTCTCAATAGAATTGCCATGAGATAAAAATAGAAATGTATTATTATATTCCACCAAAAGCTTGAGGAAATGCAGTTTAGTAACTTATATACATTAACTGGAAGCCACATCAACTAGTACATTATGGACTCCGATGTCAGATAAGTGTCCATAAAATAGGTACACATACAAAAGTTCAACATAACATGAGTTTAGTGAGTGTGTTGGCTCCTAATAACTACTAGTTTTCATATAACTTCACTGATCTGGAAGTAACAAACCATGCACATAAGCAGCTCTGAAATGTTTTGGAAGGCTGAAAAGGAAATCAACTCCTGGGGGATTAAGAGCAATTTTTTTTATCACATTCATAACTTGGGTAGGAGTTGACCCATCAATCTTCATAATCTCACTAGTCACTAGTCAAGCGGCCTATATGTTTACTTGCATCCTTCATCACATCATCCATTCGTGCAAATTTAGAAGAGAATTTTCTTAAAACTTCTAAATTTTCTTTGCCTTCTTTGACCTATGGTTTACTGGGGTGGTTGAGGAAGAAGTTCCCATCACATCACCCATTCGTGCAAATTTAGAAGAGAATTCTCTCAAAATTTCTAAATTTTCTATCTTTGCCTTCTTTGACCTACGGTTTACTGGGGTGGTTGAGGAAGAAGTTTCCTTTGGGGCACATGGAAGAATTGGGTAAGTGTCCTCCATGAAAAAGGTAGGAACATGTTCTTCTTGCTCTTCTTCTTTTCTATCCCTTACTTCGTCTTCTATCTCTTTTAAAACATCTTATGGATTTGCAGCCTCGTCTCCAATGGCTCTATCCTTCCCAAATATTTTAACTAAATCTTCAAGAAATGAAAATGGCTTGTTTCTTAACCCCACGACATTTTTGTGGCTCTAACATAAAAGAAAGGAAAACATAATGAGAGAAGAACGTAAAACTTTAAAAGATGTCACCAATAAATAGAAATATATACAGACACATATATGTGCATAGAAGAAAAAACATAATATAAAATATTATCTTCACCCATTTATCCTAGACTAATTTTGAACAAGTTACGAACTTCTCTTCATCATTCCATCCAAATCCGCTGGCAGCTGGACCAAGCATCTCCGCAATAGTATTATATTGATTCCTCAAATACTTGATACAGGATTCGATGTGTGGTTTAACTTTCATACCACACTCAAGAAGCTTTTGATCCTTAAGTTGTTCCAATCTGTTATAAACATCATTCTTAAATTGGCTATTGTCCGTTTTCCAACCACCCAGCTCCACAAGATCCATCATTGCACTAATTAGTGCACGATCCTCAGCGCTTCCCCATCTTGTGATCCTCTAGATGGTTCGCACCCTCACCACCTTGATTAGTATTTTTTTGAGTTTTTGGTTGACTCATCTGTAAAGAAGAAAAGATAGAAAGAGAGGAAATATAGGAATTCGTTAGAGCGACATTCTGCTCATGACTTAGCAATTTATGATGATCATACTACTAGTTCAATAAAAAGCGAAGTCATTACTCTCGTCTTATTACAAATTCAGATAAAAATAATACAAGAATAAAGTGTATATTGTCTATCAATCCATAAATGCAATACAAGTGAAACACGTTACATAGTTTTTGCTAAATCCTGTTTAATGATGTGGTGTCATGTAATCATGCATTGTACATCTCATTGGCAAGATCATGTCTGAATGTATTCCATGCAACACTAGATTCTATAATCCTAATATTAAGTTCACTATTATCTTCTTTCTCATCATTCACAAGCAAAGGCTCCATGCGATCCACACTCATGTATGTTCGAATGAAATTATACATCAATGTACAAGCCAAGATAATTCTACCCACAGTTCTCCTAGGGTACCAAATTGTATATCTTAGAATACCCCATCTCATTTTTAACAATCCAAAACACCTCTCAATAACATTTTTTGGTTGAGAATGCTTCATATTAAAATATTCCTCAGCAGATACTGGTTGAACACCACTCTTCCACACACTTAGATGATATATTTGGCCTCTAAATGGTGTTAGAAAACTCTCACAATTCATGTATCCGGCATCACACAAATAGTAGTTGCTTATAATTAATCAAGATAAGTGTTAAGTAGTTTCATCTCCAATAAGCTCCTTGGTTCAGATTGAGCAATGTCAAGATACCTATGTTGTTACCTTATGGAACTATCAAAGTATTTTTTCTAGAAAGTGCATCTCGAAGCACTCTATTGTTATGTGCGGACCCCTCCCAACCAGGCAATATCAAAGCATTTTATCTCTAAATGGTGTTAGAAAACCCTCACAATTCATGTATCCGGCATCACACAAATAGTAGTTGCCTATAATTAACCAAGATAAGTGTTAATTAGTTTAATCTCAAATAAGCTCCTTGGTTCAGATTGAGTAATGTCAAGGTACCTATGTTGTTACCTTGTGGAACTATCAAAGCATTTTTTCTAGAAAAGTGCATCTCGAAGCACTCTATTGTCATGTGTGGACCCCTCCCAACCAGGCAATATATAAATAAATTATAAATCTCGCGTGCATGCAGCTAACACATTAGTAGTGAGTTCTCCTTTTCTATTCTTGAATCTAGCTTTATCTTTATCCTAACACGAACCTTAATATGACTTATATCCAAATTACTTAAGCAATTCTGCAGTGTGTATATATATAACTTGTTAATAGATACTGTATATATTTATAAATATTTACACATTCATCTAATCTTCCTAAAAATTCTAACTTCCCTTAAACCATTTCCATCTCTCATCTTGACAATTCTCTATCACTGGCTCAGGTTTCTTTAGTAGAATATCATGACATTTAAGGACAGCGTGGAGAACTGAATTGAAGTGCCTAGATATTGTCTCACCACTTCTCCTAAAATACAATTGAGTTCTTCGATTCTTTGTGTCATGAGAAAGTGTGAATAGAAATAAAACAACCATCCTCTCTAAATTAGTATTCCTATTTCCTTGTAACTTACTAACATCTTTAAGCATATCACATAACTTAGAAAAACAGGCTCTATTCATCCTAAGATTATCCAAGCATGCTAAGTCACTTTCATCAACATACCATTATGGTTTTTATCAAATGTGCATTTCATTTATTGAATCAAAATCATTTTAAATTGCCTTGATTAAATACAATATGAAAATAGCTTATGATAAGCAAAAGGAAGTGCTTAGTGATAAATATTAAAGTTGTATCACATTGAGTTCATGTTTACTTTAGTCCTTAAAAAATCGCCGAGTCAAATCTTGCAAGATGGTTGGCCGTATGAATTGTACTCTCATGTTTGCCATTGAATTTCAACCGTATAAAGCAAATTACAAACTAACACATGTAATCAAAGTTAGATAGTATTGCGCTTCACGTATATTAACCTCAAAATTTCAATACTGAAACATACAGAATCAGGTCAAGTTTAGCTCTAAAGCTAAACATGACCTCTCTACAACCCACAATAATCAAACACTTCCTACTACATCTATTGATAATTTAAACAAGCAGCCCATATTGAAAAATAATATATGGAAGATGGTACTCTTACAAAAGAGAGAACCAATTCTTAACTAGATGCAAACAATGGCACTGATGAAACTGAGGCTGTAAATTTATCAATTATATCCACATTATTGGAAATTCTTATTGATGGACTTCATGTGTCAATGTTTGAGTTCTCGACAGTCATAGTTGTCCTTAATTTTTCTCCCAAAGTGGAACTTGAATAGGAATTCCTAGTATTGCCATTAGTATATGACATAGCAGATTCCAGGGTATAACTAGAGCAAATTTTGGGGCTTGCAAACTCTACTTGCAAATGTTTATCAGGCTTTTCCAACAATCCATTTATATTGTTATCCAACTACTTTAAGAAGCATTCATCTATCTTACATAAAGATTTAACCTCCCTTTCCTCTTTGCTGCTGTGTAGTGAGCATGGTCATCATAATCAGACTTGTCACCTTGCAGTTCACTGCTGTTATCCATTTCTTCATGACTGACATATTCATCTTCAGATTAGTGATTCGCTAAACAAAATAAGGTTGGTGAATATCCTTTCATTGCTGTTTCTTCATGTTCTCCAAATATCTTCATAATCAAGGTCAGGAGTAAGTTCATCACTTGGACTGCGTGCATTAGAGCAGTTAATGGATCATACATCACAGAACCACACTTAAATTTTGTGTATTAGAATTATTATTAACTTAACTGTGTTGACAACCATGTTATGTCTTTATGCAAGAGTCCCCAAGTTGAATCGAGTAGAGCTGGAGACAACCTGTGAGGATTCAAGTAATATTATCAATAAAAAATTTGGATCATTGCACTACATCCGAGGAAAGACTCTTTAGTGGAGTTGAGATTGAATTGAACTCTTTAATGAGGCCTTTTCATAAGGTTGGTTGAATGTTCTATACCATAACTTCTTTGTTTCTTGAAAATCATTTTTCATTGGAATTTCCCCCCACAGCTGCCACCTTCCACATTTCATCCTTTAAGGTCAATGCTTTTGATATTCCATATACGTTGTTGGGTAGCTTTAACTAACTAAAAATTTAAGAGCAATGTGCAAAAAGTGCCATTAAGTATGAATTATACCTGATATAAAACAATAAGTGCTATCTATTAAAACCACTAGTCCAATTTCCAACCGTTAAAATCATCTATCTATTCAAATCAAACTATGTAGCAAAATTTTATTTCTTTTTCTACTTTGTTTTGTAAAATTTCAGCAATCAAGTTATAATAAATAAATTAAGAAGAACATTAATTACTGTTAGAAAGTTGAAGAAAGTATTGGCTATAAATTCATGAAAGTAAGTTAATTCATCATGGTTAGCTGAAAAAATATTATGAATCTATTAAATTAAAAGAATATAAAAAATTTAATGTGTTCAAAGGAAGACATGATATCAAGAATATAACACACCTTTCCAGAATAATGAATGATATCAAATACCCTCCTCAGGATCAGAGTGGTTGTTTTGGTGCTTTATTTGCTTCTTTAATCAATAATGTTTTCAAACTCAGAAATATTTGATTTGCACTCCTTATGACAAAGAAGGTTTTTTGGGGCAATAACAATGAAAGGCTTCCCGAAATCCTTATGTATTTGAGGAATGAAGCAGAAATATTTTAGAAAATGAAGACACTCTTCAGAAAGAGATTATATATATACTTTTTTGAGTTATAAGTACTTGACACCATAAAACATGAAAGAAATTAGCATGAGTTGTGACATTCACAACTTGCTAATTGCATTCCTAAATTTGCTTGGTAATAGTTGGATCCATTTCAGATATAATAAAAGGATTTTCTTCACTTATCTGAAACAAAATGGCCCCAAAAAAGATAATAGAACAAGGTAATCTAAAATTTAAATCTAAAGAGAGAGTAAGGTGTCAAATATATAAATAAGCTTACTTTGGAGAAAAAAGAACCATAAAACTTAGGTGCATGATACCACCTATTTGCAACATAATCCTTTATGCAAAAGCAAGTAAAGTAAGTCAACATGAGGATTTAAAAACTTTATAGGAAATGTCAACCCTACATGAGGGTTTAGAAAAATAATTTCTAGAATAGAAAAGACAGCATTAATTGCAATTTCCTATTAGAAATTTTAAAAGGCTGAAAGAATTAATTAGTGAAGTAAATTACAATTACATGAACAACAGACTACTTACTATCCAGAATATAACTAATGGAGCATCACTAAAGGAAACTCGAGCTAGCCCAAAATTAGCATTAGCAAGAACATTCTTTGGCTTCCAGTCACAATGAAACACATTCGTAGCAAAAAATACAAGATAAACACTAATCTGTAAAAACCAATGAAGCAGTCTAAAGCATCAACGAGAATGTATATATTTCAAGCCTTGAATAAGGTAGTATAAGAAAAATTGGTAGTGCTCAGGAGTAAAATCATCATTTGCCTTGATAATTTGATGAAGGTCATATTCCATCAACTCAAACACAACATAGATATCCCTGAACTCCCATTGTGAAAGAGGGAACATAATATGCTTAATTTCGACAATATCAGGGCATCTTAGCAAGCGAAGGGGCTTAATTTCTCATGGGATTCTTGTGGCATCAGAGACATGCTAAAAAACATTGTTAATTTTTTTAATTGCAACCCTTTCACCAGTATAACTATCAATGGTAGAACTAACAATACCATAACTTCCTTTTCCAATGACTTCTTGGACTTAGTACTGATTAGACAAAACAAATCCATTAATAAGAACCTACATTTACAGGTAGGAGAATTTATACTCTGCTCTATCATAATCAAGCAATAGATTTGTAATACATGTCTATATGTGCACCAAAATCGAAGCAAAGACTAACAATACCAGATCTACATGTTTAATAAATGTCTATATCAAGATTTAAAATGGCTTGTTAGGTTATCAGATTGCATAGAATACAGAAGGCAAAGGGATTTTGGATTTAGAAGTTACCTCAATTTCACTATTTGTTGAATGCTGCTTCTCTTCTATGCGAAGTAACCCCTTGGCCGTAGGACAAGCCAACAACTAAACTCTAATCAATGACAAAAAAAGGCAGATACTTAAGGGAGAAAGTTGAGCTTGACAAGTGAGGTTATAGTTGAGGTGAGATATAACAAGAGAGCTTTGCTTTTAGAAGGCAAAGGGATTTTGGATTCAAAAATTAAATGCATAGAACAAAGTCAAGATTCAACAAGGGAGCTAAGCTTAAAGAGAGAATTTGGGTTTCTAAGAAGAAAGAGGGAAACAAAAGTTTCAGGTTTCTTTAGCATGTGAGGTAGTGTGATTGAAGCCTTTTTTTAGGAGGGTGGGAAATTTTGGTCATCTAGCGGTGGTTAAGCAATAAACCGCCATTGATTTGAAGTAAAATGGTGGTGCCTACTTTAACCACTGTAAACAGTATATTTTGGAGGCGGTTTTAGTAACCACCACCATATACCTGCTGCTAAACAGCCCACTTTCTTTAGTGTCTTTGTGAGTACAGATCCTACTGCATTTACAGAAAAATAGACGGAACACTATTTCCTCTAGTATCATAGTAGCACTGTATGGATTCTGCTGAGACTCCAGACATTCTTTCTTGAAATAATAAATTATTGCAAATTAGAATTCTGCATTAAAAATAAGATATAACCATCAGATTGGAGATTGAGAGAAGAATGCAAATTGGAACAACACCAGACTAGATTTTGAAAATCTAATATTTGAAAACACCTTCATAACCAAAAATAATGATTCTATTTTTTAAATATTTGAAGATGTAGTAATGCTAATCTAATCTTTTTCTTTCGTGAGCAAGTCATCCAACTCTCAAACCATAAATTCAAAATAATCACATGCTCACCCATTTTGCAACTACATATCTGGCCCAAAAGAATGGCACTATAAATTATTAAAGACAACTATCTAACTTAGCTCTACGTACTCCTTTCACCCCTCATCCATCATTGAAAGAATGTTAGAGCCTTAGAGGATATTGAATAGCTTAAATACACAATGCATTTCTCCAAACTCGCTATTATAAACTAAGTTTCTGATCATTTAGATTACCTTCTTCATTAGCCTTTAATTTCTTTCGACTTTAGTTAGTACTGTATCATCTATAGAAGCATCCTTCTCTCTCTCTCTCCTCACTCTCCTTCTCCCTTCGACGTGCAGAGATGCATAAAATTAAAATAAAAACTCTCTGAATTAAAAAGACAAATTTTAAGCATCTTAAGCAAAACGCATGTCAAATTTAAGCAAAAATTAGCATTATTAACAAAATTAAACTAGTGAAATACCTAGCATTGGGGATGCGATCCAGGACTTAAACCTCGAACTTGACAGGCACCCTTCGAAATTAGTTGAAGCGATCGAAGGTGACAAGGAATGTGTTTTAAGTTGGTTCGCCATTTGATTTACATGCGGTGAACGTTGGATATGACATGTTTGGGTGGACCGACTAGGCAAACCACCATGGATTTCCTCAAAGTCGATAAGAGAAATGCCACGAACAAAAGTTGGTTCTACTCTACATCGACAATCTTCGCTCCTTTGGCTTCCATCTTACAGCTACAACAAATGCGAGTCCACGACAATCTTGATTACAGGAAAAACTAATTCCTTTTTCCTTAAAAATGATAAGGGCAAATTTGACTTTCTATCCTTCCTTTCAAATTACTTCATCAAGTTAGGAGTAACTATCAATAAAGGGCTAACTATCAATAAAGGGCTAACTATCAATAAAGGGTTTCTTAGCCAAAAAAAAATATATATATCAATAAAGGGCTGAGATATAATCATTTATTTTTAATGGTCCAGATTTGCATTTTTTTACGATACTCATGCGGTGCTCACGTTTTTACACAAGTACCGGAGGCGGAGACTTCCCTTAATTTTTAAATTAAATTTTATCTAAAATTAAACATATTTACCAATTGAATTGGTCATAATTGTTAACTTGTGATACATAGTCACAAAAAATTTTATTTTATTTTTAAATATTTTTAAATAAGATTTCATCTTAAGTAAAAAGAAATTTTATCTTTTATTTATGATTTTTATTTTAATTATATTTATATCATTGTAAAATTCATTTAATTTAGTAAAAATTTCATTACAATTTATTTTATTTGATTTAAAAAATATATTATATAAAAATTTATCCTTTCTTTAATATTAAATTTATCATAATATTATTAAAATTTATTTTTAATTAATTTTAATGAATTTTCAGGACACGTTAAAAATAATTTATTTAAAAATAAATTGGAATTATTATTTTTAACAAAGTTAATAAACAATAAAATGCACTTATATATGAATCGAAATTATTTTTATTAAGATAAAATAAAATTAGTTTTAGAAAAATTATCCGTTAAGATAAATCTTACCTTTATTTTTTTTTCCTAAACAAAAATAATACTACCGTAACAATACTTTAGGATACTTCATTTTGGTGGCCCCCGCCATACGTACTACTATGTATAGGCGGTGTCACGAATGTCTCATATACATAAGAAGTAAAAGTTCTATTTTTAAAAAATAAAAAATTAGTTAATTGGTTGATTATTATTTAATAAATTAAAATAAATAAATAAAATTTATTAAAAACATATACTTTTCATATGAGAAATTATTTATTTATTATTTTAAAATAAATTTTATTTTTCATATTAATATATATAAATTAATTTATTCTAACTAAATTTAATTAATGATAGATTTATTCTTTTAGATTCAATTTTAGTTAAAATACTATATTCTATGAATTATTTTTTTAGAATATTTCTCCATCATTTAAAGATGTTATATGCTGTATACAGTCTTACTATTAATATATTTTTATCGCTATAATCAATATCGTATATACATATTTGTATAATTTCTTTTTATAAATTTTCAAAATAATTTTTATTTTTATTCAAAACGAGAAAAATAGAGATTTCTTTGAGACATCGTTGACCTTCATTTGCAATTTAAAAAAATTCAATTCATGTAAAATTAAATTCATATCTAAAATTTATTGATTAATTTATTTATAAATAAATTAAATTTTAATTTTTTTAATATTCAAAACAGGTGGCTATATCAGTGCGCACATCCTTGTACCGACCAATAAAGATAATTTTGCACTATATCAGTTTAAAGCTCTAGTCTCTTGTCTATTTATGAACCGAGCTTTTTAATAGATAGTTTACTTTTAGCGGTGGACAAATAGGAAGATATGGAGACAAGATATTTATTCAAGAGAGACTACAGTGCATCATCAAAAAAGTGGTGGACCAGTGCAATAGCTAATCAATGATTGAGATTTGTTGGATTGATAGAAATGAAAAATGGCCACTTGAAGTATAATAATTATGAAATAATCTAAAAAAATGATAAATTAAAAAATGGCACCGGGCCTCACTGAATACAATCCATTTGAAGAATTAGGATTAAAGAATAGAAAAGTATGAATAGTGATCAATTTCGAAGGCTTTTAATGGCAAAGTTGACGGCGTAGCCATGGTGAGATGAAGGACGCCAAGAATTTCACTGGGAGGCCATCAGAAGATATATATTATAGCATCACTTTACTCTATTGTTGATTTTACTATTGTTGGTCTCTCGTAGCCATTGAGTTAGGATTTTGATTCCTATGATTTTTGTCTAGGAGAACTTCAACTGAAATTGGCAAGGGATTGAAAATGCAATTTCTTGCTTCTTTGCTTAATGAGTCAAGCCTCATTAACTTAAAGATTTTTGGCAAATTCTAGATTCCAATCATACAAAGTCTAATAATTTCTATGATTAGATCGTTTTCCTGAAGACTTTCCTTCATGTTCCTCAGATTAAGCTTTCTAGAGAAAATTGATTGCAATTTTGGCTTCCACATCAGTATTTAGAACGTATGAACCAAGATTCATAGGAATTTTCCTTAGGATTTCGTATTTTCCAGGTTCCTAAAGGCTCCTTGATATGATCACACTTTGCGATTTCTTCTTTTTCCAAAATTATGGAAACAAGATTTTTGTAAATTCATTAACTTCAATTTGACCAAGAAAGTCTAGACCTCAACCAAAAAGACTTAATTGATTGAAGAAATTGTGCAACATTCCCATGAAGAAAATTCATTATAGCTAATCCTATGGATTTTTTGAGAAAATAGATATGGACGAGAAAGTGGATTTGTTGAAGCTGAAATCTTCGTCTTCAATCGTGAAAAATTGTGAAAAAATTTATAGAATTTTATGATGAACAGAACCTTTTAATCCATTCTGTCGTAATAAAATAGTGGGATTATTCTATTATTTAGCCAGAGATTGATGGTTATACTATTATTTAACCGGCTTGCAAAAATTAATTAAAAACTGCTTCAAAGAAACGTGTGATTTTATATAAGTTGTTGATTAGTTGTTACACCGCTACATCATAGTCCCATCCTATTTATCCTTTTTAGTCTTTACCCTAAACTAGTGCTCTATTTTATTATTTTTTAAAGACATTTTTTATGAAAATTTTATTTTCTTATATATAAAAAATATCATGTACCTTTGTATCTTGTAATTAAAAAAATAATATTTAAAATTATGATAATAGAAGAAAATAATTTCTTTCTTAAAAAAGTAAGTTACCTCTCATTAAATTCTTTATATTTAATATTGAACATATAAATTATTTTCTATTATTTAAATATTTTACTAGATTATAAGCCCGTACAATGCAAGGGTTAAAAATTACCTTTTTATCTAAATTGAATATTTATTTATATAAATAGACTTTGTATTATAAACAAGTGACACAAGTTTTGGAATCTAATTTATTGTATTCACTTTATAATAATATATCTGAGTTTGTAAATTACAAATTTTCAGCATATATATTATTTTTTCTTAAATAAAAGTATGCAAAATCAATTGATTTTTATTATCAAGTATAAGTTCTCTATAAATTGAATCTATAATCAAATGAAAATAATCAAAATAAAAATAAATATAATAAAAACTAAATAGAAACTTAATAATTAAAAAATTTTACCTCTTTTTTCTAAACGTATATCATGCCATATTTATAAAATTTTGTAATATTAGAATATGAGCCATAAATAAAAATAGACCTAAAAAAAGAATATATATGTAAAAGTAGCAAATAGAAGGGATAGTGTGTCACTTATAAAGTAATAAAGGTTAAAAAAAGAATGCATAATTAGTTAATTTAATTAAATTAAATCTTTAACATCACTTGGCTAAACCAATTTAACTAGTAAAAATGAAAGATCACATAGAGTTGAGAGAGGGACAAATGGAGGTGAGGAAATTAAGCAAATCAAAGAGAGGTTCAAAGGGTATGTAAGAAATGATTTTGACAATTGTACTGATGATGATCGAAATGTAACCCCATTTCTAAGAAGGACATCCCATTGTTTCTCTTGATGTTTATTTTAAGGTTTTATGAGAAAATTAGCTTTCATAGGCCAGCATCACTTTAATAATTTCAATGTGGAGCTTAACAAGCCACATCAACTAACTCCATTTAAGCTAAGGTGCTTCGAGTAATGAAGGATAAATTGTTGAAATGTTTGAATTTGGCAAAAACCAATAATTCTATTATCTAAATTTAAAGGATATAATGCTAAGCTGCCCTAAAATTTAAGGATAAAGAGATAGGTTTTCTCTAAAAGGAAAATATATAAAATAGTAGGCTTAAAATAATGAAAGCCTAAAATATGATTGAATAAGTTACACAAAAAAAGTGGGCCTGGCGATGATAAAAAATTAAAAATATAAGAATAAAGAAAGAATGAAAAAAAAAAGAATAAAGGAACAACAACAATACACATGGAATAGTAATACAATTCCAAGATTACTATTTAAAAAGATGGCCTGACCTTGACAAAAGGAGAAAAAAATACAATAAAATGGTGCATTGGCAATCATTAAATTTAAATATTGATATACTATTACATGGCATAATCTTTGAAATTATTAATTTAATATATGATTACATCTGATGGTGTCAAGGTTGTGTCATCTTTCTAAGTAGTAATCTTGTAATTGTACTATTATTCCATGTGTATTGTTGTTGCTCCTCCATTATAATTTTTTCATTCTTTTTTTATTTTTATATTTTTAATTTTTTATTATCACTATAGCCTTCCTTCTTTGTACAGATACAAAAACTTCTCCAATCATATTTTAGAGTTCCATTTTTTTTATCTTGTTGTTTTATATATTTTTATCTTAATTCTCATTTCATCTATTTGTATAGAAACATTGAATTTATATGGTATTATACAAAAAAGAGTTAGATAAGTCTATAACAAGTTTTCAACCAAAATAAATTGGTACACTTGGTGGGACCTAGTTAAAGTACATGGTTTTGACACTTTATTTATACAATTAAGAAGTGATATAATTTTGCTACCTACCTTTATGAATTCAAATATGACTTCTACCTCTGAAACCATTCATTACAACTTATTTTTTCAAAAAAAAGTTGTCAATAATGTTAATAAGTGTCAACTATAGGGACTAATAGTAAAAAATGTAAAATAAATTGATGTTGCAGCCTACAATACAAATGATCATAATAGTTATATAAAACATAATGGGCAGCAAAATGATAATGTGTCAAATAATGGCAAAGTCAACAAAATCAAAATCAAAGAAATGCCACCAAAATAATAGGCAAGTTGCACATAATCAAAACATTTAATCCTCTAACAACAATAATAATAGACTAAACAACATTCAAAGAAATAATGTTAGGGAGCCTAGTGGAATGTTTGTTGGAATGCTTTATGACATGCCAATGACTGATAAAAACAACAAAGTCATTCTTCATAGTAGCTGAAACATTTAGGTCGAAAGAATTAATGCATAACCTGTGTAAATTATCAAAGATAATGGAAGCAATAGCTTTGCTGTTCAGAATATGGTTGTAATAAGATAACAAATGGATAAGAGCAATTATAAGATGATATACATACTTTCACAAAGCATATCCACTATACTAAGGCTGATCATTGAAAATGTGGCCATTAGCCAAGAGTGAATAAATTAAACTTTAGAAAAAATAACATGATATCTCAGTTTGAAACAAGGCAAAGAACAAAAATCAAAAAGAGAAGAACTCAAAACCAAATTTAAGGTTAATTACAATGAGGCCAAAAGACCATAATTAGAATATGGTCATGTAAGACTTGTTAAATGTGGTAAACAAGAGAGAAGGATTTGGCTGAATAGACCCTAAAAAAAAGTGTATGAGAAAATATGCAACAATTGAATAAAAAATTTATCAAATCATTAGAATGTTCACCAAAATCAAAGCTAAGATTGAAATATACAATTCATAGTTAAAAGGTTGTTAAATCAACTTGGTTTTTAAGGAAAATATCTAAACTACCAAGAAATATTCCTAGAATGGATACATTAGATTGAACTTCCTAAAGGTTTCAAAATGTAAAAATTTATAACATTTTTTGGTGAAGATGACCAATCCACTATTGAACATATTGCTCAATTTGCAATCAAATGTAGAAAATTGGCTAGGAATGAATTCTTAAAGTTGAGGTATTTTCCTCTTTCCTTGACTTAGAATATTTTCTCTTGGTATTGGGATTGCCATCTAATTCAATTCACTTATTGGCACAAATTAGAGGGTTCCATGATCAATTCTACTAAAAAGATATTAAAATGAGTTTGACTGATTTAATGAATCTAAATAAAAGTCCAATAAAATCAGTTGAAGATTATTGTTTCACTTTCAATACAATTGCAGTTAGTGCTTTACCTAAATTGTTAGGAGTGATATGGCCAAAATAGCAATAACAAGATTTAATTATGCTATCTATAAGAAGTTAGTAAATCAAAACATCATTAATGTTGCTAAATTAGTAAAAAAAGTATGATAAATAAAGCAATTACAAAATGAAAAAGATAAAAAACTAAAAAGAACTAACTTTAGAAAAGAAAAAGTAGCATATGTTGAAAAAGATAAGGTTAATAAAGATAGTGAAAATGAAGTCCATAATGTCGACCTTAAACTTAACCTTATTTAGACTTATTCTTTATTGAAAAATGCTAAAAAAAAGGATAAAATGAACTATGTTAATAAAAAGATTTATTCTTTTGATATAAATAAGGTTAATCAAATATTTAACCTTTTGTTGAAAGATAAATAGATAAAATTGTTTAAAAGTCATAGAATTCTATCCAAAGAAGAAATAAAAGATAAAAAAATATTGTAAATATCACAACATGTTTAGTTATATTACTAACAATTGTGCTTGTTTTAGGAAAATGATAAAAAATGCAATTAAGTAAGAAAGGCTAAAATTTGCTAATAAAGACAAAGAGACGATAATTGATAAAGACCTTTTTTCTAGTAGAGTGGAATTATATAGAGTTAAACCATGATTTTAACTTGTTTGATTAAGAAGTTAATGTAGTGGCATGTTATGAGTGTGATGATGCTAACTTGTTCGACCCAAAGGTTAATGTGATGGCTTATTATATACCCACTAATTTTGATTTATTCAATATAGAAATCAATATGATGACCTATTATGAATATAATAACCCACTAGATGCACTATTCTTTCTTGAGGTGTATACATATGAAGGGGAATCAAATATTAACTTTGTAAAAAAAAAATACAATATGAATGAAGAGTGTTAAAAATGTGCCTTTACTACAATAATTTTGATGAATTGAGGGTGATAATGTGTAAAAAATGGTTAAAAAACCAAATTAACTTGGAAATCCAAAAGCTAGCTTACAAATGAAAATAGGCCTTGGAAAAAGTTGAAGAATTCAAGTGATAAAAAGGAAAAGAAAAATAAGTGTTTCATAGATTGGATTACAACCAACTAAGAAAAGAAACTATGGTTTGAATTAGTATAAGAAAGGTAAAAGCAAACTATCTTAAAGGTCAATGGGTTAGAAATGAGCTTTGTCATCATAAAAGGAAACCAAATTTCAAGAAAGGCAAAAATAAATGGTACAACTTTTTATATGAAAGACCACCTCCTACAAAGAACCAAACAAGGTAAATACAGAGGTAGATCGCATATAAAAAGAAGGAGAGAGAAGGCCACTAACAATCTAATATTATAGTAATTGATTTTAATAGGACAATGTCATCCTCTAAAGGGATAGTATTAATAGATGTGAAAGTTAGTTTAATAACAAGGCTTACATTGTTTGTATTAATGCCATCAAAAGCCAACTATAATGTACTATTAGGAAGAAATTAGATACATGCAATTAGTGTAATCCCTTTTATTTTATAGATGAAAATGCTTATTTGGAAAGGGGATGAGATAGTTAAATACATTGAGGTTGATGACAGCCTACGTTACATATGATAATGTAATGCTAACTCCAAAGCATACAATCCTACTGTTCAACCTTTGCATGTTGTTGACTACATTGATCCTCAAGTTATTAAGATGTGCATTTTAGATATTTTAAGCTTTAAAATTATCTCAAAGGCTAAAATTATAGGATTGACAACTTTAATGAATGTTTTTTAATAACAACTTGCCAGCTATCAGCCTATATTGCTAAGCAAACTCAAACTAAGCTTCTTAATTGTATATTGTATATATAATAATAGTCCTCTTGGTTTTCAAAGTCACCAATTAAAGAAAAATACTAAGAAAATTAAGGTATAAGACACACCTGAAGAAGTTAATCTAGGGATTGGAGATGTTAAAAGGATAATTTTCATTAGTGTGAATGTACTAGAAGATATAAAAATGCAAATAGTTGATATTCTAAAAGAGTACAAAAATCATCTTGCTTGAAACTACAATGAAATGTCAAGATTAAGTGGAGAATTGTTCGAGCATAAATTGTCGATTAAAGAAGGATATCAACCTCACAAATAACCATTATGATACTTTGCTTTAAAAGTCATATTAAAGATTAATGAAGAAATTGAAAGGCTAGTGAAGGTCAAATTCATCAAGACCATTAAGTATGCAAAGTGGATTTCAAATGTGAAACTTATCATGAAAAAGAATGGCAAGTTATAAGTGTGTATAAACTTTAAGAATTTAAACAATACGACACTTAAAGATGAGTATTCCATGCTTGTTGTAGATAAATTACTCAAAGTGGCTTTGGGATATGTGACGGTGAGCTTAATGGATAGGGACACTAGTTACAACCAAATGTATATAATTGAAGAAGATGTACCAAAAATAGCATTTTGGTGCCTAGGTACAATTAGTACTTTTGAGTGGATCGTGATGTCTTTTAGGCTCAAGAATGTTGAAGCCACATATTAGTAAGTAATAAATACAATCTTGCATAATATGATAGAAAAATCAATGAAAGTGTACATCAACAATGTGCTGGTAAAAGGGAGTACCTATGAAGATCATTTGAAAATTTTAAAATAAGCTTTTGATTAAATGTGCAAAAAATAACTTAAATGAATCCTTTTGATGTACTTTCAAAATTTTAGTAGGAAACTTCTTATGTTTTCTGGTCCACCAAAAGGAAATTAAGATAGATAAAAATAAATCCAAATCCATTATGAAAACTTTGACATTAACCAATAAAAAAGAGTTACAATGTTTCTTTGGCAAAATTCAACTTCTTAAGAAGGTTCATTTCTAACCTAGTTAATTAAATCAAAGTTTTCCCACACTTGCTAAAGTTGAAGAATGAAGAACAATTCAAATGGCAAGATAAACTTTAAGCCATATTCAAAGACATAAACAAGTACATAAGTAATCCACCGATAATGTCTTTGCCCATCCCAAACTAAATGTTAAAAATGTATATTTTAGCTTCATATGATATAATAGTTTGTTTTCTAACCTAAGAAAAGATGAAGGAAAGGAAAGAACAATTTATTATTTATCTAGAATGTTAAATGCAATCGAATAAAAATATTCAAAAATTATAAAATTGTGCATTACTTTACATTTTTTAATGTTTTAAACTTAGATATTATTTATTGTTGACTATTATTCTAGTGTTAACCAAATTAAATATTTTAAAATATATGTTAGCATGACCCTTAATACATGCCTAAGTTAGAAAATCAACTCTTGGCTTGATAGAATTTGCTCTATATTATTATGGTCAAGCTATAGTCGATTTTATAATTGAATATAATAAATAGCCTATTAATTTTATTAGATTGAAATATTGAAAATTATATTTTGAAGATTCTTACCATAAAAATGGTGCTAGCATTAGAATATTAATCGTAACAATTTTAATTAAATGCAATGTGCTTAATTAATAAGATTGAGTATGAAGCATTGATAATTGGCTTAAAATTATTGTTGGAATAAAAGGCAAATAATTTCAAAATTTATGGAGATTTGTAATTAATTATTAAGTAAATTTTATGAGAATATAAATGTATAAAACTTAAAATGGCTAAGTATTTAGCCATCTCAACTAGGCTGTTACATGAGTTCAATGGCATAGTTATTAAACATATTCCTTGAATAAAAAAAAAGGCCAATGCTTTAGCTTAAATAGCTTTAGGGCACAAATTTAGCAATATAAAATTGACAAAATTTATTGTGAACCAGGTAGATCTCGAATTAAGAGAGAACAAAAAGGTATTATGTGGATGTGTTGACAATATCTCAATAGATTAGAAAGCACCCCTAGTCGAATATCTCAATAATCCATCTAATAGTGCTTGTCAAACAATTAGAATAAAAGCTTTAAAATTTATAGTATTGGATGGTAAGTTATATAAAGGAGGCTTCAAAGGATAGTTACTTAAATGTTTAAGCAAAGTTAAAACTATTTTAGCCATAAAAGAAGTACGCAAAGGAATATGTATGGGACATCAAACCTGAATTAAAAATAAAATGGGTATTAATTAGATAAAGATTTTATTGGCTACAAATGATCAAAGATTACATAAACTTTGCTAAAGGTTGAGAGGAATGTAAAAAACATTAGTTGATTCAAAGAGCACTGACCATCAAGTTAAAATATATAATTAAGTATTGGCCATTTAAAGGTTAAACCTCAAATATTATTGGCAAGATATTTTACTAAATAGGTGGAGGCATTTTATTTAAGAAAATAAAAAAAATAGAAGTCATTATTTTTAGAGAACAAATTAATATGTAGATTCAATTTACTCGAAATAATAACAACTAACCATAGAATTGTATCCACAGCTTAAAAAGTTAAAGATTATGCTGAATCAAGGAGAATTAAGATATTAATGTCCACATCATACCATGTTTAAGCTAATGAACAATTGAAGTTGTTGATAAATTGATCATTAATTTGATTAAGAGATATATTGATGAATATCTTAGGAATTTGCATTAGATGCTTAAGAATGCACTTTGGGCAACTTAAAGTTTGTTAGAGGGTTTAACTAAAATCACTCCTTATAAATTGGTATTTGAATATAATGCAGTGTTACTAGTCGATGTGACAATGTAAACCTTAAGCATACAAAAGCAAAATAAATTATCATAACATAATTATAATAACTTGATGTTTGATGAATTGGAAGAACTAGATGAAGTGTGTTAGTATTCTTTAAATGCATTAAAAGGCAATAAAGAAAAATTGGCCAAACTTTACAATAAACATGTCAAGGAAAAGAAATTTTACCAAAACCAATTAGTTTGAAAGGTTATTGTGTTAATGCAAGTTAAGTTAAATTATGAGAAATAATCATCTTATTAGGAATGACCATTTATAATTATTACATGTTTTTAACAAAAACAGTTATAAAATTAGAAATATTGAAAATGATAAAGTTGAAACTATCAATAATAAGTATTTAGAAATGTGCAAGCCGAGCATTCATGAAATAACTATTAAAAGCATGTGAGGTACTCTTACAAAATCATGATTAAAGTAAAAACCAAAGAAACAACTGAAATATTTACAAAATTACATAAAGACTGAAACTTGACTTAAAATATGCTAAAATTATGGCTATTTCAGCTAAAAAAATGAATCTACAAGTTGTTAAGTGGAAATTTGAAGTTAGATTTGAAAATTTTTCCATTTTGCTACAGTTGAGATTTTTAAGTTAGACATAGCTTGTATTTTCCTTGCATAATTTAGCATCAATCACCCTATAGTCATTGACTATAATTTGCATTTTGGGCAAAGATATTTTTCTTTTGACTTCATAACATTTAATTCGGATTCTAATGTTAGTTATCCATCTTCAAGTCGATTTAATTCTTGTTGGAATGGAGCAATCATTTCCTTCATTGTCAAAATTTGCTCATTTTTAATTTTACAAACATAATTATGACATTTCTTAACATATTTGTCAACAAAGTTCAGCAAATTTGGTGAATTTTATGAGCTCTTGTTTACACTAATCAAGGGATTAATGAACTTTTTTAGCAAAAATCAGCTAATAGGGGAGGGAAATTTTCTTCCAAGTCCAAGATATCAGATTTGAAGTTAACAATAATTAAGAGGTCAAAATCCTTATGTCTTTCAATTATTTCAACTCCATTCAAGTTTTGCTTGACTCTCCTTATCTTTAAATATAACATTCAAGTCTTAATCTAATACCTCTTCCAATATTTCCTCCCTAGGTTATTGGTTAAGAGAAGGATTTTCCATTAGTTGGATAGTTAATAAAGTAGAGCAACTGCTCCTAAAAATTAAGGAATTTAGAATAACAATAAGGTTCTTATCGCTTTCTTCTTCCTGGTTATAAGTTTGCGAACTCAAAACATGGCCAACATCCAATTAATCATGCTTTATCATATTAAGGTCAATATTTAAATGCCTAAGGGCATTACTACCTAAGTAGTCATTAACATCTAGCTGTTGTTCCTACTTACCACTGATTGGATGATGCCTATCATTGAGCTACCACTATTCATTATCTTGATTTGTATACTTTTGTAGGTGAACATTTGAGTTTGTTCAATCAAAGTAACCTTGGTGGGAGCTATAGATGAATTATCAATTAGTTGTTGATGATGTTAGATTGTTGCAACTTGCAATACTAAATTAGATGTTTTCTTAGTGTTCAAAGAAGAGTTTTTTACCATTTGTTATTGAGTTTTAGTCTCTAGGTTTTCAAACTAGGTTTTTAAACTCAATTACAATAATGACTCATGAAATAAGTACATATATTTTTATCAAACTAATGATAATATTATTGTCTATTAAAGAAAATAATAATTTGTATAAATATTATTATTATTCAAAAAGTATGTAATTATTTATATTAAAAATTTATTTATAAAATTATCATTCAAAGGATTGGCCTAATAATACCAAATCATTCTAGCTTTATAGTCTTTAAAATATATGAGTTATATTCACTTTTTTGGGAAAACAAAAGTAGCCATTAAACTCACTAATATCTTCTATGTAGTAGTATAGACTTTTCTTTCTATTCCTAGTATTAATCTTCACCCCTCTTAATGCCTTTCATTTTACAAAAGAGTCAAATTTGAACTTAATGCTTTGCACAGACAACCCCATTCTCCTAAAATTTTATGAAATAAAAATAAAGAGATCTACATTATTCTTTTAACTAAATTCTCTTGAAATTAATGGCCATAACTATTGTAAGTGTAGAAAGTAGTTTACTAAAGGTTATAAAGAATGTCAAAAGACATTAGCTAATTTAAAGAGCATTGGCCATTGAGTTAAAATATATAATTAAACTTTAGCCATTTAAAGTTTAAGTCTCAAATATTATTGGCAAGATATATCCCCTTTAACTAAGGGTCACAATTTCGTTTCAATAGCTATAGGCTATTTTACCAAATGGGTGGAAGCAACTTGTTTAAAGAAATCAAATAAATGGACATAATTGTCTTATAGAGAACAAATCAATATGTAAATTTGATTTACCTAAAATAATAACAATTAACCATGGAATTGTGTCTACAAGTCAAAAAGTTAAAGATTATGCTGAATCAAGGAAAATTAAGATATTGACATCCACATCATACTATGCTTAAGCTAATAAACAAATTGAAGCTGCTAAAAAATTGATTATCAATTTGATTAAGAGTATGTTGGCCAATGTCTTAAAGATTTGCATTTGATGCTTAAAAATGCACTTTGGACAACTCAGAGTTTGCTACAAGGTTTAGCTAGAAACACTTCTTATAAATTGGTATTTGAACATGATGCAGTGCTACTAGTCAAAGTGACAATGCAAACCTTAAGAATACAAAAGTAGAATGAATTATCGCAATACGATTATGATAACTTGATGTTTGATAAATTGGAAGAATTCGATAAAGTTTGTTAGTATTCTTTAGATGTATTGAAAGATAATAAAGAAAAATTGGCTAAACTCTATAATAAACATGTCAAGGAAAAGAAATTTTACCAAAACCAATTAGTTTGAAAGGTTATTGTGCTAATGCAAGTTAAGTTATGGGAAATGATTACCTTATTGTGAATGACTATTTATAATTATTAAGTATTTCAATAAAAATAGTTATAAAATTAAAAATATTAAAGATAATAAAGTCAAAGCTATCAATGACAAATACTTAAAAATGTGCAAGTTAAGCATTCATGAAATAATTATTAAAAGCATGTGAGGCATTCTTACAAAATTATGGTCAAATTGAAAAATTGAATAAACAACTGAAATATTTATAAAATTACATAAAAGTTGAAACTTAGTTCAAAATATGCTAAAATTATGGCCATTTTGGCTAAAAAATGAATATATAAGTTGTTAAGTGGAGATTTGAAGTTAAACTTGAAATTTTTCCTATTTTACTATAGTTGAGATCTTTAAGTTAGACATGGCTTTGTATTTTCCTTCCATAGTGATTAGTTGCCCTTTAATCATTGACTGCAGTTTTGCCTCTTTTGGGAAATATCTTTTTCTTCTGACTTTATAACATTCAATTCAGACTCTGACGTTAGTCATCCATCTTTAAACCACTTTAATTCTTGTCAGAGTTGACCAATCCTTTCCTTTATTGTCGAAATTTGCTCATAATTATCTTTAATTTTACAAACACAATTATAACATTTTTCAACAAAGGTTTGTTGATGTAGTTCACCAAATTTAGTGAATTTTATGAGCTATTGTTTACCTTAATTAATGGATTAATAAGCTTTTTCAATAGCAAACGTCTTGCTTAAATCGGCCAATAGGCGAGAAAAATTTTCCTCTAAGTCCAAGATATATGATTTAAGGCCAATAATAATCAAGGGGTTAGAATTGTCATGTCTTTCAATTATTTCAAACTTAACTCAAGTTTTTCCTAAATGTCTTTATTTTCAAAGACAACACTTAAATCGAACTTAGTACCCCTTCTAGCATAATCACTATAGCATTGATTTGTTTCTTATGTTGCTAGTCAAGAGAAAGATTTTGAATTAGTTAGATAGTCAATAGAGCCGGTGAAGTAGAGTGATTGCTCTAAAAAATTAAGGAATTCAAAACAATAATAGTGTTATCGTCACTTTCTTCTTCTTGGTCAAGCTTGCCCAGTCAAAATATGGCCAATGCTTAATTGATTATGCTCTATCATAGCAAGGTCAATATCTAAATGCTCAAAGGTATTGTGCCTAAGTAGTCATTAACATCTATTTGTTGGTCCTGCTCACCACCGGTCAAACGATGCCTATCATTAAGTTGCTCATATTCATTGCTTTGATCTGTATACTTTTGTAAGTGCACATCTTGAGTTTGCGATATCAAAGTAGCCTTGGTGGGAGTTACAAATGAATTGTCAACTAATTATTGATGATATTGGATTATTGCAACTTGCAATACTAAATCAAGTGTTTTTTTTTTTTTTTTGTGGTCAAAGAAGGGTTTTCTACTATTTATTACTACTTTCAATCTCTAGGTTTTCAAACTCAATACCAATAATGATCAAGGAGACAAATACATATATTTATCAAATTAATGACAATATTATTGTATATTGATGAAAAAAACAATTTGTATAAATATTATTATTGTTCAAAGAAGTATGTAATCATTTATATTAAAAATTTATGCATAAAATCATTAAAGGGATTAGTTTAGTGATATTGAGTCATTATTTCATTTTATTCTTATAGTCTTTAAAATACATGAGTTATATTCATTTTTTGAGAAAATGAAAAGTGGTCATTAACCTCATTAATCTCTTTTATATAGTAGTATGGGTTTTTCTTTTTGTGCCTTGTATTAGTTTCCAACCTTCTTAATGCCTTTCATTATACAAAGGAATCAAATTTGAACTCAATGCCTTGTAGACAACCCTATTCTCCTAAGGTTTTGTAAAAATAGAATTAAGGAGATCTACATTATTCTTCCAACTGAATTTTCTTGAAATTGATGGCCACAACCAATGCGTGTAGAAAGTAGTTTGCCTTTCATCTGCTGATCTCATATGTGATTACAGAAATATAAAATGGGAAGTGATATAAATTTGGACAACATAGCTAAATAAGCTTCATAACAATTGTGCACTATAAACTCTAATATACGAGTTGACATTTGAAGTGGTATTTATGTATTTGAAGAAACATCATGCCTTTAAGCTTGCATTACCTTTGATAGTTTCACTTTCTTTTCATCAAGTATGACAATTCCAAGCTCTCTTCTAATCTCCTGTCAATCACAATGGCATACAAATCATTTTTTTTTGGTCAGGGGAAGTGGGATAATGGTTAGGGAAGGGGGGGAAGGGGTTGGGTAGGATTCGAACTGCTACCCTCTTATACCACATTTTAAGGCACTCAAAGCCATTGCCATTAAGCTACAAGTGCCAGTGGTGCATACAAACCGGTAATTTAAAGTAAGTTGCATTTTTTTATCAACAAAAAATTTGTTATGTTGTTGTCAATCATGAAGATTAAAATCTTGAATTTTCACTCCCCTCAATAACCATGTGCAACATTTAACTTAATCACGACATTCACAAAAATACCTTCTCCTTTGGGAATAAGGTTGGGGGTTAGGAGGTAGATTAAGATATCCAAATCCTTCAAATGCATGCATATATACACTAAAAAACAAGAAATCAATCGCTTCATTACAACTCTTGATTGCATGGTGAAGGTGAAAACAAATTGATTTGTTGCATTTTTTGGAATGAAGATGATGAATTCGAACAATAATGAAAGGCTACCACTTGCAGCTCATCTAAAATATACCTCGGGAGAGAGTGTATAACTTATTTCTTTTCCGCAAATACCTCAATAAGAAAGCTGTCGATTAGGATGTACAATAGTAGGGATTGGGATCCTCTAAAGTGTATTTTGCACTTTAGAGGATAAAGTGCCAAAATCTACCATTGATTTTATTTATTTATTTTTATTTATAAAATTATGAATCAAAATCAATGGTGGATTTTGGCACTTTACCCTCTAAAGTTCAAAATACACTTTAGAAGATCCAAATCCACAATAGTAGATCAATTTTCTAGATAAAAAGAGAACACTGCTTTAAGTTATAAATATACAAACAACAAAATTGAAATATGCAAAGCATACATGTGCGTGCACAGAGGCAGGTGCACTCTTGCTGCACATCCCCCTTCCTATCTCCATGGATTACAACTTTGGTACTTTTCTAAGGCTGCAAGTTACTCTCCATGGATTAAACTTCAAGTTAAAAAAAATTCAGTTTTACAGTACTTAGTATTTTTATTTTTATTAATTTACTAACAAATTATACACACTTGGTGCTCATAAATGCACCACTCGATACCCTGTATCTGAGTGCATGTTCAATGTATTTAATAATGCCCAATTTACACTAAGAATATGCATTATTAATTCTATTATTTTTTTGCCCAAACAAATAGGTAAAGAATCTCCGCAAAACTCGTTACAAATGACAATCATAGTAGCCGAAAGGCCCGAAACTAACGCCAAACTATCGTACGGTGCTGTCAGCTTATCGTTGCAGATCTTCCTTTTCAATATGTAAAGCATTTTACCATTGATTGTGATATTTTGTGGGTAACAATTCTAAAAGCAAACGAGTACATTAATTTAAAATTAGAGTGTCAACTAGCAAAACACTTTTGTTAAGTTAAAAACACAACATAGAACATGACCACACCATATGCGATTGCAGTGGAATAGGAAGATTTGTCACATGCATCAGGGACTCGCTATTCCCCAACGTGGAAGTAAATCAAGGAAAATGTCAAACGGGTTTCCTATTTATGTCTCCCGTAGTCTTGCGCACAAGGCATTCTGCGTACTCAACCAAAGGGACTGTCAGCATTGTCCCATAACAATGATTGAATAAGAATTCACTTCCTTGAGAACAAGCCATGATATGCCCCTGCAACTGACAACAAAAAGCAATGTATTAGACTGAATGTAAAGAAATCATAGAATTTGCTTTGAGACAGGAATCCCAACAATTGAGCATTAACATAAAACTAATCAAAAGTAGGGTGCAATACCAAAACATAATTTAACAAAGATCTCGGGCAACGATATATATTCGTTAGAATTTCTGGGTACATCTAGGGATTAATAATTTTCAGCTAAAGATGTGAAGAAGACACTATGTCCGTGTAGTTTGGTCAGATTGGTAAAAACCATAGTAATCAAAATTTTGTGTAGAAACCACGACATATCTTAAATCTCTTGAATAAGTAACTAACAGTTCCATAGTTTGCCAATAACCACAACATTCGTTAGAGGGCTTTGTTACGGTATTCTGGGAGTTTCAAACTAAGGGTGACGTGGCAAAATACAGGGATGAGATTATTAAAAATTTTGATAATCCCATCTTAGAATTTCCCTTAGTCTTCGGTTCAGATTCTACCGCAATGAAGAACAAAAAAACAGATGACAGCTAAATCCTAGCTCCCATGTGGTGTCGATGCAGCGCAGTAGGTTTCTTTCAGTTAGTTAACTCTGGTAGAGCACACAATATGCAATTGTAGAGGTTTTAGCTGTGTGTCACAGGCATTTTTTTTTCCCCTGTTGTCTAAGTCACATGGCTTCAGATTTCTTATGAAGCAACGGTGAGGTCTCCAAAATATCAGGACTTAAGATTTGTGGGTTTACATGTGATTTTATAAATAGGCCTTGTTGCTTATAGATCCTGGTGCTTTTGGATGTTCAAATTTATTGTGGGACAATTTTTATATGAAATTATTAATATTAAGGCACCTGTCTATCCATTTTCTAACTAGCTAGCCTCTAGACACTGCTCCTCCGAAGGTATTTTTTTTTTCACTCGATTTAAAATTATTTTATTTTTTTACTATTTTATTATGTGTTATAACACTTAATAATTATATATTTTTTAAAGTACATACGCAAGTGTTCAAGTTATTTAATTTGTCCGAAACAATTTTTTATTTATTTTGATGTTAAATATCATTTGAAAACTTAAAATTTCCGTACCAATTAAAATGATTGAAAATTTGCATACATATGTACAAAAGTTAAAATGACCAGTCATAAAAATTTTGTTAAAAATTAATTTTCATATTATAATAAATCACATTTTTAAGTCAAAAAGTACTTAAAAAAGTAAGTGAAAATTTTCAAACAATAACTTTGAATGATTTTGGTTGTTAGTTTTTCGTTAAAAGAATATTTTAAGTGACTACTTAAATTTGATATTATAAATATACTTTTTAAAATTATTATTTTCTAAATAATATAAAAGTTGGAAGTTGAAAATCCAAGCTCGCCAATTCTGGCACGTAATAATGGGCAGCTATTAAATTGAAAATGCAAATAAAACAGTCATAGATGACTTTTAGAATTACATCTTTGACACGTATATATTTAAATTAAACATAACTTATATTTAATTTTTTGGAAAAGGAAAAATTGAACCCAAATCTTCCCATCCTTTTCTATTAGTATATAGACAAACTAGGTCTGCTAGGCACACCTCGTCAAAAGCTTCAGACAGAAAATCAACAACTCAATAGTGAAACTGTATAAGAATCACGCCAATTTTCCAAAAATGGGGAATAGAAACAGGGAAACATAATAACCGTTGAAACAGAAGAAATGAAGTGGCAACAGAACTGAGATGCGTGAACCACGGTTAGCTTGCGTGAATGACGGGTCGGACTGAATTCGGCTCGCATTTCTTTCAAAACTCACTAGCTTTGGCCCATTTCACCTCCCTTCCACTTGCTTTCTAAATTGTACCGCCATTTATATTTGCATACTTGCCCTGCTCAGCACCATGTCTGTGTTTCTCAAAATGACTAGAATAGTAATGATGATGGAACCGAAGGTCAAGGGAGCATCAAAATCATTCATAACGTAGGAAGGCGGTCATTACAAAAAGGACTTGATCAACACTATGAAAATAGTTTAAGGACATAATTTGTTTATAAAATTTCCAGCAAAGGAAACTGTCTGGAAACTTGGGACTACTCTCTCAGCTACAAAAATTACAGCATCTTACGGTGACTCCTTCCTTCACGATAAGTAAACAAAATGGTACGCCTCTCTCATAGACCCCTGCCACATTCAATAGAAAATATCAGAACAGAAGACTAGATAGCAGAATATTTAGTTATTATAAAACACGAATATCAAAAAGACCAGAAGAGAAACCTTTGCAACGAAGGGAATGCAGACAAAGGAAACAGGATACAAACAAAAAGCACCGGGTTGGCAGCTGGTACAATTTGTACTATGACTCAATTGGGTCCTTAATTCTATCCCAAACCTATTCTTAGGTGTTTTAGATAAAAGGAGGTAAAATGGTCTAGCAAAGGCAGACAAAGGAACACTAATTATCCCAGACAACTACAACTAATTCCGGAATAGATATATCGAACTAAAGATATCCAATTTCAGAAACAAACGTTGACTATTGGACATTTTCCAGATCATGATGGCACCAATCTAAAAGTGGAGAAGAGACAACAAACATGCTTGCTTCCATTTCTATGTACTTATGATCAAGGATGCCTTTACACTTATAGGAATGAATTCGATCCTAGACCTTTCCTCAAATCTCAGTCTATCATTATTATGCACATGAGTTCACCAAAGAAAATGACCTTAAATTAAGTATCTTACAACCTTGTAAGGTTTCACATACAATAACCATTAATTCAAGTTCAACACCCAGGATAACTATTTTACAACAGAACCAAGAACTTATCTCCAAGGGGCCACTATCTATAGCAATATTGTTTCAGTGGCTGCGGCCAGAAATTGAAAAATTGAAGCTACAAGATGAGAAGTTTTGCTATCTAAATATTATTATCTCTCTCAGAAATCTCTACAACTTTCTGACATTCCAGGCAAAACAAATCAACAATACGAGAACAAAATCTGATACTTTGTCAGTAGTTTATATCAAAGGAAGTTGCTTTGACACAATAATTTGGACCTCTAAAACCTAAGTTTTGAAATTTAACCAAAATCATATAAATATACACGAGCAAGGGAGAAAAGGTATAGTTCTTCATAGATGCCTCTAATTACCTGACTTTCTTGATCAGAATGGCCTTCAGTTTGCGAGCAAGCTCCTGGGATTGAATCTTGCGCTCCAAATTCTTTCTGGCCAAAACACGCTTCTCAGAGTTCTTCATATGATGTCTCTGCTCGGCTTTTATGAGCCGCTCAATCCCACTTGATTGCATCTTGCGTTGCAACAATGTCAACGTCCCCTCCAAGTTCCCATTTAATACCTTTACTCGTATGCCTCTGCATTGCTGAAGCTGCTGCAGTTGATGATACCCATTATTCAGTGGTTTGATGGCCCGAGCTGACTGTCCAACTAGGTGTGGTACATGCTTTCTTACTGCATTCATATCCAGGGGAGAAGGAGGTCTTTGCCACTACTCTTCCGATAACTGGTTTAGTAAAACCAAATCAAAATTCCAATTTCAACAAAGAAACCATATATCGAAGTATGCAAATTTCTCTGGAATCTAGTAACAGGTCTAAGGGGGGAAAAAGAAGCAGAAGAAGGAAAGACCCTACGTAGTCAAGAGAGAACTTTCAAAATAAGTTAAAACTTGCTTAGTTGCACCATCTATCAAAAATAATTTCAATCCCAGATACTTAGATACAACATTCAATTCGACTTAAATCTTCTAGAAATCCATAAACATAACAATCACAAGCTACATGTGAACTGAATACCCAATATTCATTATATCCAGAAAAATAGCCAACATCCCATCTGTAAATCAGAGCACAAACAATGTAAATCACAGATACAGTCACATCACTAGAAGCAAAATTAATGTACTGGTGAAATCAAGAACTGCAAGACCTGTTCCTGGATGTATTAAACTTCTGAAATTGTTTAATTCAAATGTTAAACTGAAAAATTATTAGACTTTACAGGAAACAATCATCTTAAAGAAAAAAAAAAAATGGAAATGAAGTAATATAAAAAATTTTCAAAAAGAAGGATGTCTGTCCTCACAGTATTAATAAAAAAATTCAGCGAAAGAATACTATCTCCAGAAGTATCTACACTTCAATTTCGATAAGGAACAGAAAATCGTGTCGTATCCGCTGACAGGCACGAACCTGTTCGATTTTCTTGGCAACTTTGTTTACAATTCACTTCAAAATTTCAAAGCACAGGAATTTCTAAAACGAAAAATCCTAAAAAAAATTGAGAAGGAAAGAAGCTAAACCCAGGTCAGGATCAAGACAATGAAATTTAATCCAAACCTAAACAGAGCCAAAGAAGTGTATCAAACTGAAGAAGTTGGGGGTTGGGCCGGTTGGCGTGAGATGGCAAAGACTCGACCTCGTTGCAAGCGAAATAAGAGTGAGGTAGAAAAAGCCAGAAACGCCGTCGTTTTAGGGTTTTATAATTTTTTAGGATTGGCTCCGTTTGCGCATAAATTCTACTGCATCTCTCTTGTTTAAAAATTGATCGAACGAATCACCTTTTTCCCTTTTATTATTATTAGGCAGAGAAAACAATGCTTTAATTTTTCTTTTTTTATTATTTCTTTGTATTGACGTGTCAGTTTTTTAGCTTTTATTAATTTCAGTTTCCCGCGTATAATCTCTTGTCTTGTGCTCTGATTCCTTTTTCCAATTTACGCTAAAATAAGTCAATTTTTGCAGGCCAAGTTGCCAATCATTTGGAGACAACTTTCCTTCCCTGGCTTTCTTGCTACAATTTGGTTTGTTTTGATATTTTATATCTGATGTAACTAAAGGCGATAACTTCATCTTTCTCGAGGGCCTCGAGTTTCAATTTTTGATTTTTTACTGTTTCCATTTTCGATTCCAAATCAAAATGCTTTTCGGTGTATAGCTGAAGGTTTTTTTTTTTTTTCCTTCTCCCTTTCTCCATCATAATCTTGCTGATGTATGTTATGCTCCGATTATTAAGGTAAGATTTTTCTTTTATACATTTCAATGTTTTATTTTTATTTTTATTTTTTTTAACTCTTCGTTACTGAGTATGGATGTGGTTTTCGATTTTGAAGCAGATTATTTATCTGACATTTTGTTAGAACATATTTTCTTTCATGTTTTCTCCAATTCTTCATCCGTTATGTGTTGTGTTTCACTTGTGGAGTATGTAATTGATCATGATGTTGAGGTTAGTTGATTTTTTTTGTGCATTTATTGCATTATTTTGTTTTTGAAGCTGAATTTATCTTTTAACTTCAATTAGATCATTGATCTCTTATTCACTCTTCTTGAATTGCAAGTTGGGTTTGAATTGACTTTAGCTTATTTTCATTATTTACTATTACAATGTTGTCTTTAAATTGTTTGATATAATGTTTCGTGATTTCAATTGGCCATGTTGCTGTTTGAAATTTAATGGTGCATAATTTGAACCGGGAATATCATGGATAAACAAATTCGTTGCGTATTGGGTAGCCTTTTGCTTGATGTAATTTATGTAAGCCAGCTAAGTTTACATGTCCATTTGCATTCAATCCATTATCTGATGAAACATATTAATTTACAATGAAATCAAATTAAAATTAATGATTTTTCTTGCCTTTCCTAAAGTTGAAACTATACATTGCGGCGATTGTTCTTGTAAGATGAGCATTGTTGATGTTTTGAAAGACTACATAAAGCAATTTAAATATGAATCCTGTTCCTTAGTGTAGAATGGGTGTTGCAAGGGCTTCATGTTTTAAAGTATGAGTAGATAGAAATCTGTAGATATTTCTGTTTTTACAGTTATAACTTTCAATTAGTTTCTCAATTTTCTTCTACTAAAATATTTTTATAAAAGCTTATTTGTGATGTGGTAATGCCTAATTGTTCTTTAATTGTATATTTAAATACAAATGACAATTTCATTCATTTTTATTTTGATTTCTTCTATTTCCCTTGTCAACATTATTGGATTGATGTTTCATAAAATCGTCTGTTATGTATTTTTATTTCATATATCTATTTTTTACCTGGTTTGTAGTGGTTTACAGTCCTAAACTATCTAATTTTCTATGAAAGATGAGAACCATTTGATTATCTTTCTTTTATCCACCATTTTCTCATGTATTTTTAACTGAATAGTAGAATAAATAGATCCACTGCAATCTATCGATGCATTAAATGATAATTCATTCCTACATATGAACTCAAGTATAAGAAATAGAACAGGAGAAATGTGCATCTCTCTGAAAATTATCTGGTATTTGCAAACGGACAAATAACCCAATTGAAATAATAACCTCCTAGTTGTTATGTTAAAGAAACTATGTGTACATTAATAGATGAATATATATAGACAAGTGGGCAAGGGTCAAATGTTAAATTGATCCCCATGCAACTATGGAAACGGTCTGAATCATGTTTAATTATCTCATTAGATGATTCAAAACATGAGATCAATTGAATGTTGTGAATATAGATTAGATAAGTCTTATCAATGATGTTTACTTTGGTAAGTCTTTTAATTGGTTCTCCTTGCAACAACATTTATAATTTAATCTCTTAGTATTTCTCTTAATTTATAAGAAAAATCGCCATCAAACTGACCAATCCTTTCCTTTATATAGTAATATAGATTTTTCATTCTGTTCCTGGTACGAGTGGCAATTCGAGTTCACGGGTCGGGTTGAGCATAACCCGAACACGACCCGTTTAATAAACGGGTATTAAACGGGTCAACCCGACACTATTCGTTTATTAAACGGATCAACTCGACACGACCCGTATAACCCGAATATAAAAAATATGCTTATAAAATAGTAACACAACCCGTTTAACTCGACCCGAACCCGTTTATCAACCCGTTTATATTAATTTTTTATTTTATATAAATTAATAATTAATTATTTTATATATTATATAACAGGTTAAACAGATTGACGGGTCGGGTTGACCTGTTTAATAACCCGTGTAACTTAAACGGGTTTGAAACGGGTTAAACAGATCAACCCGAACCCGACACGAAATTTATTCGGGTCAGACGGGTCGACCCGTTTATGACCCGAACCCGTTTAACTCGTGTCGTGTCGAAAATTGCCACCCTAAGTTCCTGGTATTAATTTCTTACCCTCTTAATGCCTTTCATTTTACAAAGGAATCAAATTTGAACTCAATGCTTTGCACAAATAACCCCTATCTCCTATAAGTTTTGCAAAATCAGAATCAAGGAGATCTACATTATTTTTCCAACTTAATTCTCCTGAAATTGATGGCCACAACCGGTGCAAGTGTAGAAAGTAGTTTGCCCTTCATCTGCTGATCTCATCTGTGATTAGAGAAATACGAAAGGGGAAATGATATAAAAATTTGGATAGCGCAGCTAAATAAGCTTCATACAGAACTGTGCATTACAAACTCTAATACCTGTCTGGTATAGAAGGTAGCTTCATCGTGGCCGCATTTATCGCATTTCTTGTTGACCTGTCAGTCGGATTACATTTAGAAGAAGCTTTTGGATTAATCTATATTCGTGTACACATTTGAAATGATATTTAATATATTTGACGAAACATCATGCCTCTAAATCAATATTGCAGCTTGCATTACCTTTGACAGTTGCACTTTCCCTTCATCAAGTACGATAATTCCAAGCTCCCTTCTGATCTCCTATCAGTCACAAGGGCATACAAACCGGCAATGTAAAGTAAGTTGCATTTCTGAGCAACAGAAAATTTGTTATACTATTGTCAATCATGAAATTTAAAATCCTGAATTTTCACCCTCCTTGATAACCAAGTGCTATATTTAACTTGATCAACTACAGATCAATGTTATCATTAACCGCAACCATTCCATCTTAACCGTGACACTCACAAAAATACCTTCTACTTCGGGAATAGGGTTAAGAGGTAGATTGAGATATCTAAAGCTGTCAAATGAATGCATATATCCACTAAAAATCAACAAATCAATCACTCCATTACAAGTCTTGATTGCTTGGTGAGGGTGAAAACAATTTGATTTGCTGCATTTTTTGCAACAAAGATGATGTATATGAACAATATTGAAAGGCTACCACTTGCAGCTCTTCTAAAACATACCTCAGCAGAAATTGTGTAGCTTATTTCTTTTCCACGAATATCTGAATAAGAGAGCTGTCGGTTAGGATGTATGATGGTAGATCAATTTTCTAATTAAAAAAAGAACACTGCTTTAAGCTATAAATATATATATAACACAAACAACAAAATTGAAATATGCAAGCGCACATGAACGTGCGCATAGGCAGGTGTAGTCTTGCTGCACATCCCTCCTCTTATCTCTATGGATTACAACTTTGGTACTTCTTTAAGGCTGCGAGTTACTCTTCAAGAATTAACCTCAAGTTACCAAAAAAAAAATCAGCTTTGCAATACTCAGTATTTTTATTAATTTACTGACAAATTTAACACCTTTGGTGCTCATAAATGCACCACTCAATACCCTGTATCTAAGTGCAAATTGAATGTATTTAATCATGCCCAATTTACACCCAGAATATGCATTATTAATTCTAATATTTTTTTCCCCAAACAAAGAGGCAAAGAATCTCCACAAAATTTATTACAAATGACAATCACAGGAGCCATAACTAATGCAAACAAACATACGATGCTGTCAGCTTATCATTGGAAATCTGCCTTTTCAATATGTGAAGCATTTTACCATGAATTATGATATTGTGAGTACTAATTCTAAAAGAAAGCGACTACATTAATTTAATATTAAAGTATCAAATATCAAAACACTTTTGTTAGATTAGAAACACAAGATCAAACATCATCACACTATATGATGATGGTACTGGACTAGGAAAATTTGTCGCATACATCAAGGATTCCATACTCCCTACCATGGAAGTAAATCTAAAGGAAAATGTCAAAAGGGTTTACCATTTATGTCCCGCCTAATCTTGCACATGGGGCATTCTGCATACTTAACCGAAGGGACTGTCAGCATTGTCCCACAATAATGACAGAATAAGAAATCACGTGCTTGAGAATAGGCCATGATATGCCCTTGCAACTGACAGCAAAAAGCAATGTATTAGACTGAATTGAAAGAAATCATAAAATTTGCTTGAAGAGAAGAATCCCAACAATTGCGCATTAAATCAAACTAATCGAAAGTAGAATGCTAAATATTATTATAAGTAGAGTACATCAACACCAAAACATAATTTATGAATTTCTGGGTGTAGAGATCAATAATTTCAGCCAAAGAAGTGAAGAAAACACTATGTCCGTGTAATTTGTCAAATTGGTAAGAACCATAACAATCAAAGTTTTGTGCGAAACCTACAACATATATTAAATCTCGAGCAAGGAACTAATAGTTCTATCGTCACAGCCAATAAGCACAAAGCTCCTCGGCTACCACGGCACCATATACGAAATAGAGAAGGAATATGGAAAATTTTGACAACACAACAAAACACTGACTGATATAACATATGAATCTAGTTCTTCAATTCCGATTCTACCTCAACGAAGAACAACCGAACAGATCACGGCTACTACCCAGCTCCCCTGTGGTGTCGATGAAGCGCAATAGGGTTATTTCAGTTAGTTAACAACTCTGTTAGAGCAGACAAACACGCAATTGCAGAGGTCTTAGGTGTTTTTTTTTTTTGGGTCCGACTCACATGGCTGTAGATCTCCTATAAAGGATGGTGAGGGCTCCAAAATATCTAGGCTTTAAAATTCGAGGGTTTGCAAGTGGGGTTTATAACAAGACCTTGCGGTTTATAGGTCCTGGTGCTCTAGCATTTTCAATTTTTTTTGGGACAATTTTTATATGAAATTATTTATACATATACTTATCTATTAGCCTCTGAACACGTGCTCCATCACTTGCATGGAGTTTAACAACTACAATTTTTTTAAGGTACCTAGACAAGGACTCAAACTATATAATTTGTCCATGAGCGAGAAAATTTTTTATTTATTTTGATATTAAATGCTATCTGCAAATTTAAAATTTCTGCATCAATTAAAATGATTGAAAATTAATAAATACGAACCTCAATACATTAAGATTTAGTAAGTTAAAAAATATTCACGCAAATTGAAATGACTAATAAGAATTTTCTTAAAAATTGAATTTTTTTTTTGGTGAACTAATTTTCATACAATAACAAATCAAATTAATTAAGTAAAAAAGCGTAAAAAGAAAGCACATAAAAAATTTTCAAACAATTTTTTTCAATAATTTTGAATCATTTTTATTTTTTTAATTAAAAAAGTTATTTTTAGTAACTAATTAATTTTATGATTTATAGATATGATTTTTAAAACTTTATTATTTTCTGAATAATATAAAAGTTGGTGGATGAAAATCCACCGATTCTGGTACATGATACTAGGTAGTTATTAAAGTGAAATTGAAAATGTAAATAAAATTGCCTTGTAATTGATTTAAAATTACATCTTAACACGTATATATCGAAATTAAAAATGGCTTATCTTTAATTTTTTGGAAAAGGAAAAAATGGAACCCAAAATCTTCCAATCCCTTTCCTATTAATTAATATAGATAGACTAGGTCCTGAATGGGACCCCACGTTGAAAGCTTCAGACAGAAAATCAAAATCCCATAGTAACACCCTAAAAGAACCATAATTTTTAAGATCGAACATAATTTTTGAAACCGATAAAACCGAATTGGTTAGGGTATTAGTTCAATCCTTAGTTTAATTTAATTTTAACTTTAAAAATATAAATTACAAACATACACTAATAATACTAATTTTTAATATATGTTTAAAATAATAAAACGTGAATGATATAACAATAATTTATATCAAACATAATTAAAAAATAATATAAATTCAATCAATATAAAATAACAAAAGTAATCATCTTGGTTATTGTAAAATTATAAAAAAAATTATTCTTTAAAATTTTTTTATTTTGATAGATTCACAGCAATTTTGATCAATTTTCACCAACTTACACGTACATTCCTATTTCAAAGGGTTTGATCGGATCGCTACACACTTCACTGTTCACCGACGGGTTCCCTAATTCGCACCAATCCAGTCCGGTGATTGGTTTTCAAAAGTATGACAAGAATCACACCAATTTACCAGAAATGGGGAAGAGAACAGGGAGGAGTAAAATTCGATTTCGGTGAATTTCAGTTTACAAATCAATTAATCAGTTTAAACCAATTGTCTCACTAAATATACTATACAACAGACCAAAATCATTACTCAAATCATTATTGACTAAATTAATCAATCACAAACGATTAAAAATTATTTAAAATAGTTAACCATTATATTTTTTTTAACATGTAAAAAAATTTATAAGTATTTTATCCTTTTATATTTCAAATAAAATATAAGAAAATAAACAACTTAAAATAAATTTTGCTTGATTTCTATATTTTAACGTCTATATTTTATTTGAAATTTGATGAGATAGATTTAGATTTGAATAAGTGTTGAGTTATTTTTTTTTAAGAGAAAAATATTTGAGAACAAAATTTTAAGATTGAAAAATGACTTGTAAAAGTTGAAAGAATAAAAGGATAAATAATATATAACTTTAAAATACACTATATAAAGCTAATTTTTGGAATAAGAGACGAAAATCGGCCTATCAAGACAGCATTTGGCAAGATACCACAATTAGATTTAGACATAAGATGTTTCTATGGCCAAGGACGCTTAACAAAATCAACAATATTCAATGCACTTCAAAGAGCAATGCAAGGAACAACAAAGACAAATCTTCAGGATGTCTTACGCTTTACAACATTGATGTTACTGGTGACCCTGTTTTTACCAAATAGGGCTCACACACTGATTTGGTCATATCTTAAATATATAGAGGAAATAGATGACATAACACAATATAGGTGGTCTAAACACATATACGAGCAACTAGTGAGTTTAATTATAAAGGACAACATACCAAATGTCACTAGTTGTATCATGCTAGTGCCAGTAAATTACACTTGTCAAACTTATTTTTACTTCATGTCATTTTCTTTGATATTGTCTTTATTTATGTTTATTCATTTAATTGAATGTTCTTACTACTTTTCTTATATATTTTTTGATAGTTTTTATTCATATTATTATTTGGATACCAAATAGTAACATGTAACTATTTTGTGTTTAAAGTGTTACCCTATATTTTTTTTATAGTTTAGTTGTTAGTGTGACTTCATTTGTCCACTTATTTTAAGTTTTTTGTTCATGTTACTGTCTACATACTAAATAATAATATGTTACTATTTATTTCTGTAGATAGTAATATGTTATTCTTTAGCAATTTTTTTATTAGTAATATTTAATTCTTCTATTTAATTCGAGTTTTTAGTATATGTTATGTTTGTATACTTAATTTGCCTATTTACTTTAAGTTTTTGACGCATGTTACTGTATGAATATAAAACAGCAATATGTTATTATTTGTTTTGCAGACAATAACATGTTTATTTTTTAGCTAATTTTTTCTTAATGACATCAAAGACTCCTTTTTATTACTCCATTTTTAAATACAGCTTCCATTGAAAATTAATATGACAAAATGTACAATGTATTATCAATAGTATTGACTATGTAAGACAATAAATGTTCTTAACGAGAATCATATTCAAAGAGTGCTAAGATACCTCAAATAAAATTTGAAACTCCTCACACGCCAATTAGGGATCAACTTACCAGCTAATTTCAAGTAATCTTTGGAAAAAGTTAATTTATTTTAAAAATAAAAACATGTCAATATAAGAAAATATGTTATTGTTTGTTCTGAGAACAGTAACACATTTTTTTATCAATTTTTGATGTTAATCATGGTTGATTTGTCATATTATTCACAATTTTTGTTCGATGTATTTCCACATAAAATAATAACATCTCGTTTGATGTTACTGTTTCCACATGAAACAATAACACATTCTTTTATCTAAACTTCCATTGTTAATCATGCATCATTTTGTCTGTTTATCATGTTTTAGGGCTGGTGTTGCTATTTCAGATACCATAGAAGCATGTAATTAAAATAAAACAACATGTTACTGTTTGTTCTAAAAATAGTAACATGTTATTTTTTATCAATTTTTATTGTTAATCATGCTTAATTTGTTAATTTTTTTTCTAATTTTTACTTCATGTTATTATTTCCACATAAAATAGTAACATATCATCTGATGTTACTATTTTTGGTGGAAATAGTAATACTTTTTTGGTCGAAGTTTTTTTTCTTAATCATACTTCATTTTATATATTTATTATATTTCATTGTTAATAATTTATCCATGTTATTGTTATGCTGCCACTTAGTCTTTTATTTTCATGTTACTGTTTCTCACCAAAATGGAAACATATCAACTAATTACACTAACGACTAAAATAAAAACATGTTAACTAATTACACTAATTAGGAACCACTCTTATATTTCAAGTCGTCAACAGAGAACTTGAGCCAACAATTGAAGAAATACACCTCATCCACAAACCTACCACAAATACAACTAATTAAATACAATGACCAAACAAAAATACAAATCACACCCTCTCAATTGGAAGAATCAGGAAGTGATAATGACACAACAATAACCCGGTATATAATCCAACCATGAATAATAAAACTGGATCAGTTTGTAGATATTGCATTGTCTCATAAAGAGCACCATCAACAAGACAAAAATGAAGTACAACAAGTTGAGGGACCAATTTTTCAATGCAAATAGCAGGATAACTGAATCGATCGATGAATTGAAGTCTTTTACAGAGAAATTTTAGAGGTCAAAGAAACAATTACAATAAAATAAAGAAATAATCACAAACCTCACACATAAAAATACACGACTCCAAGGGCAACTATCTAAAACAACAAAGCAGACAGAAAACTTTAAAATGGTCATTGACACATTGAAAAATCAAAATAAATATACAAGTGGTTGAATAAGAAAAAATAGAAACTACAGAAGCTAAAGAAAAAAATAAGATTGAGAATAATCAAAGGTTGATTATCACAGTAATTAAAGCAAAAATAAAAAAAATAAAATGTAATGAAAACTACACATACTTGGGCTAACAAAAAAAACCCATAAAATAAAAACAAACACGACAATAAAAAACACTTGTTAATGAGGATAATAGGAAGAGCAAATAGGCTCTTATAATAATCTTGAATGAAATAATAGTAGAATTACCTAAAAAAATAAATTCAAAAGGCAACAAAAATTACAAAATGGCTTGCTGCAAAATAACTCACCCAAGATGTCAATAGCAAAATAGTCCAAATAAGAAAAACAAGAAACCTATTGTAAGCCATGTCTTATTTTCTTGTTAATTCCTTTGATTAACTTAATATTACTGCTTGTTGCCTTAACTTATTTCTATGCCATATCACCATTTGTAGGGCTTTTGTTTAGACATCTCCTCAGCAGGACATGTTCATAACATTAGAGGAGTTAATGGATATTCTCACAGACAAGGCAATAACAAATAAAGTATGTATTCTTTAAACTTTTATAACATTACTATTTTATCTTTTTTTATAGTTATGTTACTGTTTCAAGTTAAAATAGTTACATGGCAGCATTAAGTTTATTTAGGGTAAAAAACATGATGTTACTGTTTAGTAATGTTACTGTTTTGAGTTTGACTTAATCAATTCATCTTATAAGAACTAATCCTTCAATTTCAGATCATAGATAGTCATGTGTACACTATAAGCTTGACTACTACATCCACGAAAAATAAGATATTTGCAAGATATTTGCAAGATATTTGCATTTAATAATTTCTATTAGGTAAGATCTTAAATCTATTCCCTAAATATAAAATATGGAAAATACTTTGATATTAACTCGTCTTCAAACTGTGTTTATATTCTTATATTATGAGCAAGGTTTAACTATACCAAGAAGCAAGGCAATACAAATTTAATACAAAGATGGAGAAAGCAATGGATGTAGAAATTCTTCTATTCCTAATAAACTTAATGGGTGTTAATGACTACAACAACCCTAATCACTACACATTGCTCATACTTAATAATACGGATTGTAATTGGACACATTACAACTCATTGAGGCCAAGAATAGAGGGGATTGCAAATCCATACTTTTGTGATGTTAAAATGGTGGTGAGTGATATTCATACAATAATCAAATACTAAGTATTATTACTATTTGTTATTTTTTTGAAGTTTCATTGCTAACCATTATTGATTTATTTATTCATATTATTTTCTAATTAATATTACTATTTTCAAACCAAATAGTAATATCTCAATCTAATGAAAAATAATATGTTATCTTTGGTATGAAGACAGTAACACGTTTTTCCCTTCAAGAAAATATATCAAGTATGATGCTACTATATGATATGTTATTTTTAGTTGATGTTACTATTTCGTGTAAAAATAGTAATACATTATTTTGTCATAGTTTTATTATTAATCAAACTTCATTTATCTATTTATTTTTATTTTTTTATTGATATTACTCTTTTCATACAAAATAATAAAATCTCAGAACAAGAAAATAATATGCTACTGTTAGAAGTGAAAATAGTAACATGTTATTTTTTTTATCAATTTTCTTCTTAATGATGCTTAATTTCTGAATTCATTTTTAGTTTTCATTTTGATGTTACTATTTGCATGTCAGATAGTAACATATTCCTTTTTTCACTTAATACCTTATCTAATTTCTTTATTTAACAATAAAAGGATTACTATAGGAAAAAGAAGAATGAAATCCTTTAAAAGAATGAAATGAACATGGGAGTACAACCAGTAACTACAGAGCCTCTTTTTGAAATTATATCATAGGAAAGGTCATCATAACAGGAATCTTCATCGTAAGTAACAACTTCTTTTCTAATCCAAAAGTGTCATGACTAGAAGGTGTCAAACTAACTCATCAGTCAAATTTACAATAGGAAAGACTATAAGATTTTTATTTGCAAACAAATAGACAATTTATTCAATAATAAAGATTTTGAAGAACAATTTCTATTAGAATTTGTAAGGAAATACAAAGTAAGATTAGTTACTAAATTCCTTAAAGATTTCAATCCTTCCAGCTTAAGTTAATTATTATGCATGTACGTAACATTTAATTGTGTATAACATCATAGATTCAATTGTATATAACATTCAAGTATATGAAATATTCAATTGTAAATGTTAATAAAAATATATTACATTCTTCTTTACATATTATGTTAATATTTAGATTTCATTTGCCCTATGATTTATGAATTTCTAACTTGATGTTACCTTTTTCGATTGAAATAGTAAAATGTAATTGCATATTACTTTTCATTCATGTCATTACTAAAACTAATAAAAATGAAGCATATTTTTCTTTCTTGTTTCCTTTAGCATTCAAAAATCAATTAATTTCAAGTTTCCTTGATGTTACTGTTTTGAATCAAATCAAAACAGTAATATACAAGTAATTGTGTTATTTTTTCATTGATGTTACTACTAAAATTAATAAAAATGAAACATATTCTTCTTTCCAGTTTCTTTTAGCATTTAGAAATCAATTAATTTCAAATTTCATTGATATAATTATTTCGAATCAAAACAATAACATGCAAGTAATTATATTATTTTTTCACTGATGTTACTACTAAAACTAATAAAAACACATCACATTCTCCTTTCAACATTCAAAATTCATTTATCCTATGTTTATGAACTTCTACCTCAATGTTACTGATTTTAATCAAAACAGTAACATTCAAGTAATTGTGTAATTTTTAATTTTTAATCATTCTCATTTTATCATCCAAGTAAAACTAATAAACACAACACATTCTCCTTTCAATATTTAGAATTCATTTACCTTATATTTATGAATTTCTACCTCAATGTTACTATTTTCGATTAAAATAGTAACATCCAGGTAATTATGTAATTTTTAGTTTTTAATCAAACATGAATATGTCAAGTACTAATATTAACCAATAATCACTTACATTAATGTATTTCAATCATATTGTTATTTTTTTTTACACAAAAAAATCATAACAAATCCAATTATGCCACCAAAAAAACTCCATTCAAGTTAGCTCATTGCAACTTTTCTTATTGTGATATCCCAATTTGCCACATCTTCTGCACCTAATTTTCTTAACACACTCACCCCTCGACCTAATCCTTATTTTCTTAGGTTTGCCTACTTGTCTTTTTGAAATGGAAGGTAAAATAGTTGTTTCATCACCCACAACAACCTCCTGCCTTAACATTGTAAGAATGAGATGTATGACATGTTCATAAATCTTCCTATATGTGCTCATATGAAAATAATTCTCAACAACCTCATTTAATGAAATCCCACATCTTCTTATAGCGACAACTACAACATGCACATAAGGAAAGCCATCTAGTTGCCATTAGTTACAAGTGCAATTATGCTGGAAAATATTCATACACATGATTAGATCTGTTAACACTTCAAAAATAGTTTCTAATGACTTCCTAATAACTCAACCTCTACACTTTCTTGAGTATAATTCTAATCTCGATAACCAGACTAGACAAATAACACCATTCCAACATAGTAATTCTGATTTTCATTTAGCAAACCACTCCATCAACTTCGAATAAATATTATCAACCATATTTGTGATTGGTAATTTCCTCGCATTATGAATCCATGAATTGTAAGATTCAGCTGCACTTGATGTTATCTCACCATAACGACAACTACAGCCAAAAGCATTCAACTAACATTCCGGTTCAAGCTCAGTGAGAAAATTCTCAACAATCTGACCTCTTTCCTGCTTGAAAATTGCCATGTTCTCAATAAATGCACTTGTTGTTGGGGAATATGCATACATTCCAAATAAGTGAACTATATGCTCCCTGAAAGAATTTGAAAATGCAGCATCATTGAATCTATCCCTCAAATTTATTTTAAATGATGAAGATAAAAGGAAATGAGGTATTATTGGAAAAACCTTTAGCATTGCTTCAAGCAGTCTGAAATTATGATTAAAAATAAAAGTCACACATCGGTCTGCATTAAGTACAATGGATAACTATGAAAGGAACTAAAACTAGTTTTTTTAATTTTTAGAATTAACCATAGCAAAAATTATAGGAAACAACCTTGAAATAGAATAATCACACCAAATAGAAACATAAACCATTAAAACAAAAACAACCACACTACTTCCATGTTACTATTTCATCTCCTAACAGTAACATCAATCTAGCAACCAAATTAGTACATCCAACTATTAATACAACAAACACAAATTACAAATCGATTTAATTTATCGATGTTACTATTTACTTTTCAAATAATAACATCGATAAAATTCAAAATAAAACATCTAAATAAGGGGACATTCCATGTTACTGTTTGTAGACCAATTAGTAACAACAGTAACAAGGGATGTCATGTTATTGTTTCACCTACAAAATAGTAATATCAACCAAAGGGCCTAAACAAAACCATTATTGACTCAAAAACCACTCATCTTAATTATTATCCTTGCCCATAACTAATAGGATAATCCCCTTAAACCTGTACTTCAAAAAAGTCCCATTAATAAATAAAAGTAGTATGTAAAACATGAATCCTTTAATGCAATCATGAAAAGTAACAAACATCCTTTTGAATCTTTTGTTATTGTCATCCACATCCACTACAATGAAGCGATCGGGATTCATTTCCTTTATAGCTCATACATACTAACTGATTTGTTTGAAGGAGTCATCAAAATCATCAAATACCATACTCTTTCTTTCTCTATTACATGCCATGCCTTGCAATAGGGAATTGTCAATCTATATTATTTCGAAAATGATTTACAACTTCATTGGTTATCAATGATGGGGATCCCCTAACTAAATCCACCACCAACTTAGAAATCAATTTGGAACTCATCCTCTTTGAAGTTGAATTATTTAACACAGGACCACAAGTGTGATAATTCACTAACTTCTTAATATAGAAACAACCATTCACCTTAGATAATGAAGCCATAATAGCTCACTTACAACCTTTCAGATGCTTCTTTAAGCATACAACTGCCACCTTCATTTTTGTATTCCTAACATAATCAAATGAAAAATCTCTCTCAATCGAATACTTATATAATGCATTCCTAAACTTAACAACACCACCAAGGAACCTCTGATAGATATGGCTCACTCCACCTGATTATGAATCAGATAACAAAACCCTCTTACTATTTGAAGAACATAAACTTGGAACTAAAGCAGCATCACACTTAGTAACATAAAAAATAGTAACCTATCTCTACGAAATAAAAACATCATCATAAAGCAAATATGATGCAAAACTCGAATCAATATTAACATTCATATTCAAATATTTCAAGTCTAAAACTCTAACCAAGTCAATCATATTATCTAATTCTAATATATTCCTCAGTAAACAAATAGGATGGCCAGGGAGAGAATATGGCAGGAAACTCTAACCAAGTCAATCATAAAAAATAGTAACCTATCTCTCCGAAATAGAAACACCATTATAAAGCAAATATGATGCAAAACTTGAACTAATATTAACATTCATATTCAAATATTTCAAGTCTAAAACTCTAACTAAGTCAATCATATTATCTAGTTTTGATATATTCCTTAGTAAACAAATAGGATGGCTAGGGAGAGAATATAGAAGGAACAAATCACCAGGAAATAGATCCTTAAAATTTGCATATATCATTTGAAATAAATTATTGTATTTTATTTCAATATTAATCTTAAATACCACAGTTTCAATCTTACACTTACATACGAGCAACAAGCACTATTCCATTGATAAAAAAAATCATAAATACCAAGCAACAATGCGATTAGAAAAACTCAGGTGATTAACACAAGCAAATGCAATCGAAAAATAGAGTAAACCAATTAGAGACGATCGAAAAAATAGAGGCGATCAACAATGAGATCAATTAGCAATTTGTGATAATGATACGTTCGGAAAGTATGAATTTCTCATATAAAATATGTGAGAATGGTGCCTAATTGAAAAAGGGTATTTTGAAAATATAAAAGTTATAATTCATAAAACTGACACCTCTTTGAAAGGAAGTCTAGCGCTAACACCTCTTTGAAAATAAATCTATGAAGTGTCACTAGAATGCAATTTACCATTTTTTCTTTCTAAATGAATTCTTAAAATTAAAATATTTTAAATTGGGTGCTTACACTTTTATTTAATTTCTAATTAGATTCTATCATTAATTTTTTTAATATAAATCACCTAGTATCTAATAAGCTATATTTGATTTCTGACTAATCCAGATTTGAGTCAAAAGGACCTAATATGGGAGCAAAATTCTCTTATTGATATTTTTTTCCATTTAAAAAACTTAGAGTATGAGATATTGCTTAAGAGATGAAACTCCTATCTATTTGAACCAACTATCATTAAGATTTTACCATTAATTTGTCATCAATATTAAATAATGTGGCAAATAATTTATTAATTGGATTTAAAATGTATCAATTAGAGCTATCACATACAAGAATTAAATTTAAGTCTTGAATTTAATATCATTAAAATTGGGATAACTTAATATATATTAAATAACTAAAATAATTTAAATAATATTTTAAATATACTACGATTAATATAGAATTTAATTAGCTAAAATTATAAGAGTTTAAATTTGATTTAACATTATTGTAAATTTTTTACACTATCGATGTATAAAAATATAAAAAATTATTAAAAAATTAATATTAATTAATAATTTTCATGGATAATAAAATATTTAAGATAATTTTTTCATTATATGATAATATATATATATATATATATATATATATATATATATTTATGTAATAATAATGTAAAATCGATGTACACTAATAATAGATTAAATTTAAATCCAAACTATTACATCCTTTAAAAAAATTAAAGTTCAAATTTTCTCAAAGAGTAAGCTGTAGTTTGAATGAATGATATATTAAAATTTTTAAATAAGATTACATTATTTATTTATTTTTCAAGCTATTTTATAAAATAATTTAATAAGTTGAAATGGCAAAAAATTTGCTTTTAATAATAAATTAAAATAGTTTAATCTTTTAAGTTAATACTAATGCATTTAAAATATTAAATCCACCTTATTTGTATAAACTATATGTATTTTTAAATGTAATTTTTTTATTATATCTTTTATGGGTGCTTTCTAAGGTGCCTCTAGTGGTACCAAACCCGGGGTAGTATGGCAAAATACAGGCCATTGGATGAGATTACTAAGTCAATGCTAAAATTTTTGTAATCTCATCCAATGGCTTGTATTTTGTCACATCACCCCGGGTACCAAACCCTAGGGGCACTATAGCAAGTACCTCTTTTATGATAGTAGACCACTAAACACACATACATAAAATTTTAAAATTGAACTTAGAATGTAGAGGAAAATTTTTTCAAAGAATATTATATACCACTTGAACCAAATATTTTAAATTTAATTTTTACGAATGTATTTCTTTCACACTTAAAATTTTTAGAACCTACACTTTTTTATTTTTCTTTTTTTGATATTTCTTTTTTTCTTGCATTTTGCATTTTGTATTCATTTTTACAAATTTAATTTTTTTTTCGCTTCATCGTTATAATCTCCATTGAAACCACCACCTCATCCGTCATTATCTCTCTCTATTTTGATATCATCATCTTTCCCTCCATTTGTGTTTTATTGCTATTAGCAATTGAGGGTAAGAAACCACACATCACTAACCAGAAAGGCTAGATTTGCTAAGCATGTATAATAAATAAATTATTTAGCATAAAAATATATTATTTTATTAAATTACGTGATAAAAATAATTATTTTTTAATATTTTAAGTTATTAAATTATTTATTATTTATCATAAAAATAAATCATTTATTGTTATTAAATATTTTAGTACATTATTTATTCAAGTTACTTAATATATATTTAACTTACTTTAATTGATGACAAATTCTAAAATTTAATTTAATTAATTGATGTAGTGATATTAGTTAATTATGTTCTAAATTACTAGTAGTGTACTTAAAATATTATTTAAATTATTTAATATGTACGAAGTGCACCACGATTTTAATAACGGCTAGACTATAATGTCCTGGCACTATTTCAGGGCAACTCACCCTGCTTTCTTTCAGCCAATGTAATGCTGACATTTGTCAGAGGAAAAGAACAAAAGTCAACACTTGTTCTTGTAGTCAATTTTACTATAAGGTCCTCAAGGTTTATAGTTTTAACTTTGTACCTCCTTCATCTTCTCGAAATAAACTGACGCCCCCACATCTTTGCGAGCTACACTGACCTTTGTCCTTTTTATTTTAAACAGGCGTGATTGCAGATAATTTGATATAACCTCGAAGGTTTGTAAAGTTAGCACTATCGTAATTCTCCAATCAATAAAAAGATCATTAATAAAAATAAAATAATTATTTTATTGTATAGATCATCTTCTAAATTCATTGTATATTAAAATTTAAATTAATTTTAAATGTTCATATATAATTTAATAAGTATAATAAATTATTAGATTTAAATTTGATTGTGTCCATATAAAATATTTTATACTATTAGTGAATAAAAAATATATTATTAAAAAATAATAATAATTAAGGACTTTTTAAATAGAGGGAATGTTCATGAATTTTTTTATACTTCAATAGATGTCAAAGCATTTTTCTCCTTATAGGTTCCGTTTTTTTCAATAGAAAAATATTTTCTATAAAATATAATAATAAAATAGTATGAAGAAGAAAAATATTTTATTTATTTAATAATAAATATAAAGAGTTTAAGGAAAGTAAAATTTTTCTATTTAAAAAAATTACTAAGAAGTTTTAGTTTAAATAATATTTAATGTTTCTTGAAAATTTTACATCGTTCATTATATTCAAGGTTCAATTTTCAATCCATGCATGCATGTAACTAATAGTTTAACTATTTCTATTATTACAAAAAAAAGGAAGTATTTGCTTTCCTCTAATACCATGACTTGAAGGATCATTTTTTTTATTACAAATATAAATAGTATATTACTTTTTTATGAATATATAATACAAATGACATTTTATAATAAAAATATTTTTTGATTAAATAAATAAAATTTTAATTAAAATATAATCATATCGTGGAAAATTGAGAATGTTTTATTATTTGATTTGTACTCTACAATCTTTTTTTTCTTCTTGTTAAAGTTTAAATCATATTTAATATTTTTTAAAAGTTTTATACCTTTTATTGTATCCAAAGTTTGATTTTCAATCCACATGTGCATTTGTCTAATAATTTAACTATTCCTGTTATTACAAAAAAAGAGGAATTTGCTTTCCTCTAATATCATAATTTTAAGGATTATTTTCTTAAAAATTACAAATACATGTAGTATATTACTTTTTTACAAATATGCAATGCAAATGACACTTTACTACAAAAATGTTTTCTAATTAAGTAAATGAAATTTTAATGAAAACATGAAAAATTGAGAATATTTTATTATTTGATTTGTGCTTTATAATCTTTTTTTTCTTGTTAAAGTTCAAGTGATATTTGATATTTTTTGAAAGTTTTATATTTTTTATTATATCTAAAATTTGATTTCCAATCCACATGCGAATTTGCTTTCCTCTAATATCATGATTTTAATGATTATTTTTTTAAAGTACAAATATAAGTAGTATATTACTCTTTTACAAATATGCATTGCAAATGACACTTTATTACAAAAATATTTTCAATTAAATAAATGAAGCTTTAATTAAAGTATAATCATATTGTAAAAAATTGAGAATATTTTATTATTTAATTTAAACCCTATAATCTTTTTTTTCTCCTTGCTAGAGTATTCTTTCTAAAGTTTTTATGATTTATTTGTCACTTAAATTAATATATAAATTAAATTAAATATATCATTAAATTCAAATAAAAATAAAAAGAATAATAACATATTTTAATTTAATCACATGTATTATATAACATCTACTCTTTTTAATGTAAGATTTAAATTACATAACTTAATATTAGGAAAAAAATTTGTCAAAGCACAAATCCAAAACAGGTAAAAACTTAATTAGGTAAGGTTATTTTTGAAACTACACCATTTTTGGATATCAAAATGCCTAAACTTAACTAGCCTTTATGGCCCGTTTTACCATTTACAAGTCATCAAATCTCAATCACATATTAATTTTTAGTACCCTCTTTCTTTTCATCCTGTGGTTGATAAAAGGCCAACAAATCAGGGTAACCTACCTCAGATTTGTATCGGGGTTGTAGTTTGACCCTTTTAATAATACTAACTCTAAATCTTATATTTAATTATTGTTATTTATTATTTTTCTTCTATTTTATTTTTCTCTTTTTCATTTTTGTCCTTTTCTCTTTTTCTTCCATTCTTCATAACCCAATTCAAAATTTGAAAAAAGATTCAGGGCTTAAAAGCTTCATAAAAGATCTATCATCTTTGAAATTATTGGAGAATAAATTATGAAGATCGATTACAATACGTTTCACTTAACCATATGATTCCTAATTAACCATTTCTTGTTGGAACAAAAATTTAAGGGAATATAAGACTCTTTCTTCAGATTATGATATAAGTGTGTTTGCTCAAAGTAAAAAAATTTTGTAGTTAGTTAGCTCCAAATATCCAAGTGTTAGGACTTTACTAGTTTTCTCAAAAGTTGTGAACAAAGGAATTAATGGCAAACAATGGGTGCTTGGAAGCTTCAATAGTATGAATAAAGATGCAGAGTAGTATTTCAAAAAACTAAAGTCTTACATCAGGCAAATTAAGATTCAAGAGAAGATTTATATATGAAACATCTTTTAATATAAAGTGACAATAAAAAAAAGGGGCCCTTACACATGAATAAAATATAAGGCCAAGTCCAAGCCATTTTTGCAAATCCAAATTTTAATTTTGGTAAAATTTTGAAATATCAATATATTTATTTGAATATTTAATGTTTAGTGATTATTTAAATATTTATTTCCAACAATTATTTAAACATTTATTTCCTAACGGTTGCATTTCCAACATTCTCCTCCTATTTACTAGGTTTCATTTTTCTGCTGCTTGCTTCCTATTCTAATCGTACAATTTCAAGATAGAAGAGTTTGTTGAATTCTAAGGAAATTATTGGTTCAAGTTTTGAAGGAAAGACTCAAATAATTCTTTGAAAATAATGATCTATATCACACCTTAGATTACAAAGCCAATTATATCATTACCCCAAAAATGACCCTTTTACCGACCACTTTGCCCCATTCCCATACTACAAGAGAACTGAGCTAGAATCCAATTCCATTCAAGAGTAGGCTATCACAATTATTATGAAACCTATTTGTTTTGCCTTATGAACATGAATAAAGTGGAAGTGTATGTTTGCGGTTTTTTTATATCTAAAGAGTTAGTGCCTATTGCGAGGTTTCTTTTGTCGTTGTTCTCAAAAGGTAGACAAGTCTGTTTGCCTAAACATGAGGGGACCATGACTTTTCGCTATCAAGATTATGGAAAATAATTTATAACACATTAAGAATAAATCACACCAGAGACACATTAAATTTTATTAAGGTCATCAATATCTCTCAAACAATATTAAAAGCCTTATGTATGATTAGATAATTAAAAGATGCTTCTCAGCAATTAACAGTTATCTATAGATAGAGTATAAGAGTATAAGATCATTCAAGGATAAGCTAACCATGTATTATAATGAAAAAGATTGGGCCCAGGGGATGAGAAGCTTTTGAGCAGCACCCACTTCATGGCTCCTTCAGTCCCTAATGCTAGGTATCTTACGTAAGAATTTTTATTTTTTTAGGTTACCATTAATTGAATTTTCTTATTTTTATTAAAATTAGATTAATATATATAACTTAATTTTATAACTTGAATTATTATTAAGTGATCCAATAAAATTTAATTTATCTTTTAAGTATACTATTTTATTAAGAATATAATGAAGCCTGATAAGGTAAAATTGGTGAAGAGTTTGTTATTAAGTCTATGATAGGTGAACTTAATTAAAATTTATTAATATAAGATTAGGTCCCCCTCTTTCCATATATGAGATTATTGATAACTTGTTCTATTAGAATTATCATATGTTGTCGAATGTGAAGAAGGGAAAAACTTAGTTCTCTCAATATGCATTTGCATAATGATGATTCCTTTTGAAGGTTATTGTAAATAAATAAGAGATATGTAATCCTAATTTCTCTTCTAATTTTAGTTCATCAACATTTATGGTTTTAAATTTAATATGAAGATCTTGTTAAATACTAAAAATTCTTACATTTAGTATTAGAACTAGTCATATTAAATTAGAACCCTAATTTATTTAATTACAATTTTTAATTTAATTTTCATTAATAATTATTGATATGTCATTATATTGAAAAGATGAATTATAAAGATAAAGTAATATTTTACTGTTTGAAAGTCGTTCTTGGTTTATATAATAATTTTAAATTGAATCATAAATTATTTTGAATTATATAAATAAATTTCTCAAATTTTGGCATTTTGTATATAAGATTAGGATTTGATAGTTCTTGTATATGGTGAACTCATTTTGTATATAAACGATTTGCAAAGATCTCATTTTGGATTAAATAAACTTGTTTTATATTATGTATTATATACATGTATATTTTAACGTGCTTATTTGACCTTATTTTGGATTATATTATATTATATTATATATATATATATATATATATATATATATATATATATATAAGATGAGTTTCAATGCATGTTATTTATGCTTCAGGTTTTATGTGTATATGCTTTCTTTCCATTTAGTTTGATATTAATTTATCAATATTTTAACAGTTAACAATAATAATTGAAATTATTTTGATGTGTTTCAAGAATAAGACATTTTAAAAAACTTTATATGAAGGTGGATATTTTTTATGAGCAATTTTGATATTTTTTCCTATTTAGAGTTAAATCGATGAAATTAAACATTTGTCATCATAGTAAGTATTTAATAAACTAATTAATTTCACTTTTGATTTTATTTACTGATAAAGATAGACTATTTTGAAATATGAAATTTATTTTAGCTTCTTTTAATATAATAAATTTTTAAAAAATATATTAGTGACATTTTTATTAAAATGTATATTAAAAGAAAAAATAAATTATTTTGAATGAACTCCCCAAGTTGAAGTAAATGCCAATTAGTCATATACGATTATGGTTTAAATAGAGCCTGTAGCTTTTCTAATAGTTCCATTAAGAAATCTAATCAAAGTTTGATTAGAGGGCATGAACTTAAAACAAAAACCAAATTTAGTCCTATTAGTATTAGCAAAAATGGATATACATCCTTAAGTTCTAATTATAGGGTTGAACTCAATTTTAAGCTAGTATTAAGTCAAATTGGGGATATAAACTTAACTTCTTCCTTCATCTAAAGACAAGCATTAAATCCTTCATATAATAGAAGCCTAAAATGTTAAGCAATGACTAAAAGTTATTTTGACACAATTCTTTCTATTAGTGTTGCTGCAATATTGCAAACTTTTAAGTTATGCATGATGTTTGTAACTTTGAAAATTATCAAAAAAATTATATTAATTTTCAATATATTGTAATAGGCATTTTACCTACAAGATGTTATTCTATCCTAAGGATATTTATTTTATGATTGTATTTTTATCAGTTAAGTTTAATGTAATATTAGTTCTATGGTATATAATCAATTGTGTGATTTATTATTATATATACTAGTGGAATTTGTTTTATTTTTTTTTTATGTGTTTCTCGATGAAATATGAAATTTGGAGATAATGAGATTATCAAATTCAATTATTAACATGAGGTTAAGGAAAATTTCAAATATTTTTGGTATGTAATTTATTATTTTTATGGCTGTTGTCCATTTATTTTAGTTTACACATGATGTGTATATCTTATGAAATTACACACTAAAGAATACTTATTAGATGATCCAAGTGGGATTCACTTATCTATTTTGTGTTATAATATTGGTAATAATCAATTACTTATATAAAAATTGAAATAGTTGAAATTATTTTATTTCTGGGAAACATGCATGTTTAAAATGAATATGAAAATAATAACTAATTATAGATCATTATTTATCTCATAAAAATTTATTAATAAAGTGAGGGATTATTACTATAATGGCTCACTTACTAAACTAATATGTTCTTATTATGTATATATGTATTTTTTTTTTGGAGATATGGTACTTGATTATGGCTTATTAGTTGTCTTATGAGATTTTATTAGTAATGTAAGTTTCTACAACCATAATGGGTTACTTACCGATTCAATAGAATCTTGTTAAAATATTTTTGAAATATGATAATTTATCATAGGTTGTCTTGTGGAAATTTATTTGATGTTAATAAATATTCATCACTATAGTGACTATTTATTAAGCTAATATATTATTGTTAAATTTTATGAGGTATTCTTGTTATCTTAATTAATTTATATTATAACATACCCATAAGGGATTATCATATAAATTAGTTAAATGAAATATAAATTTTTGAATAAATTTATACATTGAAAAATCTATTTACTCACAAGTGTTAGACTTTTGTTTTTTATTAAAAAAGATTATCTTTTTGCTCACAGGTGTTGCATTTGTTTTTCTTAGGAAAAATATGTTTATTATCTAATTAACTTATTATTGGAAATTTTCTTAAAATATTCTACATTCTTTATCTACAAGAAAGTTTGTAATGATATATCTAAAGTTTTAAAGTTATAATGATTATCACTATTTGTTTCCTATGTATGCAACAATGATTGTGCAATGTTAGCACATTTTATTTAAATAGTAATTCAACTTTCATCGATAAATTTTGACTTTATTTATTTAAAAAATTATAATTTTAATTATAAATGCTTTTAATATATATATTCATAAGGATATGGTTGCTTTTTTAAAATATTCAAGAGGATATGTGATTTATCATATATAAAAATAGTTTGTAATTATGTGTACATATTATTAAAGTTATTACTATTTATAAAAAAAAAGAAAAAATAGTTTTGTTCCAATTTTGTTAATTTCATAATTTGTAAGGCATATTATCATAGCAAGTTATTAGTGATATTATCGAATTTATATTTTTATTGGAACAATGTGAAAATTAAAAAATTGTACATATTTTTTAAATGTCGAATATTTTTTTTATAGTTCATAATATTTATCAAGCTATATGGGAGTTTTTGTATGCACTAGATATTATGCTCACATGAGATGGCACAGTTATATATTTGAAATCTTGTAAAATTAATTAATCGTATTTTGAAATTATTTTTTAATTTTTAATTAATTGTATTAACCATTAATGAATGCCCATAAAGGTTTAAAGAAATATAAATTATTTCATTTTTTAATATCAATTCGTGAATCTCTTAATGCAAATTTTTATTGAAAAATTCATGTAAAGAAATAATGAGTACTATAAGCTTATATCTCAGCATGTGCTTAACATTTTTATATTTAATTTTATGTATTAGAAAATTTTCCATTATATTTAAGGTAAATTTTGACACGTGATTCATTTGTTTCTAATAACTAATATTTTAAATTGATTATTAAGGAATTTTAATATCAGTAAGAGTATTATAATATCAAATGTAATCATTTATATTGGATATCAAAATTATTCTTTGATATTATTATTATAATTTTAAAATTACGATATCATAGTATAATTGAAAAGTTCTATTTCAAAATTTCATTTATATCTATTTTCTTATTTTTTATGATCATAGCAAGTATAAATTTTATGAGCATTTTGTCATTTTTTTAATCATATATATATTTCTTATCATGTTTTATAGTTCCTAACATAATGATGTATTTAAGAATAATTAATATATTTTGAAATATATATTAAAGGTATAATAAGCTTAAATTTTTGACCAATTTTTAAGTTTTTGGCTATGATATAAAATATTGTAAGGTATATTAATTTTATATCAAAATACTAATGATTCAATGATGAATTAATATACCATTTAAATGTTATTTTAATTTTGATAGTAATTATTTCTTCTTGTTTAATATACATGCCTTTAACGAAAAATGAAATTAAATTTTTTTAATGTTTATATTTGCCTCACTTGGATAATATTATGCTTTTGTTTTAAGTCCGTTAATATTCTAATGGGCATTTTAACATCAAATTTTGATAAGTTAAATAATGAGTTTAGAAAATTTGAGAGTAACCTTTTAGGATATGTTTGATATATTAAGCATAATTAAAGATTTTATTTATTAAGGAAATATTTTGTAATAAGTATGAAATTAACAAAAATTTATGAGGACTATATTATTCTTAATTATTTATATAGCTTAAGATGGTCTAATTTGAGGGTAAGCTTGTCATTAATAATAATGTTGATTTAATTTAAGTGATTAACATATTAATTTTTAAAAGTTTTAAGTAAAGTTTAATTATTTTCTCTTTACTTTTTTATGAATTATACTATGTTATGGGCTTAATGATTGACAAGTTAGATAATTTCATTTGTTATCTTAAAATATATATTGTATGAATTAGTAATTGCTATTATTTGTATACTATAAGAAATATTAAATATCTTATTATCATAATAATTTTGAAAAAGAATGTTTGGTATTATTATTATAAATATCAATATTGAAGTTTTTAAAACTTTAAAAAAATAAACTATTTTGATTAATCACATAAGAAGTATATATTTCATTTCTTGTAATTATTAATATGATTGATTAATGGGAGTTAATGTAAATTTGCATATGTAAAGGTGCCTTAATACTTCTAGTGAATAATGTAATTATACAAGTGGTTGTACCTTATTGATTAACTTATCATGATAATATTTCTCTTAAAATATATATTGATACCATCGACGTATCTTGGGATATGGTTATTTTCTCGATGAAACAATGTATTTCAATAAAAGTTGCTCAATTATCTCTTTGTAGAAATGGTTAATTAAGATCTCATAAACTTAATTATAATTATCTCTTTTAGAAATGTTAAATTATTTTGTTAAAAAATTAGATAATCTTCTTCGAAAGATATGGCGACTATTGTGAAAAAGATCATAATGAGGACTTTTACACAATAATATGGAAGGATCACTTAGTTATACAATAAGCATAATTACACATTTACATTCTTGTGATCATGTTAATTAAGTAATTGACTTATGTAATTATGGATGTATTATACTATTATATAATATACCATTATCTATAGTTTTAAGTTTAATACTTTATTCGACTCGATCATATTATGAGATAAATTATTAGGTTATGATGTTTTGTGGCCACTAAAATTATTGATCTTAATCTTAGATTTATTTTCTTTAAATTTTTTTCAAAATTAATAAAACCTAATTAATATTATCTAAGTGGGAGAATGTAAATTTTTTTTATTATTTTGGGCTACCATTAATTAAATTTTCTTTTTTTTATTAGAATTAGATTAACATGTATAAGTCAATTTTGTAGCTTAAATTATTATTAAGTGATCAAATAAATTTTAATTTATCTCTTAGATATACTATTTTATTAAGAATATGATGGGACCTATTAAGGCAAAGTCAATATAGAGCTTGCTATCAAGCCCATGATGGATGTATTAAGTTAAGGTTTATTAATATGAGGCTTAGTACCTTTTTCATACATGAGACTATTGATAACTTATTTCATTTGAGCCATCATATATTGTCAAATATGAAGGAGAGGAAGACTTGGATCGCTCAGTGTATATTTGTATAATGATGATTTCTTTTGAAAGTTTTTGTAAATAAATTAAGAGGTATATAATTCTAATTTCTATTTTAATTTTAGTTCATCAAAATTTATGAATTTAGATTTGATATGAAGATCCTGTTAAATACTAAAAATTCTTACATCTTATGTGTTGACTTATTGAAGTAGTTCAACACATTATTATACATAGAATAGATTGTGGCACCATTCAAATAATTTCTATGGGTTCCAAAAATAGAATGATACCAATAAGAATTTTGATACAAGCATTAATTGGTTGTATATTAGCATATATATATATATATATATTCAAGATGCATTACCATTCAAAATCAAGATATGGGGATCAATTCCTACAAATATCCACACTAGCAAATTAAGAACATAAACCATTCCTTCAGTCGCAGTCTCACTTTGTGAGTTTTAGTTTGTAACCCTTTCAACCACACTTATTCTGGATCCAAGCTTATATGACGTCTAAAAATTTAGTACAGATAGAAACTATAATAATGATAAAACCATTGTTTTGATTATTGTTATAAGATCTTTATCAGTACAGTTCTGATTGTATAGTCTTCTTTTTCCAACGAAGCATATTACGATGACTTATTCGAATTCGGTCATCATTATAGGATTGATGGAAATCGAAAATTGTACAATTTTTTATAGCCATATATTGATTATGACAAGTCATCAATAAAAATCAATTTTTCCATTGAAAAAAATTTATTTACACCATGCTTATTTGCCTGGTATATATTGATAACATGCCATCAATATAGACAATTTTTTTAAAATAATTATTTCATTTTCTATAACAAAATTTTCTTTTATTTTTTTCTCTTTATATCGACAACTATACTGCCAATAAATAATTACCTGACCCTATTTTCTCAACCAAGCATCCAACCTATGCAGACTTATGTATTTAGCGATAATTGAGAAAATATCATCATAATAGGTTTAATTTGTTACAGTAAACATTAAAATTTTTTAATTATTATTAATTTTTAATGACATCTTTTCTTTTAATTTTTTAATAATATAGAATATTTTATATTGATAATAAATTAAATTTAAATTTATCGATTATAATTATCTAGCCCAAGGTTAATAAAGAAGTCAATAATAAAAATAAAATGGAAAAAATATAAATAATGAATTTGGCATATAATTTTTGTTAAGAATTACTCTTTATAATTTCCTATAATATAAATAAAATGAAAAAGAATATAAACAATGAAGTGTTGAATTTAACAGGACCAATCAAATCTCAACAATTAAATAACACTAGTTACGTATAAGCTCTAATTAAATTATACATGCCTCATTATTTACAAAGTGACAGAGTAGTGATACAAAGGACAGATATGACTTTTTTTCCAGGGCCTTCTTGATAGAAATCAAGAAAATCGGAAGGTGTGTGACCTTATGAATGGTGCAGGAATTTGGGATAATAATTGCCATCTGAATTTTTTTTTTTTGAAACAAATGTCATTACTACTATTAATGCTATGCATGTAAATTCTAAAAGTAATAGAAATGATGAATTATTGTGGGTATTAATTCATAATGGTCAATTTTCCTTGAAGTTAGCTTATTTAGCAATTAGATTATCTTCTGAAAATATGATGAATGGAAGAGATTTTAATGGTTCATGGATTTGGAAATTAGATTTACTCCTTAAAAATCAATCTCTAATATGGCCCATGTTGCACAATAGTATGCAAACCTATTCTATGTTGAGCCACCCAGGTTTGAATTTTATCCTACATGTTCTATCTGTTGGAATGATGAAGAAACTCAAATACATTTATTTAAAGATTGTCCTTTTACAAGTAAAATCTAGAGTCAACTGTGTGTACTTTTGGATATACATAGTTTCTTTACTTCAAATTTGTATGATTGGATTTTTTTCAAATTATAAAAATTTATCTTCTTGTTCTCATTTAAATGTGCCTTGAAATATTGTATTTGGCATTACTTTCTGGTGTATCTGGATCTTTCAAAATAGGGTTGTTCATGAACAATACAAGGAGATACTAGATGATACTGCTATTATATCTTTGACTCAGCAAATAAAAGACAGAGTTATAGAAACTTATAAATTTCTACAAGGCAGTAAAACTATAAATGGTGTCACCAAAGTTCTAATAAGGGTTAAATGGTGAGCTCCAAATTAATTGGTTTTATCTTAATATGGATTGGATAGCTTCCACTAAATCAAGGCTAGCAAGTGCTGTGACTTGATAAGGGACTATAAAAGCAAATGGATCATAAGTTTCTCCAAAGGTCTTGGAAGGACCAATTCTGTTGTGGCGGAATTATAGGCTTGAAGTTAGCTATTCAATTCAATATTACATAATTGCATATACAATTTGGTGTAGATATAGTGGTTAAAGCTATAATGAATAATCAAAATAAAAGCTACCTGATTAACTTTATTTTGATTGAATGCAGGAATTTTTTTGAGAAAATTCCATTTAGGCAGGTCACACATATTTATAAAGAAGCAATTTTTTGTGCAGATTTTCTTGTAAAAAAGGGAATGTATGATCAATCTTGGTTATAAGTATTTCGTAGTCTTCCTAGGGATGTTAAATCTTGCTTATTTTTTGATATTATGGCTACTGTTTACCCTAGATCTGTTATGTTTGTTATGGAGACCGGGTAGTTTATTTTTGCTGTTCTATATTCTCTGCTTATTATCAGAGAAAAAAATATGACTTATTTTCAATCATTGCATATTGCATTATTAATGGTAATAATGATTGTAAGTCGTAGCCAAACATTTTAAATCCTTCATGAACTTCTTCAAATAAATATGGCTCTAGTGAGTAAATAATGATTGAATTTCTTCCGATATCTCATATAATAAATATTAGATCGAAATTTGAAATATTTTTTCATATTTCTTGCACTTTGTATTCCATATATGCATACAAGATATTAGATCCTTTTAAAGAAGCTAGAAACAAGAAATGTGTTTCGTGGAAAATTTGAAATGACATTAATGTGAATTTGAAAATTAATCATATAAAGTAGAACTTCAATATATGATCTGGAATTTCATATCAAACACAATTTGTCTGTCTCTTCATTCTTTTATTATTGACTAACCGATGTGACAGAAAATAAAGGAAAAAAAATAAAGAATTAACCGATGTGACAGAAAATAAAGGAAAAAAAAGAAAAAAATTTAAAATTTTCTTATACTTAATTAAAAAGAAAAAAAATTATGGTTATTATTTTTTATGTATTCATTTTAAAATTTTTTTCTTTTTCTTTATTTTTCATTCTACCTAAATTTTAAAATTTTCACTTTTTGGCTCTTCATTTCCTCTTACACCATAGGATTAGAGTTATCCGATGCTTCCATTCCAATAACAACACTTTTTAAATTCTACAGTACACTGAGTTGGCTTGAGAAAATTATAAAACTAAGGAAAACTACATTCACATATTAATTTGAATATAAATACATTCGCCCCTTTTATTTTTAAAAATATAAATTAATTTCTTTTATTTTAAACATACGTCCATCTTTTTTTATTTTATTTTAAAAATATAAAAAATGAATATATATTTCTAAAAATAAAATAAACGTTAGTATAATTAAATTTACTCTAAGTATGAATGTGAACCTGCATAATATACACGAAAATTTTGTTGGATCTTCCAAATGCCACACTTTTGTTATAAATATTATCAGCTGCTATTTCAAAACATAATAATAATTTCAAGAAAATCTATTTATATTTATACCTATACCTATATTCTATATTATATATAAGTTATTTGATTCATACAAAAAGTAATTTTTTGCAAGAAATTAACCTTCCAAAAAGCTAACTTTTTATGTAATCTTCCTCACAAGTATTCAAAGTTATTTAGTTAAGATATAGAAAGTAACACTTCTTAAGAAAAAATATATCTTAGGAAGTAATTTCTTATATTTTTTTTAATTTAGACTTCATTTTATATAATAAATAAATTAACTTATAACTTATTAATCTAGTCAATAAGTTATAAGGTAACCTCTATAGGTATTTCTCGCACTAACTTATAAGTTACTTAGAGTAACTTTTAAAAAATTACAATTCATATCTTTTGTAATATAAATTTAAGTAATTTTTAAAAAATATATTTAATTATATTTTAAGTAATTATAATTTTCATAATAAATAATAAAATAAAAATTATATAAGTAAATAAATATATAAGGTTATAAAATATAATTAATTAAATATTAGAAATTATACTTTTATTTTAAACTTTTTAATTACATTAATATAATTTAATTTTTAAGTAAATATAAATTATTTTAATTATATATATTTCTATTAATATGTTGTCATTTTATAATTTCAACAAGTTCAACAATTAATTTTACTGAAATATTTTAATTAACTTATCAGCTATCAGTTATCAATTATAAGTTATCAGTTAACTTATCAGTTAATTACACGAAACAAAACCTTAACTTTGAATATTTTAAGAAATGTTAATAAAATAAATATTATATTCTCAATATTATTATAATACAAATTAATAAATTTTAGTTGTTATTAACTAAATTTAATGAGAATAATTTTATCATTATATAATAATATAAGAAATAAAACTTATCTAAGAAGAGGTAGGCATGTAATTTCTCATATTTTGTAGGAAATAAGACTTCCTAAGAAATCTTATTTTCTTCAATTTATTAGATAATGATTAATTAAAGAATTTATTTTTGTCTTATTTTTTATAAAACTTCCTATATTATTGAGGTGAACTAAACGACCTCACAGTAAGTTACAATCTGTATGATACACATGTCATTTTTCACAATAATTTTTTCGTCCTAAAATGGTAAGCTTTTTCCATTATTTTAAATATAATTGAAATAATGAACCGGCCGTATAATTATAGCGAGAACAAAATTCGGTTATAGCCCTAGCAGCAGTTAAAAGCTACAGCCATTCTTATTAATTAATTTGTTTAAGTCACAACCTTAATTCTTCAGTAATTTTCCTTTTCCTCTGTCCATTGCTTCCGTTGCTCCTTTTTAATGTTTTTCACATTTTCCTTTATTTTTCATATTGAACAAATTTTCTTCTCTAACATAATTCCATTGAAGGCCCAGTATTGTTTTTAATTTTTTCCCTTTATTTTCATATTAATTTGTAGCACCTACAAAGTATTTTTCATTTGATTTTGTTTTTAATTCCAATTACTATTATATCATATTTCTAAAGTCATGTATTGATAGTGATTTATTGTGAAAAAAAAATCAAACCATACTTTATTTAATATCTCATTAATAAAATCGATTAAAAAAAGAATTTATTAAAACTCTATGATAACAGATTCTGCCCCGTTAAATTTAGAATCATAGAATTATTATACAAAGCATTAGAATTAAAATTAACATCTGTGATCCGGTGGCAGAACTTAAAAGGGATAAAAGGGCTTTCAAGACCCCTTGAAAGTTTTTAAAATATACATCAATATTATGTGATTATAAATTTTTTTTCAACAAAATAATTACATAAACCATTTGATTTCTAAATTTTTTTTGCACTATTTTATCTCAAAGTCTTATGTCAAAATCAACCATTGTCTTCATTTAATTATGTAATTTTTATGCACTATTTTTAAAAATCACAACCTTTTTTAGACATTAATTTATCAAGATATTTTTTATTGATAGTTTAAGTTCATTTTTAATGTATGTAATTAAAATTCTATATCTAAATTAATTACATCACATAAGAATTATTTACATAATTAAACCTTTTTAACCTTCTTTCAGCCCACATAATTTATAATTAAGTAGTTAATTAAATTATATAGCTATAAAATCTTACTATGTACATAAAAAAAATAAGTTTGAAGTTTTGCATGAAAAAATTCATCGTGGTAGAAAATCATATAAAAATTTTGATTTTAAGAATCATAAAAAATTACATAATTAATAAATCATTTATTTAAATAGGCTATGGATATTAATTTAATCTTTTATATAATTGAATATTTTAATTTTAAGATTCTAAATTCAACAGAGATAAAACTTACTATCAAAAAGATGAAAGCTCTTTCTTTCAAACATAGGAGCCTTTTCCAGCGTTGTAGGGTGCACTTGAATCAAAGCTAGAGAGTTGAGGTAGTTCATAAACTTCTAGTTTGGATCAAGAGTTAGGACATTGTATTTTAGGTAAATTTTTTAAAAGTTTGAATAGTTTACTTTTTCATAATGTTATTAAGATCATTATCTCTCATGTGGTTAATATATAATTATTTCTTTTTTAGAATTTGTTCCATTAACTTAATAAAAAAATTGAAAGAAATTTTTAATTTTTATAATTAATTTTATCAATAAGAAATGTAAAAGAAAGTATGGTGTTGTCTATGGTGTATTTAAAAAAAGTTGATGCACCAAACAATGGATCAATGGCAAGTGAGTATTGCTCCATATATGCAATTGATGAAGCCCACCATATATTTAATTACACTCCACAAATTTATATGAAATCATAAAATTTTCCCATCAGTAATCAAGCAAGGCTAAATTGAATTTGGAAAATGCTAATTAGAATCCTTTTATTCCACTTAAGTTTTATCGACTACAAGGTTTAGTTAAAGCCCCAAAAGCTTCAGTCTTATTGTGAAGTGATTTCTTATGCATCAAATTATTCTCTTTTGGTAAGTTTGTGATTCATTAATGACTATTCTTTTGCCAGGAATATTCGAGAAGTTAAAGGTGGTGGCTATGAAGTTCTACTTTAAGGCTTAGTCAACAAGTCAATAGTGCTTTTTGTGGAGTAATTATGAACTTGTGGCTAGCCCTCAAATCGATGTGCATTTTACAAGTATTGTATATCAAACTATGTTAAAATGGTTAGATTGTGGTTTATGCAATTTAATGATTAAAGTATTTTGTTACAAACAACATAAGTTTCATTCTATAAAGGTGTTTAAGGAGATTTGCATTGAAAATGAATAAATATTAAAGAAGCCTAATATTATGATTGCTAAAAAAGATTCAATTACATATCTTAAAGTTAGAAAGCTTTAGTAATGTAAGCTTCAAAGACTTAATTTTCACTTTGTATGTTAAATTATAGGATAATAAAATAATGTACCCTTTCTAATAGGTTGCTGACATCTAAAGGCATTGAAATGAAAAATAGAAAATCACTATCATTGTTGGAATTTAATTAGCAAATTGGTTATTACATGATCTACATTCTCTTGCATTCATTCAAACATACTAGCTTAGGAGTATATGATGGTATTGTAGCATTAACATAGTGATATTAGCATATGGAGTAGAAATTGGTGTGCATTATGAAGTCAATATGTTATTATTGGCTTTATTATGTGTTAATGATATATACCCATGTGATGTTATGCACTGTGAAAGAATTGACTAAGGGTGTTTTATAGTCACAGAGGGTTTTGACTTATTTTCCTATATGTAACACATGAATTTCAGTTAGGTATAACATATTGCTAACATAGTAATGGGTAGTATAAAGTAAGTGCATTGGTTATTTGATGTTTATTAAAGTGCCAAATTGAAAAGAGTGCTTGTATGGATGATGCCTTTATTATGCAATACTTTATTTATTTGCAGTTTATTAAATAGAATGTTTAATTTATGGTCGATGTTTGGATAATCAAGTGGTACTATAGATTTAGACTATAGATAATCTTGGAGTGACAGTGCTTTTTGCAACTTAGCTAGTTAAATTGTAATGGAAAGAGATAATAATAATAGGTGTTATCATGCCAAAGAGATAAGGTTAATCGAATTAGAGAGGAAGGGAATGGTAATTTACGTCTAACCAAAAGCAATATTATGTAATTAGAGTTTGACACCTATAGGGAGGCACTACAATGGTATATATAATATGTGAATCGTATAGGGTTTAATGTGAGAAAACATTATTATAGGGTAGATAACAAAGGCAAGATATTATGGTATGAGTTTAAGTGTTGTAGAAAAGGATTAAGGCATGCAAAACATATGAACAAGATTGATAGAAAAAAGGAAGAAAAACTAGAGATTAGAATGAATTACAAATCCTTCATTCAAATTAAGCTAGGTGGGAGTAGAAATAAGTGGTCAATAAGTTAACTTTACCTAACATAATGCACTTAATCCTTTATCATCAATCTTTAAGTGATGCAGACATTGTATAGGTTAACAGCATGCATTCATATAGTATTATGACTTGTCACATAATGGGTTTCATGTATGTACAAGCCAAAGAGCTAGTAGGTGTTTAGGTGTTGGCTTTTACCAAAAAATATATATACAATCATCTTGACAAACAACGATAAACACTCATTAAGGATGGCAATGCATTTGCAATCTTAAGCTAGCTTTAACCAAAGCTAATAAGGACCATTAATGTATGTAAAGAACATAATTGAATTTAAGGGTTGCTTTCAAAAAATTTTTAATGTGATGGCACTAATTGTATTGATTATAAGGTTTTTAATGATGTTATTTCCTTTGATACAACTTATAAAAAAGAATAAATACAATGAACTTTTGGTAATATTCTCAAGCATGAACCATTATAATATGACTTATGTTTTTCCTTGCATTCTACTAGTGAATGAAATAATGAACACATATAAATATATTCTTAAGGCACAAGTTGAGGCCATGTCAAATAAAAAGCCCATTGTAATTTGATCAATAGAGATAAGGCAATGCACAAGGTTATAAGAAAGGTGTTTCCTAGAATGAATCATAGGTTATGTAGGTAGCACTTGGAAAGGAATGCAATAAACAATATCAAGAACGATGGTTTCTCCAGTGATATAATCATATGCTTGTATAGGAACATTAGCATTGACAAATAGGAGATGGAATGGAAGAGGTTAGTGGAGAAGTATGATATTAATGAAAATAATTAGGTTGTAAAATGTATAGAAGGCATGCAATATGAGTAATAAAATTCTTTCAAGGTAAATCCTTTATAGGTATACAAATAATTTCAATGTGGGAAGGTATCAACTCCTTCATAAAAAATTATGTGAAGTCTAAACATTGTCTTATAGAGTTCTTCCATAGTTTTAAGCACACATTATCATATTATCAAAATAATGAGATGAACATTAATTTTGCATTTTGTTATAGGGAATTATGTTAACATCTACTTTGTAATCAATAGAAAAAAGTGTTGCAAGTGCTTTCACACATGAAGTATTTAAGAAATTCAAGTATTAATTAAAAGCAGTGGCTTTGGTTATTGTTACTGATCATGATGCACACCACTATAACCTATAAGGTTACTATATGTCATATTCTCAGCAAGAAATAAGAGGTGCACTATAATAAAAATGCTAAGCTCTTAAGATGTTTATACTCTTTGTTAAGTCTTATAGTATACCATATGCTCACATAAGTGGTATAATAAAATATGAACATATAGAGGCACTAACTCCTAGTTTGATCTACAAGCAGTGGACCAAGAATACAAAAGCGATTAATTTAATACTTATGGGAACTATAATAATTCTAATTATATGGGTTTGCCCTTATCCTTTATTTGTAATATAAATATAAATGGTAGCATTAATACCTATAGAAAGCATTGCGCATTCATCCTCGAACCTATGAATGAAAAAGATAATTATAGGATTTGAATTTGAATTTTTCATAAGTTAACAAAAGAAATTATGTAGTACTGCTCAAATGAAGTATTGAGTTAGAAAGGGATGGAAATAGAATGGTAACTTAAGATTGCTTGAGAAATATTATGTAATGATAGAAATAATTGATTATTAAAATCAAAATAATGAATTATATCAATTAATTTATTTATTTATAATAATTGATAATATATAATTAATTTTATATTTAGTAATATTAGTTAATAACTAATTATATATAGTTAATTTATTTTAAATAATGTACAGAATAATCACTTATTAGTGTTAACTATAAAAAAGACAAAAAGATACACATAATTATTTTTATTATAAATGAAATTATATATATTATCAATTAATATATGTTGTTACTTTTTAACTTAAATAAATAAAATACTATTTACTTTATGTGTATTCTTATTTAATTTAACATATATATGTTCTATAGATATATATTTAATTATTACATTCATAAATAAGAAAGTTGAAGTTTTTATTATTTACATAGGATTCTTATTTACTTTGATATTCACCAATTTAAAATATTAGTAATAAAAAAATTATAAAAATTGAAATTTAATCACAAATTCAAAATAAAAAATTAGATTAATATGATTATAAAATTTAAAATCTTAATAAGATGACATTGAAGGTAAAAAAATAAAAAATTGAAATTATTATAGATATAAAATTGAAAATCTTTTTTGAAATTTATGATTAAAAATAAACTACTATAAATAATTTATTTTTAATCAAAATTATTACTTATAATTAATTATTTAAAATTTTTAAAGATGTAATTAAATATGTTTTAAATAATAATAATAATAATAATAATAATAATCACTTATTTAATTTATAATCATTGATTATTCCTTGTAATTATTGAACTAAACATATACATAATTTTACGGTTATCTATTTCTTAAGTGGGATGCGATTTTAATTTGGTACCCTTTCTCATCCACTACAACATGTGAAAAAAAATGCTATCCAAATTAATTCATGCCAAGCACATTATGTACTAATAGGTCTTGTCGTATTGGATAAAAAAGCCAATGATAATGTGATAGCATGACTTAAGTTATCAAGCATGATATGTACTAATAGGTTTTGTCATGTTGAAATATTATAAATGTTTTAAATATTTATAACAAGTGTAACATACACTACATTAAAATTTATAGTCTTAATATTTTAACTCAATAAATTATTGTACTTTAGAATATTAATTAATTACTTATTATTATTTTAAAAATTTTGATACACCATACATTTTTAATATTAAGTAACCATTTATTTTACATTATGATATTATTTCTATCTTCAAGATTTATTACATGTTAATAAAATTTTATTAATTTTTTGTTTAATTACTTTAGTGGACAAATGTTTAGAAGTAAGATAAGTCATTCTAACCCAAAACTAGGGCACGCTACTAACCTTTTTCAGAGCTTAAAGTATTACTTACAAATTGTCTAACCCTATTGAGATTGTTAGTAACAAGAATCAAATCTAAGATATTAATGAAGATAATTAACCTAATCATTTGAGCCAACCCAAAGGATTGTTTTGTTGAACTATATGACACAAAATATCCATTTTAAGTGGATTATATATTATTGAGAAGATAATTGAATTTACTTTTAAATAAAATTCATTTCATATCAAATCCTATCTATATTTTAAGATATCATTAAATTAGTAAATATAGGTTAGAAACTTTAAGTAAGGAAAAAGTGAATTTCTGGGATTAATAAGTATAGATCGTAAATATCTCATATTTTGTACATTCTATAGTAAATAATGATTCTAGGAGAACATATTTAAGTCTAGTTTTACATAGTATAAATTGCATAACCAATAAACTTGTAATCTTTTAAGTAATAATAAAAAACTTGTCAAGGTTAAGATAAATTGATGTGTAATGAATGAGAAGTTAGTTATATGAATCTTAGAAATGAAATGAAGCATTGTAGCATTATAGCAGAATGGGATCATATTTGTATGTATATGTATTCAAATCTATTGAATTATGCAAGCTTATAATCCAATATGGTATTAGATTATATTAAGTTATATTTTATTGTGATATTAGCTTATAATAACTTAATAAATGTTTATGGAGATTAATATTATGCTTGAATATAATTATTGTTAGATCTTGATTAATAAAGGTAATTCCTTGTAGGCTATAGCTAAAAAAACAATATGAGTTATGCTTATGTGTAACTTGTGAAGATGGATACATTGCATATGAATTAGGAAAGATAAGCTGATTTTAGGTTCTACAATTTCGTAGAAGTTTCTAGTAACTTCTACTTGTTAATTGATTATGGTATTTGATATCAAAAACTCACTACTAAAAGGCTATATTCAAATATTATATTTGAATAATATTAAGGCACCTTGTCCTTGGATCTTGGTATTTAAGTGTGGTACTAAAATGCCATCTTGTCTGGTCAGCCTATGAAAGGTAATGCTATTAAGATTAAAGGATTTAACTATAATAATTGAATATGGGCTCTTCAAGGCCTTTTATTTAATTACTATAACCAAGTACTTTCACTTGATATCTAGATGGACAAGATTAAGGAAAGATTATTATTATAAAAAAGGAGACACAAGATAGATTAAATATATGATACTTTTTGTTCTGTTCATTTACTAAGAAATGAAGTGAGAATATAACATTGTTAAATGGTAAGCTTGTATGACAAATTGAGCTTAAGCAACTATAATTGTGATAGAGTGAGATTAAAGATAATTCTTAGGATTTGTAAATAGTTAAGTATAATTTCTTATATAAATATAAATGCTAACGTAACTATTTTAAAAATGGAAAATAAGAGGTTTGTAAAAGCTTTGTTCGATGTAACTATCAAATAAGCCAGCTAATAACTATTAGCTAAATGTTTATAGTTGAAAGATGATAAGTTACTTGATTATATTAGAAATGTTTGTAAAAACTAATTGAAAAATATAAAATGACGTGAAATGATCATGCTAATATGTATATATATACATTAATACAAAAATTTTATGAAGTCTAGTAATTAGGGAATTATCTAAAATTACAAAGGATTGAGAAGTCACACCTGACCCTCTTCAGTTATATGCCTTTTAGTTATAGTAAATGCAAAGGGGCTCATGTTGGTGTATGTCCTAGGAACTAATCATATAAATGACTTAAATAATACATAATATATTATATTTTATTTTAGATAATTTAATTATTATATTTTATTTTCATAATTTTATTATTATTCTACACGATTTATAGCTTAATATAATAATTATTCTTGGAATAACTTCGTTATTCCTAAAATGTCCCTAATCAAATATTATTACGAAAAAAATAGTAATAATATATCGAAACTAGCATATATAGTGACTGATGATTACGAATCATGGATATGTAATATTAAGTCAATATATGAGTACATTGTTAGTGAACAATATACTGGACTGACCTACTATAAGAATATTGTATGAATAAACGTGTCATAAGTTATTCTCATATGATCACAAATACACATAAACCTTTGACCTGAAGTTACTACGGTTTCCTACATGAGGAATTACTCACTTTAATATTGTCCTATGTCACCTTTAATCAGGATGACGAATAGGGTATTAATTGGGTGTGTCATGAATCGTGCAGAGGGAAGTGAGTAATGTAGATGAAATTTTATTACTCTTGTATAAAAGAGAAATATCCTTGGGTCCCTTGATTAAGTGAGACTTAGAAATGCATGGTCATTCTCAATTGAATTAATATGTGATATTAATCATTTATTTTAACTCTACTCAATATTAAGAAATATAAATTAAACATTGATAAGGATGACACATTCCATGCCTCCAGTTCAATTTGGATATTATTACAAAAAAGATTATGATGCAAAACGTTAATCATGTATTAGGTGGATATCGAATCACAGATATTCTTATTACTTGAGTGACAGTGATGTATTGCTAGATACTGCTCACTATCTATGGCTCAATAAATGAGTCATAGTTAACGTAATATGAATCTACAGGGTTACACAAAAGGAGTGGGAATAAGATAATAATTAATTGAACTTTAATTATATTAATATCCAATTAATTGGACTTATTTTCATGCATATATATTATTATTAAGAAAAATAATGTGTTATTCATGTAATATATATATATATAATATTATGTGATATTATTTAATATTAAAGTAATATCAAATAATTACGTTATTAGATATTAGATAAATATATTATGAGATAATATTATCTAATATTAGATAATTAATAGATAAGTCCTATCTCTTCTCATTATCTCTAGGATAAGGATAAGATGAGTTATTAAGTGTAATTAGGATTTTAGAAGCATTATCCTAGGAGGACTAGGATTGTGGCTTGCCTAAGTTCTATAAAAAGGGGTTTGAGGGTAGCACATTAAACATACGCTTATAAGCTTCATAAAATCCTAAATCACTCAGAAAACATTGAATCCTAATTCGTAGAGAGAGAAACGCATCCTAGCATATTCGTGGAAGGCGAGAGGTCATTGTTCACTCCGTATGGATACCGTAGAGATGCTGTACCTTCTGGTCGGCGTTTGATTCATCCGCTCTCAAGTTTTAATCAGTAGAAATATGAGTGCCTAATAGGTAAAATATTAATCATTGATTTATACTTTTTGCTTGGATCCTAGGTAGAATTCGGATCAAATTTTAAATTTCTGCTGCATGTAATAATCGGAATTCCTAACAGCTCATACTTAATGGACCATTGACCTAACCTATAGGAAGTCATCTGTACATCCTATAAAAAAAAACTACCGATATCACTTTTGCTACTACATTTGCATACCACCAAACCATCACTATCATTATTGCCATTACCTTTAAACACCACTACCACTGTCACCTTAGATAACACCCACTAACACTGTTGTATGCTATACCTTTTATCTCCAAACTTCTCTACTAGTTTGACCTTCCATAGCAAAAATCATTATTTCTACAACTAATATCTATATTAACCATTTGGCTACCTATAAATACTCCCCAAGTAGATTATGGGAGGGATAGGATGGTAAGAAAACATATACATAGGAGAATAAACCAAAATGGATAAAAAAGGTATTTGATACTCTTTTCATGTGTGATTCCAATATTTGAGACTCTTTGTGTATGACCTAACAAGTTCTCATTACATTTGTGATGATCTAAATATCCAATTTTAGTATTACAAATAATGAGTGGTATCGATTAATACATAATTGTTAATTGAATTAGTTGATTAATATTCTATTTATCAATAAAAGTATATAAAAGTATCTCACACTCTCTTTTTGTGTAATCCAATAGGCTCTTATTATGTTTGTAGTGATTCAAATATCTAATTTTAGTACTACAAATAATAAGTAATATCTACCAATACATCATTATTAATTGAATTAGTTAATTAATATTCTATTTATCAATAAAAGTATATAAAAATTATCATAACATTTATAATTTTTATATCAATTTGAAGTACTAGATTTCAAATTAAATTAAATATACATTAAATAAGATTTTGTTAAGGATTTTGAAGTACTATCTTTATTGTATACAATTTGAATATTAATATTACTAAATAGAATAAATATAACACAATATAAAATATTATAAATAAGTTATTGATTTAATTTAATAGAATTATAATATTTTTTACTATTATATTATTTTATAATTAATGTATTGTTTCTTTTTTTCTCATAGTTAAGTAATTAAATTAAAATTTTAATATATTTTAAACAATTTTTATTAATGTATGTGTTATAAATAATAAAATTGATCAAAATTAAAGTAATATAAAACTCACCAAGCAAATTTAAAAAATTACATAAAAAGGGAAAATAGAATTAAGTAAAATATCTTTAAAATAGAAAATGTGATTAAATTTTTTAATTAAATTAAATCTTTATTTGTTTGTAATATTTTATTATGAAAGGAAAAATACATCATGTTAAATTTATATTTGTTAGTGAGATTAGAATTTAATCACAAACAATAAGAGTTCATATAAAAAATAAAAAATATACAATAAAATAAATAAAAATAAGAAAAATAATATGTGAGTTATCAACTAATATAAATTAAAAATAAAATATATAATTAAATTATTTAATTATATTAAATATTTAATATATTTTAAATATTTTTATATGAAAATTATATTTATATAAATAATTAAGAAATATTATTTTATGTATTGAAAATAATAAAAGTGATAGGAATTGAAATAATATAAGAATATAGAACAAAATTAAAATTTACAAGATTAAAAAAAAAGAAAAATCAAGGAATAAAAATTTGGACAAAAAAAAGTTCTCAGAAGTAGTGATACATTGGCAAGAAAATACGCCATATAAAAAAGAAAATAATAATGATGATGGTGATAATAATTATTCATTATTTACTAAACTCATTGTACAAACAAATAAAAAGATATGTGGAAATAAGGAGTGAACCATATAATTTGGATGTTATTCTTTAATACACTATATCATAGCATTTGGATCAATCTTTGTTATAAATATGAATTTTAGATGACATATAACCACTTAGAAGGAATTCTTTTTTTAGTTAATTGCTAGAAGCAAATTTTATTCAAGATCTTTGTCCTTTACTTTAGCAATTGCACTTGTGAATCAACTTGTGCCATGTTAGTGATCTTCTTGTGAGATTGCCACCATGGACCCTGTTAGACTCCTAGATCCGCTTACTTCCTACAATATACTTATCTACATTTAACCTACAAATAATGTGACATCAATGGAACTTGTAAAGCTTCCATAAGTTAGACAGATCACCATTTGAAGGATAGGATAAATATATTGTTTGGCTTGAGGAGACTATTATGCAGCCAAGAGAGTGTCACCATTGATATGGCAACAGTAAATCATATAGTATATGTTATCACTTAGAACCTGAATGATAAAATTATACTCCATATCACACAAATATGAACCTAAATCCTAAATATGTAAATTTTTTATACCTAATGATAAAGGTTTCACCCTATCTACCCCTAATTAATTAAACTTGGAAATAAATCACTAATAATTTGATCACTGTTAGTAAAAAAAATTGTAATTATTAAATGAAATGGAATGGTATATATTAAGAGGAATAAAAGTCTAATTTAATCTTTCATTAACTTAACCTCTATTAACTTTATTCCTAATTTTTATAAAATAATGAATTCAATTTGTCGCATACCTATTTTTTTTTAACAACATGATACATACATACAAATAATAAAAAAAGATATAAATAAAGGATAATAGAAGGATATCACTATATTAAAAATTCAGAAGGAACCAAATGGTTTAACTTGTAATTTTTAGAAACTTAAATAAATGTATCATGAATAAAACCACAATTTAAACTATTTATATTCATGATAATAATTATAATAATAATTTGCAATTATATGTAATTATGGACCTTTATATCAATTAATTCAAATTTTGTATGAAGAATTATCCATAAATTAATTTACCTTTGCTTTCTATTAACCTAGTTAATAATAAGACAATTGAATTTTTCTCCATTGAGTCCATATTGTATACCTTAAATTGTAGAAATTTGATAAATAAAAATAATAAGGAAATGACCCAAGTAATCTAAAAATATCTAAAAGGTACATGAAAGCATAAGACATGCAAGTGCACAAAAAGTAGATTTATCATGAATATTGCAATGACCAAGCAATTAAACATTTAATGCCTTACACTTACCTAAATGTGAATTGAATTGATTTGCACACATGATACTTTCAATATGCTACTAACATGTCCAATGTTACAACAGTACCATTAACAACATAGACCCTACAGGAAACAATGTTAGTAAAACCTAAAATTAGGCATTTGGCGATGACTAGCCATCATATTTGCCCCTAAAGTGAACCCTAAACAACAGTTATTTAGAATAAAAGATTCCCACTGTAAACGAAACACTTCAGTATAATTGACATCAAATTGTCATTTTTTCTTCTTCTTGTTATTAACCTTTCTTTCAAATGTTGCAAAAAAAAAAAAGAGCTACACCAAGCCTAACTAAAAATCCATGTAACCAATCTTTGCAATCTCTCATGAATTGGTTATGATGAATCATGTCATGATTGCTTAAAGATCCTTATCCCTATTCTTGTCATGAATGGTTGCAATATGCTTCCCTTCTTGGCTATAAATGAAGTAGCTAGCTTTATGATGTTACTATGAAATTTGATGAGCTTTAAAGCTGCCCTGCTCTTCAATTGCACGGTGACTACTTCTTTCTTTCCACCATTATCAATAGTAGGTTTCCTTAGCTAATTCCCTATCATCATAAACTGATGCATTATGCCATTGTATCCATTCACCTGTTGATGACACTTTGGCCATGAATCATACACATTGGGACATTAACTAACGAAAATAACACACCACAGACTCTTCTACTATTGTATGATAGCTACCACTCATATGTAACCTTAGCCTTCTCCTTAGTTGGAAATGACTTGTATTGCTAAAATAATGCACTAAGCATTACAATCTAGGCATTATGCGTACACCCCAATCTTTTTGCTAACGAAGACAACATAACATTTCTTATCCCTAAACCTATTGCTCTTTCTTTCACTCATGGCTTTGCTTCTATCCTAAAATTACAATTTGGTTGATGTCTATTGTTTAAGTTAACCTCAATCTATATTTGTTATTAAATAGGATGTCAAGTCTTGCTTCTTTGGGAGTTGGTCCATTTAAACAACAACAACTTATACAATAACTTATATTAAGTATTAACTATTTATTATTAACTAATAATTAATATATGAAATGAATTCACATTTTATACTGATGGTTTGACTTATTTTCTAAGATCTAGTAATTAAAAACAAATTAACACTTTTCATATTAAAATCTTAATGATTAACTAAATTTAAGTTATGGATATTAATTTTTTTATACAACTTGAAAATTTTTATCAATATAACATTAGTAAAATTTAAATAAATATATAAATTTATTTTAATTTTTATGTATCTTATTAATAATAGAATATATTAATGCTTTGTTTATTAAAAGTTAAAATTTTAATTTATATAAAATATTTTTTAATTTAATAGTTAAAATTAGGTATAGTTTATTGCATATATTATTTTGCTACATTGATTTTTTAGTTATAGATAATAGGAACAAATGAATATAACACATTATATTACTAAATGGTATAAACATCACATTGTATATTTTATTTTTATTATACAAATATTTTATATAGGTTAAAAACATTATACAAAAAGTATTAATTGAATAAGTTAGTTACATATTTTATTTACTCCATATCACATTCGTTTTTTTTAGTTTACTTCTTTTATTTATAATTCAAATGAATATATCAATAAATATGCCTTTTGATGAATTAGAAAATAGAGTATTGATATAGTTAGGTAAAATACATTAACCATGCCTTTTAAATGTTTGAAGTAATGCTAGAAAGAAAAGTTAAGTGTCAATTGTATTCCCATTTTCTTTAATATGTCCAATACTTAGGAGTTATGTGTATAAGCAATTCTAATGAAATAGCTCCATGGAAGGGAGATGGTGGAGAATGTATATGCATATATGAATATGTATTCAATATGAATTAGAGGACCATAATATAGGGAACCCAAATCCATGACTAAAAAGGCTATTATATAATTTAATTCTTGAAGAGTGCATGATATATGTGTTTTTAGTTAGGAAGCATGAATGTAAATGCAATGAAAGAACTGATATTAAAGATTGACATGTTAATGTGATATAGTTCTTGTAATGAAGCTCTTGAATGTAAACTTAAGGAAACAATGAACATTACCCATTTAATTCTTCATCCAATATAGTTATTGTAATAAAGCCATGGCTACTAATAGTATTGACATTCACTTGTAATCTACTATCTAAGAGATGCACCATGTAATTAAATGGTTGTTTGATAAAAAGTGTAAGAGAAAATGACATAAATTGCAATTAAATATTGCATAAGATCAAAATATATTAATTTGTAGATCTTGTTGAATGACGAAATTATTCCCCTTTTCAGTTAAAAAGCCAGGCAAAATTAATGATTGCAATAAAAGTACAAAGTTATATAAATAGCATAATAGCATATGTCATACAATCATACCATGAAACTTAAAGTTGAATGATGGTGGAAGGAAATGTCCATTTAGCACGCAAATATTTGCCTCACGAAGCTCATCAAAGAAAGGATGGGTCAAGGCATCTAACTACATTAGAATAAGATACATATTAAGGATGACATATGAAAATGTAATAATTGTAGAACATGGAGGTGCCAAATGCATGCTTACAATAAACTTTACATGACTTAAGAATTTACCTCTTTTAAAGTCTATGACACACTTTTAAAATGAAAGATTCATTTTAAAAAGTAAAGTGGGCAATTTTAGTTTTTTATAGGAAAATTCATGATTATAACTAACAAAGGTTACTACTCTATAATAAAGAAGAAATAATTAAAATTACCTCACCATGATTACATGCATATATATATATATATATATATATATATATATATATATATATATATATATATATATATATATATATATATATATATATATATCTTTTTCTCTCTTATCTCAACTAGAACATACAAAGTGACTTTAATCTCTTAAACAATATTTCTTGTCACTTAAAAACCCCCTTTATAACAACAATAATGTAGATTGTTACAATAAGGAGCTTCTTGGCAACAACATATGTAAAGAGTTCAAAATTTTATAGTAGTGTTACTTTTTTAAAGGTTGAAGATCACTCAATTACAATTTAAAATTGAAAAGTGTTCAAACTTGAGATGTTTAGTTCATAGAAAAAATTGATTATCAAAAGCCATCCAAGGCCAAATAAGCTTGAAACATGCAGCATTTGTAAGAACTTTACATAGTAAAGAAATATTTTCTTGAGATGGTAATGTAATGTCTAAAGATAGAAAGACACTTTCATTATGATTTATCATATATATTAGATTATGAATTTACTATCTTAAAAATCCACTAACCCCTACACTACCTCTAAAAAAAAGACAATATTTAAATATCATTTTAGAAACCTATGGCATCGTTTAATGAGGAAAGCATATTAATAAGACCTTGTCTTAAATAGATGACAAAAATATGGTTAAAGAAAGGAACTAAAATCATATATCATAATAGATTCAATTATTTTGCTATTAAGTCATAATAGTTCCTAAATTAGTTTGCAAAGAAATAAAAAAAATTAACATTTTCCTATAAGAAAATGACCAAATTTCATGTAAAAATAATTACCCATCCTAGACAGAATTGAAGTCAAAACATAATAAAATTGCTATACTTGAGCTAAGAATATCCTCTATGAAAAACTTAACAAGCAATAATAATAATTCTTGCATCATTAGATCTTACACTGCATTTGAGTGACAAATGACAATTCATGAAAAATGAGAGGACAAAGATAAACTCTAAAAAGAATATAGTCCCATTTAGATTAAAAGAAAATCTTGCCAATTGCATTTTGCATACCTAACTATTTGATATAAAAGGTATGATTATCATATTGAAAAAGCAAGTTCAAGTAGTGCTATTTAGTTGCTCTCAAACTTTATCAACAGAAGACTGTTAAGCTTGGTTTGTAACAGAAAGATATTGACATTAAAATCATACATGAAAACTATTCCAAATCAAATCCACAATCAAAGCAAGGTAACAAAACACGATAATTAAAAAGCACCTTTTCCTTTCTTTGTTAACTTACTATTTATAACTCGTTATTGGTGTTTGGATCTAAATAGTATCAAGTACAATGCTCTCTCTTTTATCCTCCTTAAATTTACAATTATTATGCATATGATATATAGCATCTAGGATAGACATTTAATCTAGCAACCTCATCTCTACAAGACTAACATAAAGCATAAATATTATATAATAGAATGTTAAAATATTCTTCATATTAATTAAAAAGAACTTAAAGACTTACTAAAAAATAGGAGAATCATGCGATCGAAATGGCATAAATAGTGGAAAAGCAAGAAGCAAATGCATAAATGTTTTATTTTCTCATTTCTTACTTTAGTTGAGTTTGAAGTTAAATAAATCTAAATTTATTTGACTTCTCTATATTTCTTTGCTTTTATATAGAATCAAGCAATAAACTAACTAAATGTCAACTAGCTAAGTTCTAGCAAAGATAATGGGAAGCTTAACAATCATGGTTGGGTAAAATGCTTGCTATCTCTATTAATGTACACTACTTAGTTGGTTAAGATTAAATAACAAAATAATTATTGATGATATACTCATTCTCACAAACTTTTACTAGAAAACAAATACACAGTAAGGATAATTAGATGAGTATTTACAATAATTCAATCTTGTCTACTATGATGGGTATAAAACATCGCGGACTAATGGAACTTATAGGCCAAATGTTTAACTTGATGATTATAAATGTATACCACATTCTTGGTCATAAGCCTTTCCTTTAAGGTTTTTAAAGTTGGTTCCAAGTTTGATTTCTCTAGATTTACCTTCCTAGCAATATTATATATAGAAAAAATGAATAAACTAAATGCTTATGAGATCATTCTAATTGGATCAAACTCTAATGTAAATAAATAATTACTATTAATAAAAATATATCTCACTTTATTATCAAATTGAACTTAGCAAATATGTATGTATATATATATATATATATGTAAATATATAAACTTAATAAATGAGAAGATATAAAATTTTAGGATGGCAAAGATTATTTACCTTGAATGTATCTATATTTGATGAAAAAAATAATTTAGCAACTTAGCAACTTGATGAATTATTAATGACAATAATAATTATATAAGAATAGATGCATAATTAACATTTTGGCAAGCAATGTTCATCACTAATGCCTATTAGGGAATCAAAATGGTACACAAGGTAATATTTAAAAAGTATTAAAGAAAGTTATACTGAAAATCTATTTTCATTCCAAAGCATGAGACTAAAAAATATATCAAGTGCATAGGCAAATATTACATACAAATATGGCAAAATCCTATATAATTTGTGCAATTTTGATCATTGCTTAAAAAAGAAATTACATACTTTGAGAACAAATAGTGATTCTTTAAAGAAAGAGACTAGTAAGTGCTTATATACTATAGTATACCTCTTCCTTGTTCACTAGTGCACAATAAGGCTTTCTTTTAAAAGCCTAGTACTCGTCTCCTTGTCTAAATTCTTCCTTTATCCTTAAAATGTCAAGTAAAAAAGAATATGGAATTAAATCAAATTGAACATTATGTGCTTCCCTAGAATAGTACTAGAAAAGCTAGTAATTATACCTTTCTATTAAAAGGCCTTTATATTTAAGAATATTTATAAGTAGTCTAAATAGATCATTTAGGAAGCAAGAAACCAGTATATAAGTTGCACTGTATGTGTGAACTACAATAGATAAGATAAGCTAACTAAAATTGTGTAGTATATTTTTCAAACAATAACAATCCAATTATATGTAGGAGTCCTATGTATCATCACCTTGTGCCTTTCCCTTAAAATAGATTTTTCATTGTTTAGTGTTCAGAATAACTTTTTGCTAACAATAATTTTTGTTTATACACTAAATTGAGTAATTAAAAGACAAGTGTGAGTGTAAATATGTGAGAGGTAACCATCCTTAATTATAAAAATGTAGACAAGTAAAATGAGTGTAAGAACTATACTTACAGCTTCACTAAACTTCAACCCAAAACCTTTTTAGAAACCTACTCAGATGATTATTGGTCCTTTATCATAGCCTCTAATAAACCACACTTTACCCAAATCAATTGCTCTTAACTTATGCCTATCAATGAAGTTTCCTTTTCATAGTAGAGTTTCTCCTTCCTTTAGCCTTTACATAACACGACCCTATCACAGAATAGTTTCCATCAAAAGCTTCAAACTTTGATATGATGGACCTAATTTTGAAGATGATTAGTAGTGCCCATTTGAAAATGATTTGGAATTCATATCCAAGTTATCACTTTAGCATGACAGCATAAAATTAATGTCAGGGAGATTTTGGAAATTTAAAAAAATTTAAAGGTTAGAAAATATATTATGTAAAGCCTACATTTTGTTGGTGTGGACCAATACCATAGTGCCATGTGTCTTATGTTTTGGTGCATTAATTTTTGTTAATTGCACTATAGACATCACCAGAAAATTTGCATCATAGCTTGTTTTTTACAATGAAGAGATAAAAAGATGCTATAAAATGAATATAAAATACTTATAAGTAAATTGGTGCATGTGCCATAATTAATGTGGAAAATGGAGAGAGAGGCAAAATACACCTCCAAATTTAGGATAGTTGAATTTTATCCTTTTCAATTTTATAAATTTGAATATTATTCTCTCAAATTATATAAAACTTAAAATTAATATCCCATTATTGACTTAATTTTTTATCTTATTAAATTATATGACTTTTTCATAATTTTTAAAATAAGAATTATAATTTATAATATATTTATTTATCTTATCATTTTTTCATACATAATTTTATAACTCATTTTCAAGTACTTAATTAAAATTATATATATCTAATTTACTTTTCGTTAATTATATAATATGAAAAATGTGCAAAAAAATGAATAAACTAACATAATATAATATTGTGATTCATATTTAAAATTCTATAAAAAAATATATAATTTGATAAAATGAAAATTTCAAGTGATAATGAGTATTATTTCCAAATTTTATATAATTTAAGTGGTGATATCCAAGTTTTCAAAGTTAAAAGGAACAAAATCTAATTACCTTAAAGTTAAAATGTGTATTTTATATTTTCTCAAAAATAAAAACTTTAGATTACAAAAATGGAAAATAGCCAAGGAATTTAAGTTGTAACGTGTAATATCCCAAATTAATATTTAAGATTTTATAAATTCTAATGCTTGTAAAAATTTATTATACTAAATTTAAATTTCCTTTCTTTTAAAAAGTTTTGAAATATTAAAATGTTATTGATAATAATAATTAAGATAATTTTTATTTATGTGGCCATAATTGATTTAAATTTGTTTAATATTTTATGTAAATTTTCTTATAAATTAGAAATAATTTTAGAAATTGAGAGTATGAAAATGCGTGGAGTAAATTACTTGTATATGATAAACCAATTTTAAAATTATAAGATATTAAATTATTTATTCTAGAATTTTTAATTAATCAAATTATTATAAAGATATTTATATCCTGAGGAGAGATTAAAAATAGTTAATATTTTAAATAAAAAATTTCTTCAAAAGGAGTTTTATAATAAATTGTTGATTGAGATTGAATTTGGTAAAATTAAAAGGTTGAAATTTATGAGAAAAAATGAATTTAAAAAAAGTGAAAACCATAGAATCATGGCCCATAATTCATTATTTTACATTTTCTCTCTCTCTCTCTCGAATGTAATGCTTTATTCTCTTTTTTTTTGGGATTGTCCCTCTCCTATTATTTTCGTTTTTTGGTTTCTTCTCTTATTACCCTAGCCCATCGCTCCTTGCATTTTTTCTTCTTCTATTTCATCGGTTTTCCCTTTTTCATCTGGAGCCTTCCTTTTATATTTTTACTAATAAATAAAATAAACACAGAGAAACTCCCAGCTCCTTTTTTGGGTTCCCTCTCTTCTCTCCAGTCCACCATCCGACGTCCCCTCTCCTCCCTCCTTCTTCCTCCTCCCTATTCGGTGTAGAATCTATGGATGATGGCCTTCTCGGCATGGTGCCACCGTGTACCGCCTCGCTGCTGTGCTGTTCGTTCGCTGATGAGCTGCGACTAATAGCGAATCTGAAGGTGATCGTGAGTAGATCCAGTGGCTCCTCGGTGATCTTCAGCCACCAAGTGCCGTTCTAGCTGGCGATCCTTCTTTTCTTAGCTCGAGGACTCCATGGCGCGAGCAGGAGTTGAAATTGGAGCTGGAAGTTCCGGTGATGCAAGATACTGACTTTCTACATTTTCCGGCCAGCATTTTAATCGTTTTGTTGATAGGAAGCTGCTGGCGATTACTCTTGGCGGTGGTGAGCAATCCTATATCACAACATTTTAATCGTTTTGTTGATTTGATAGTCAATCCAAGATATGCATTTTTATATATATTTGTAACATATAATAAAACATGAGAAAAATAAGATTTTTACGCTATGAAATATTTAAACAGAGTAATTAAAGTATAAATAGAATATTTTATTCTATTATCTTTTGATAGATTCATGGAGAATCAAGAATACCTATAATAATAATAATAATAATAATAATAATAATAATAATAATAATAATAATAATAATAACAGAAGTTTTATAGTATAGATTATTGGAATAATAATAATAATAATAATAATAATAATAATAATAGAATTTTTATGGTATAAATTATTGGAATAATATGGTTAAAATGAATAGAGAATATTAAATTTTAATGTTTCACAAGATTCGAACATAATTTAAGAAAATCCATCTTTATATCTTATTAAGAAATATGATAGTACTTTTAAAAAATAAAAATATTGTGCTCTAAAATGTTAGATTTATACAAATAGTCAATTCAGAGCACAAAATTTGAGTAGTTTTGTTTGTAAAGATATAAGTCAGAAAAGTCTTTTATAGGTAATTTTCAAATATATATAGAGCATGGTTTTTAATGCTTTTGAAAGTTGAAAGTTGAAAGTTGAAAGCTGAAAGCTTTATGCTATAAAGTTATTTCATTGCTACCAAATTTAGTAGTCTTAGATGATTTAAAATTGAACTAAATGAAGTACCTATACATAGATACTCTAAGGAGTTTGATAATAATTTAAAGATATCGTATAATAGATAATCATGTATCATTGATTGTATATATCTAATAGATTAATATTTGAGGACATACCTCCACTCTTATGAGTGAATAGCTGAAAATCTTGAAAATTAATAATTTAGAATGTCTAATTGAAATGGAGATGATTGGAAGAAGATATGTAATGTTTATATCATTATAATTTATCTCTGTAAATGGTCACAATGGAAGGAAAATATGAAAATATGAATAGGAATGCTCTAGAGTCTCCAAGGGTGAATTAACGTCACTAAATGGCTATATATCTCATTACTATTTTCATATTAATAAAAAGATGATTTAGATATTGTGAATTATAATATTTTTTTATTATTTACATTTATGTTTATATATTTATATATAAACACAATTTCTTGGTGTAAGAATAGTTATCTATTAAGTGATTGATAGTTGATTAGAATGCGCAGTGAAAGTATGATAATTTTTATTAATTATTGTTAAATGCTTATAGTTGGATTGTTTGTCATTTATATGTTAGATTTTATAGTGTGAAATGTAATTTGAGAGTTAAGTTTTTATATATATATACTATCTATACATTTTATCATGGATGACATTGGAAATAATGAATTATATTAGAGTAATGATATTGGAACTATAAATTATATTGAAATGAAGCTTGGAAAGCTAGATGAAAAATTTTTGATAAACAGTTGTAAAAGATATGAGATTGATTTGAGAGTTGGATGGGAAATTTTCAGCGAATAGTTAAGAAAGTATAGTAATGGCCTTGAAATTAAATAGTGGCTATAGGTATGGCTATCGTAACTATTACGTGATATTATATAATATTGGAGCTTCTGCTTGTTTTTTAATATCATTTTTTTGACATGATTGTAAAGACTTGATGTGATTGTGATGATTTATTTGTATTTAAGCCTTGATGACTATTTGTGTGTGACGTCTACTCGGAATGAATAATATATGATATTGAGATTTAATGAAAAATTGAAGCTCTTATGATTGTGTTATAGGAAATGAAGTTTAAGTCTTGCGTAAGTGAACTTCTATTTCAGAACATAGTTTTGTATATTTTGGAGAATTCAAGAAATAAGTTTGCTATCATTTCCAATTTAATATATAATTAATTTATGATTGTTATATATAAAAGATCACTTGCAAGGTAGTGACAAATATATGCTCATTGAGTTCACATAAATCATTCTGTTATATCTTGAATGTTTTCAAGTTGTGTTGAGCATATTTAAACTTGTCACATCTGTGGAGATCCAAAACCATCTTACTTATAGGTTCTAATAGTTGGATTGGATTTAGAAGTAGAGATAAAGTTTTCATTGATTTAGCCAATGATATATTGAATACTTTATTTGCATGTATGATGCAATTGTACTATATTATGTGTATGTGTAACTATTGTTGTATCTAAAAAATAACACATGTTTGAATTATAGAGCATGTAGTTCTCGAGAGGTGTCCAAAAAACAAGAAAGATTTAGCCCATTTTTTTACAAAAAATTTGAAAGAAACTTTTAAGTTCTCCTAAAATTTGGAGATTCTTGTTAGATAAAAATAGTGAAAAATAATTAAGGCTTGTAGAAATTGGTAATGGAATTTATGTCGGTTACGATCAAGATGAGTCATGATATAACGTGACTTAAACAATAATTAGTTTACGACTTCTGTTGTAATGCATGGATGCTTCTTATTTTACTACAATTATTATATAAGGAATGTATATAGTACAAATATGCAATCTAAACTAAAACATCTTAAACGATCAACTGAATTTTTATATAGTGGTTCTTTCCAACTCTCATCTCTTTCAATAGTCAACAATTACGTGTATATCTTGGTGGAAGTAGTCCACTGTTTAAATATATCAATGATGGAAAGAAAAGCACTCAAATAGTAGATTAAAATTAAACCTATCCCTAATAAATTCACTATCTATCTATTTCTAAATAAATTGAATTAATAACTAGGCAGCATTATATGTATTATAAATTATGCCAATCAATTTTAAGAATGAGACTATCGATTGGTGGCTGTATTAGTCAATGAGATAATTTCCTTAATGCCACAGGCCATGAGATGTGTATATGGTAATAGTGTACAGTAAAAGCTCTATGGTTAAATAATATAACTTCCAAAATCTAGGGTTAAATCATATGCTTTTCAAATCTATAGTTAAATCACATATCTTATATATCAACATGTTAGTCAGTTGCTACCAAATAAATGGCAAAATTAAAAGATTTGTTATCTAAGTTTGAGCTCATAATCAAATATATACATACAAATTTTAAAATAAATGAAATGTAAATTAGAAAATAATGTTGCGTCAATGAGTATCAAACAAAAGATTACATTAACCAATGAACACATCTCTTTGTATTTGAAAATCTCATTAAGCAAATAAAAAATAAAAACCCTAACTAGCATGAAGTGAAGCTTAATATAAATAACAAAAGTAGCTAATTGTGAATAGCATTTAACAAACAAAGCATCAATAAAATAGTAATTGAATTTAAACAAAAAAAATCTTGAAACTCAGAAGTAAAGTGAGATAAACCAATGATAAAAATAAACAAACATAAGAGAAGCAAAGTTCATGATGCATTCAAGCAATAATACAAAATAGGGATAATTTTTTGGCAAAATGGATCTCTATCTTTTTGGGAAAGCAACTTGCAAAATTGTAATGACCAAATGGTTTATGAATCTTCTTAAATTTGTGCCATAATATGAAGCATACCTAATTTTTAACTTTAATAGTATGAAATAGAATGAAAATCCTTATTAGGAGAGAGAGATTGAGAATGAGATTAAGAGTGAAGTACACTAAAAAATCTACCTTATTTAAATTAGAATGGTCATAAATTTTTTGACCATAATCACTATGGAACTAATTCCTTGGTTACCACGAACATAAATAAAAATTAGCTTTGGTATCATAACACAATAATCTTAAACCAAAATTATTTCTATAGATATTTTCCAAAATAATTATAATAGTGTTCATTTTTATATAAGAAATTATATTCAATTTTAAAACTCTAAAAAAGTATCTTTAATCCTATCCTATCATAACTATGGCTGCTTGCACACATACTCTTAAAGGGTTTTACTTTTGAAAGTTTGGTGGTGGATAAAGAATTTTGACCTAAATATCTATAAAACATTTGAAATAAAATAATTAAACTATATCTTAGTAAGAAGATAATCTTCTTAATGCAAAGTAAACACACACACACACACACATACACACACAATCATTACAAAAATCACTCAAGTATATTATCACAACAATATAATTTTCTTATAGGAATAAATGATAATCAAATATCAAAATAAAAGATAACACACTTTTAATTGACCTATACATCCCTTAATAATAATAGTTCTTCTTTTTTATAGTATATAAAAATAAAAATAATAAACTCACCTTATCTTTTCAAAATAATAGTTCCTCTATTTTATAATACATATAAAAATAAAAATAATAAATTCACATTGTCTTTATAAAATAACAATCCCTCTATTTCATAATATATAAAAGTAAAAATAATAAACTCAACTAACTCCTCTAAAATAACAGTCCTTCCATTTTAGAATATATAAAGATAAAAATAATAAACCCACCTTGTCTCTCTACAATAATAGTCCCTCCATATTGTCATTTTGTAATCACTTCACAATTTCTCTTATCATCATATAATATCATTTCCAAATACAATTCTAGCCTCATTAGATTTAATAAGCAATTATTTATAATTATGCAACCATTCATACAAAATCACATGTATTCATTTTCACAATTATTACCATACTAATTGACACTAACACATTAGTCTCTTTTTTATTTTCCATTCATTGTGAATGCACAATATAGATCATTATAACAATCAATACACATTCACAAGGGGAATTACCTCAATCAACCAAGATCTATCATCACTCACATTTAAGCATAATATTAATTTCATACATTTAATAAGTCATTATAAACCAATACCATAGTAGAATATAATCCAATACATTTTAGATTATAAGCTACGATAATTCAATATAATTGAGTTCATGCACACAAGAACACAATTTTATATTACTAAACACTGCGATGCCTTCTTTCGTTATTATAATTCATATAACTAGCTTCCATTTATTACCTACTAACCTATCTTGCCCCTAACTATTATTCTATGAATTAATGAAAAGTTTGCAAATTTATTGGTTACATAGTCTATTTTGTATGAAACTAGACTCAAATAGCATTCTTTATTTACTAAAGAATGGATAAGATATGATGTAATTAAGATTTATATATTTAATCCAAAAAATTCAAAATTTCTCTAATTAGAGTACTTGACCTTTGTTTACTAACTTAGTAATATCTCAAAAATTCACATAAGATTTTAGTATGAAATTAATTTTATTGAAAAGTAGGCTCAAATAGGTAGTTTGTTAAAAATAAATGTAAAATGATTGAGTTATAACTTTTTAAAATTGATCTAATAATTTATCCCAGTATATTTGTGTTGGGAATTCGGATTATCATATGCAGCGGAATTTAAAATTTTTGATCCGAATTCTACCTAGGATCCATGCAAAAGCATAAGTCAATGATTAGGGTTTTACCTATTGGGCACTCGTGTTTCTACTGATCAAAACTTGAGAGCGGATGAATCAAACGCCGGCCGGAAGGTACAGCGTCTCTACGGTATCCACACGGAGTGAACAACGACCTCTCACCCTCCACGCGTCTGCTAGGATGCGTTTTTCTCTCTAAGAATTAGGATTGGATGTTTTCTGAGTGATTTAGGGTTTATGTGGAAGCTTAAAACGTGATTCTAAATGCTGCCCTCAAGTCCCCTTTTATAGAACTTAGGCAAGTCATAATCCTAGTCCTACTAGGATAATTCTTCCAAAATCCTAATCACACTTAACAACTCATCTTATCCTTATCCTAGAGATAATGGGAAGAGATAAGACTTATCTATTAATTATCTAATATTAGATAATGATATTATCTCATAATATAAATATCTCAATATTAGATAATTGCATATAGTTATCAAATATCAAAATAATATTATCTCATAATATATTTATCTAATATCTGATAAGATAATTACTTGATATTACTTTAATATCAAATAATATCACATAATATATATATATATATATATATATATATATATATATATAACGTGAATTTATTATTCTTAATAATATATATGCACGAAAATAAGTCCAATTAATTGGATATCAATATAATTAAAGTCCAATTAATTATTGTCTTATTCCTACTTCTTTTGTGTGACCCTGTAGGTTCTTACTACGTTGACAATGACTTATTATTGAGCCATAGACAGCGAGCGGTATCTAGCAATACATCACTGCCACTCAAGTAGTAAGAATGTCTGTGATTCGACATCCACCTAATACATGATCAACGTTTTACATCATAACCCTTTTGTAATAATATCCAAATTGAACTAGAGGCATGGAATGTGTCATCCTCATCAATGTTCAATTTATATTTCTTGATACTGAGTAGACTTAAAATAAATAATTAATATCACATATTAATTCAACTGAGCATGGCCATGCATTTCTAAGTCTCACTCAATCAAGGGGCCTAAGGATATTTCTCTTTTATACAAGAGTAACAAAATTCCATTTACATCACTCACTTCCCTCTGCATGATTTATGACACACCCAATTAATGCCCTACTTGTCATCCTGATTAAAGGTGACATAGGACAATATTAAAGTGAGTAATTCCTCATGTAGGGAACCGTAGTGACTTCAGGTCAAAGGTTTATGTGTAGTTGTGATCATATGAGAATAACTTATGACACGTTTATCCATGCAATATTCTCATAGTGGGTCAGTCCAGTACATTGTTCACTAACAATGTACTCATGTATTGACTTGATATCACATATCCATGATTCATAATCATCAGTCACTATACATGCTAGTCTCGATGTATTATTACTATCCTTTTCGTAATAATACTTGACTAGGGGCATTTTAGGAATAGCAAAACTATTCCAAGGATAATTATTATATTAAGTTATAAATTGCGCATAATAATAATAAAAATAAAATATAATAATTAAATTGCCTAAAAAATAAAATACATTGTATATAACTTCAATCATCTATATGATTGGTTCTAGGACATACACCAACAATCTCCCACTTGGACTAGAGCCAATCACTCATGTATCTAATACCAAGTGACATAGTATGACCATCATGCTTTTTCTGCGCTAAAGGCTTTGTCAGTGGGTCGGCGATATTATCATCAGTTGGTACTTTGCATATCTTCACATCTCCTCTATCGATAATTTCTCGAATGAGATGGAAGCGCCTAAGTATATGTTTTGATAGCTGGTGAGATCTGGGTTCCTTGGCTTGTGCAATGGCTCCATTGTTGTCACAATAGAGATCCACTGGGTTTGCAATGCTAGGAACAATGCCAAGTTCAGTAATGAACTTTTTGATCCAAACAGCCTCTTTTGACGCATCAGATGCAGCAATATACTCAGCCTCTGTAGTAGAGTCGGCCACTGTTTCCTGCTTTGAACTCTTCCAGCATACAGCACCACCATTCAGGCTAAATACATAACCTGACTGCGATCTAAAGTCATCCTTGTCGGATTGGAAACTGGCATCAGTGTAACCTTTTACAACAAGTTCTTCATCTCCTCCATATATTAAGAATGAATCCTTAGTCCTTCTTAAGTACTTAAGGATATTCTTAACGGCAGTCCAGTGAGGTTCACCTGGATTTGACTGGTACCTGCTCGTCATGCTTAAAGCATACGAGACATCAGGACGAGTACATATCATGGCATACATGATAGATCCAATTGCTGACGCATATGGTATCTTATTCATGCGGTCCTTCTCATCTTGTGTCGAAGCACACTGAGTTTTGGACAAATTTATGCCATGTGACATGGGCAAAAATTCTCTTTTAGATTCTTGCATGTTAAACCGTTTTAACACTTTATCTATGTATGTACTCTGACTTAGGCCAAGCAATTTTCTTGATCTATCTCTATAGATCTTAATACCTAATATATAGGCAGCTTCGCCTAAGTCTTTCAACGAGAAACAATTCCCTAACCAAGTTTTTACTGTTTGCTGTGTAGGGACATCATTTCCGATGAGTAGTATGTCATCCACATACAATACAAGGAAAATAATTGTGCTCCCACTAACCCTTTTGTAAACACAAGATTCATCTTCATTTTTGATGAAACCAAATTCTTTGATTGCCTCATCAAAACAAAGATTCCAACTCCGTGAAGCTTGCTTTAATCCATAAATGGATCGTTGTAGCTTACATACCTTTCCAGCAGTTTCAAGAATGACAAAACCCTCGGGCTGTGTCATGTACACATCCTCGAGGAGCTTTCCATTAAGAAAAGCGGTTTTGACATCCATCTGCCATATTTCGTAATCATAAAAAGCTGCAATAGCAAGCAAAATCCGTATGGATTTAAGCATGGCAACTGGGGAATAGGTCTCATCATAGTCAATACCATGAACTTGCCTATAACCTTTTGCGACTAATCGTCCCTTAAAGGTTTGCACGTTACCATCCATGTCGATTTTCTTCTTGAAAACCCATTTGCACCCAATGGGTTTTACCCCTTCAGGTGGATCAACCAAAGTCCATACTTGGTTAGTATACATGGAATCCATCTCAGATTTCATGGCCTCAAGCCACTTCTCAGAGTCTGGCCCTTTTATAGCTTCTTGGTAAGTTGTAGGCTCATCTTGATCCATGAGCAAAACATCGCCATTTTGAGTTACAAGAAATCCATATCTCTCGGGCTCATGGCGTATCCTACCAGACTTACGTGGGCCTTATGTTACTTGAGCTAGTTCCTGTCCCACAACATCTTGTGGTCCTTTTCCAGGCTCTATTATAGGTTCAGTGTTACTTTGTGGGTCTCGTACTTCTTCAATTTCTACTTTTCTCCCACAGTTTTTCTTAGAGATAAATTCTCTTTCCAGAAAAACACCAGTTCGTGCGACAAACACTTTGCCTTCAGTAGGATTATAGAAATAGTATCCCTTAGTTTCCTTAGGATACCCCACAAAGTAGCACTTATCCGATTTGGGTCCAAGCTTATCAGAAACTTGACGTTTTACATAGGCCTCGCAACCCCAAATCTTCATAAAAGACAAGCTAGGACGTTTCCCAGTCCATATCTCATATGGAGTCTTTTGAACCGTTTTAGAGGGAACACGGTTGAGCGTAAAAGCGGCTGTCTCTAGAGAATGCCCCCAAAAGGAGATTGGAAGATCTATATGACTCATCATAGATCGTACCATGTCTAACAAGGTACGATTCCTCCTTTCTGAAACTCCATTCCATTGTGGCGTTCCAGGTGGAGTGAGTTGTGATACTATACCACACTCCTTTAGATAGTCATCAAATTCTTGGCTTAAGTATTCTCCACCTCGATCTGATCGAAATGTTTTAATACTTTTACCAAGTTGGTTTTGCACTTCATTCTTGAATTCCTTGAACTTTTCAAAGGATTCTGATTTGTGTTTCATAAGATACACATATCCATATCTATTGAAATCATCAGTAAATGTAATGAAGTACTGAAAACCTCCTCTAGCAGGTGAACTAATAGGCCCACATACATCAGTATGTATGAGACCCAATAGATCATTAGCCCTTTCACTGTGTCCAGTGAATGGTGTTTTAGTCATTTTCCTAGCAAACAAGATTCGCATATTTCATATGATTCAAAATCAAATGAATCCAAGAATCCATCCTTATGAAGCTTGGATATGCGCTTCTCATTTATATGGCCCAAACGACAATGCCAGAGATAGGTTGGATTTAAATCATTTGATTTAAATCGCTTAGTGTTTATGTTATAGACAAGCATTTCAAGATCAAGAATATAGAGCCCATTGAACATTTGTGCACTGCAGTAAAACATTTCATTTAAATAAACTGAACAACTTTTGTCCTTTATTATAAATGAAAAACCTTTCTTGTCCAAACAAGAAACAGAAATAATATTCCTGCTAATAGCAGGCACAAAATAACAATCCTCTAATTCTATTACTAAACCAAAAGGTAAAGATAGATAATATGTCCCTACAGCTAGCGCAGCAACTCTTGCTCCATTGCCAACTCGTAGGTCCACTTCGCCTTTAGATAGAGTCCTACTCCTTTGTAGTTCCTGCACATTTGTACAAATGTGAGAACCGCATCCGGTATCTAATACCCAAGATGTAGAAGTTGAAACATTAATTTCTATAACATAGATACCTGAAGCGGAAGTCTCACTTCCCTTCTTCCTTTTCAGATCTTCCAAATAGACCTTGCAGTTTCTTTTCCAATGTCCGGTTTGACCGCAATGGAAGCATGTCCCTTCCTTAGCCACACCTCCTTTTGGTTTCAGTGCAGAGGATTTAAACTTGGGCTTGCCTTTGGATTTGGAATCCTTCTTGTTTTTGCCCTTGCCTTTTCCTTTTCCTTTGCCCTTTTGAACCATCATTATGGTATTAGGCTTAGTCTTTTACAAATTTTGTTCAGCAGTTCTTAACATGCTTAACAATTCTGGCAGTGGTTTGTCAATTTCATTCATGTCGTAATTCATGATAAATTGATCATAACTATGTGGCAATGATTGCAGAATTAAGTCAGTGGCCAACTCTTGACCTAGTGGTGCACCCAATCTTTCAAGGTTCTCAACATACCCAATCATTTTGAGTACATGAGGCCCAACAGGGTTTCCTTCTGCCAGTTTGCACTGAAACAAGGCTTTTGTCACCTCAAACCTCTCATGCCGAGCTTGGCCTTCATAAAGCTTCTTAAGATGCTCAAGCATGTCATAAGCTTCCATGTTCTCATGTTGCTTCTGAAGCTCAGAGTCCATGGTAGCCAACATAAGACAACCGACATCTAATGCGTCATCATGATGCTTCTTATAAGCATCCTTTTGAGCTCGAGGGGCAGTAGCTTCAGGTTCTTGAGGAACAGGTTCCTCTAGGACATACATTTTTCGCTCATGTTTGAGGACTATCCTCAAATTCCTGTACCAGTCCAGGAAGTTTGTTCCATTCAGTTTGTCCTTCTCAAGGACCGATCGCAGTGATAAGTTATTTGATGTTTTAGCCATTGGTTATCTACGACAGAAATATGCAAAGTAAGTATTAAATTTAAAATATTTAATAAGGTCTTTTATTAAATGTATCTCCCACTATTTCATTCAAATTAATAGCCCTCACTATTAATTCGGAAAGCCATAGTATTTAAGCTTTCTAGTGGGCCAAGATCCATATTTTACTAAGCCTTAAGTTAGCTTTAGCTAATCACTTAAAATTTAGTTATTTAGGTAAGCAACACTTGCCAATTGTATCATATACAACTCTTGGATAGTTGGGTGAACAACGTTTGTCCTAGTCCATCTTATGAACTAAAGCCCAACTCTATGCCTCTAGGTCTCAATCCTATTGAGATATCCTAGTTAAGTCGGACCCAATATTTGACATTCGGATATCACTATTATCCAGTCGCATCTCACCAAGATAAACGAGGTACCTTGCTTTGGCAAACCTACCTTATGTCGATCGAGGCCTTGATGAGTGCCAAATATTGGAAGGCATCATTAATTATTACTGACTTAATATTTTGGATGAGGGATTTCAACTTAATTTAGATCTCACCATAACTAGCCTATTTATTCATGCAATATATCTAGCATATCTCATATATCATATAAAGTAAATGAATAAAATAGACTACCATATATCATATATCATGCAATGAATAGAACTATCACATAGTAGGAACACATTCTATCACATAATAAATGCATGCTCATCAATATCATCACATAATAAAGAAATCAAAATGTCGCATAGTATGGCCCAAAATTCTATTTTCTAATGACATTCCTAACTAACTCCTTAGCTTCTTCTTGTCTCATAGCTCCTTAGCTTCTCCTTGTTCCAAGCAAAGAATACTCCATTGCAATTACAAATTTACAACAGAAACCCCGAGTTACATTCGGGGGGAATTGAGATGAGAAGAGAATATACATTAGAGAAATAGAGGAAGACACGACACGCAGGTCGTATTTTAAAATCCATCCATTAAAAACTCCAAGGGCCATACTATGCAACACATTCATGCATCATATGTAATAATTGCTAAGAAATATATGTAACCAAGATAAAGAGGATGATTGACATATATATATTTCATAACATATTTATCATAAAAAAAATGTTTTAAAACGGTGCCTTAAGAACAAAAACAATTTTTGAACGCTACGCAGAGCTAGCACGGCGGTCCCGCTAGCCGGTTAGCGGGCGGGGGTCAAGGGAGCAGCGCCCCCTTGCCGGGGGGTGTGGGGGGCGGAGCCCCCCGGGCCAAAAATTGAATACATCTGACATTCAAATTTTGATTCATTTTGTCAACAATTGACACACCCCAAGTCGAACAATTCGAATATATGATTGACATTCAAATCATAGTTTAAAATAGGATTTACATCCAAAACACTTTGAATAATTTTAATCATATCAAAACAGATCCAGCCATATTCAAATAATTTAAAGCATACATATACCTCATAAACCAGATTCAACTTAATCATATTACACGAATTTAAACAAGTTTTTACAGATTCAGAATTAATCACATCAATTCTATGTTGACTAGGTTATATGCTTTAAATGTAGAGAACATCATATGTTCAGAACAGATTCTACGCATATATGAAGCAGAAAAACGCATAATCATATTCATACAATTAATCTCATCAATTGATAATCTGATTCAAAATTCAAATCATATATATCATATATATATTTACGAAATCAGAATCATACACGAGTCAGCATATATCTCATATATATCTAGTTTAAACAGAAACTGATTTGATATTAATTTATCACATAAATGTTCATCAAAACGTGTAACTTCTGATTTAAACTGAAACAGATTTGACATGTATTTATCATATAAATATTCATCAAAATGGTAAAACACATAATCAGAACTATATATTTTGCAAGAAGCTCTGATACCACTGTTGTGAATTCGGATTATCATATGCAGCGGAATTTAAAATTTTTTATCCGAATTCTACCTAGGATCCATGCAAAAGCATAAGTCAATGATTAGGGTTTTACCTATTGGGCACTCGTGTTTCTACTGATCAAAACTTGAGAGCGGATGAATCAAACGCCGGCCGGAAGGTACAGCGTCTCTACGGTATCCACACGGAGTGAACAACGACCTCTCACCCTCCATGCGTCTGCTAGGATGCGTTTTTCTCTCTAAGAATTAGGATTGGATGTTTTCTGAGTGATTTAGGGTTTATGTGGAAGCTTAAAACGTGATTCTAAATGCTGCCCTCAAGTCCCCTTTTATAGAACTTAGGCAAGCCATAATCCTAGTCCTACTAGGATAATTCTTCCAAAATCCTAATCACACTTAACAACTCATCTTATCCTTATCCTAGAGATAATGGGAAGAGATAAGACTTATCTATTAATTATCTAATATTAGATAATGATATTATCTCATAATATAAATATCTCAATATTAGATAATTGCATATAGTTATCAAATATCAAAATAATATTATCTCATAATATATTTATCTAATATCTGATAAGATAATTACTTGATATTACTTTAATATCAAATAATATCACATAATATATATATATATATATATATATATATATATAACGTGAATTTATTATTCTTAATAATATATATGCACGAAAATAAGTCCAATTAATTGGATATCAATATAATTAAAGTCCAATTAATTATTGTCTTATTCCTACTTCTTTTGTGTGACCCTGTAGGTTCTTACTACGTTGACAATGACTTATTATTGAGCCATAGACAGCGAGCGGTATCTAGCAATACATCACTGCCACTCAAGTAGTAAGAATGTCTGTGATTCGACATCCACCTAATACATGATCAACGTTTTACATCATAACCCTTTTGTAATAATATCCAAATTGAACTAGAGGCATGGAATGTGTCATCCTCATCAATGTTCAATTTATATTTCTTGATACTGAGTAGACTTAAAATAAATAATTAATATCACATATTAATTCAACTGAGCATGGCCATGCATTTCTAAGTCTCACTCAATCAAGGGGCCTAAGGATATTTCTCTTTTATACAAGAGTAACAAAATTCCATTTACATCACTCACTTCCCTCTGCATGATTTATGACACACCCAATTAATGCCCTACTTGTCATCCTGATTAAAGGTGACATAGGACAATATTAAAGTGAGTAATTCCTCATGTAGGGAACCGTAGTGACTTCAGGTCAAAGGTTTATGTGTAGTTGTGATCATATGAGAATAACTTATGACACGTTTATCCATGCAATATTCTCATAGTGGGTCAGTCCAGTACATTGTTCACTAACAATGTACTCATGTATTGACTTGATATCACATATCCATGATTCATAATCATCAGTCACTATACATGCTAGTCTCGATGTATTATTACTATCCTTTTCGTAATAATACTTGACTAGGGGCATTTTAGGAATAGCAAAACTATTCCAAGGATAATTATTATATTAAGTTATAAATTGCGCATAATAATAATAAAAACAAAATATAATAATTAAATTGCCTAAAAAATAAAATACATTGTATATAACTTCAATCATCTATATGATTGGTTCTAGGACATACACCAACAATTTGGATATTGTATTCAAATATAAAAGTTCAAAAAGCAATTTTGGCATCATACTTAACAATTATAGTGGACTATTAATGCTCTGAAAATCCTTGAAGGCTTATATTTGAATATAACCTACTTTTCTAGATTTTCATTAAATTTTGCCAAATATTTAGGCATTTTTTTTACAACTAATAGCATTAACCTACAATTTTCAACTAAAGAACACAACAATCATCTACGAACTAACTATTGGCAAGAAAATTTGTAGTAAACACAACTTTACATTCTCAATCATTAACTTTTCCTATATCCTACAATCATACCTAAAATAATATATAAATCAACTAATCTTAAGTGGATTATGTACTTACTAATTAATGGGAAAGATAAAGGGAGTTTGGTAGAAGGTTAGCTTCAGCTACAAATCCTTATTCTCCTGTCATAACCAAATCCAATAGGTCTTCTTCAATCAAAATCATAGATTTACTTGAAGTCACCCCAGTTAAGGAGAAAAGGATGGAATTGGTTTGAAGTTTCTAGCTCAATCTTTATTAAAAAAATGAAGATTTTAGTATGGAGAGGAAAGGGAGATCTTAGCCAAGAGGAAGGAGAAATATGGGTTTGTTTTGAGTAAAATGGAGTTACGAGAGAAGGGATATTTTGAGGAACATTTTTATAATTTTTTAGGGTCTTAAAGATAAAAATGAAAAATTATTCCTTAAATTTTTTCTATACACTCTTATTTAAATCTAACATTACACAATCTTATATTTAATCATATTCTATCTATTTTTAATACAATATTCTTTTTTCCTCAATTTATTAATTATCTTGAATTTATCTAAAATTATTCTAATTATAAAAAAATTCATAATTGCTAATAAAATAAATATAATGTAATCCTAAAATATTAGGAGTGTGACAAGATTTGAGAGAGTGAAAGAGTTGCTTCAAAAATGTTAACAACTTATTATCCATAAACGAAAGAGCTAATCCATAATTCCAAAATTGAAGCTTCTTGTAGGTAGAGATAACGATAACTTGGTGGCATTTGCAGCCCATGCAGGCATTACGCAAAGATGAAGTAGAAAACCCAGCCGGCGATAAACCCAGTTACATAAGGGAGATGCAATGGTGATGGTAATGAAAATGAGTGGTGCCCAAGTGAAAAATGGAGTCAAAGAAAGTGAGATGGTGGTATGCAAGAAGTAGTGTCGACAAAGACAGGTAACAAATCTCGAAAAAATGGAAAAGGAAAAGGATGCAATATAAGAGACTAGAAGCTTTATTAGAGGAGGAAGCCTTGTTTAGAAGCTTCCCTAAAATTTTTTTAAGATTTGTATGAGAATCAAGAAGCAGGGAAAGCTTCCAAAGGAAGCTAACAAAAAACCAGAAGAGGAGTCAATGGCAGTCAAAGAGAGCATTAAACCACAAAAGAAAAAGATAAAAGCAAGTTAAATTCATATTATAATGACATGTAGCAGAAGTGTAGGCCTTTAACCCTTTGTTTGGTTGGAGTGAAAAGAGGGGAGAAGAGAAGAGAATTTTTTAAAATTTGAATTGGAGTAAAATTGAGAAAGAAAAAATAACAGAATTTTAAAATTTAAGAAAATAATAACCACTTATTTCACTTTTTTATTTTCTTTCTCTCCTCTTTTCTCTTCTACCAAATAAAAGAAAAAAAAAGTACGAAATTTCTCTTCTCTCCTATTTTCTTTCCCTCCTACCAAACAAGGCTAAGGGATTAAGTAGATGAACACAGGCTAATTAATAAGAATAGTTGCAGCACTTGGCTACTGCCAGGGCCGCCGCCAAATTTTGTTCTTTTAGCAAAATATTACTTTACATAATCCCCAAAAATCCTGAATATTATAATAAACCAAAACATTAATACAACAAATGAATAAGTGAAATACCAACATATTGTATGAATAAACAAAAATAATAAAATCAAAATTTGTTGATATGTAATATATGGAGAAAATATTTGCAATGTTTTTTTTAATATATTTAAGGGTATATTATACTTCCTTACATTGGGATTTGAAGGAATAATAATAATAATAATAATAATAATAATAATAATAATAATAATAATAATAATAATAATAATTCAAAAAAATAGAGTAAAAAAGAGCCCGACAATTTTTCAACGAAGAAGGTTTAAATATACGTGAGTAATTGTAGCAAGATAACATAATAACGTTTGAGTCATTGTATAATGACAGCTGGGCACTTCTCCTTTTCTGCTTTCAAGAATGCTTTTAATTAAATACTGATTATAGAAACTACTTATAGACTAAAAATATCCACATTTATAATTATAATAGCAAATGAATCGTAGTTGAAATAATACTGGTATATCCAAAAGAAAAGCAAACAACAAGGAAGCAAACCCATGTACAGATTATAGGGTAGGGATTGTCTAGAATGGATTTGTTTATCTTAAGATGAGTCACTGGTTATAATAAAAACTAATTCATAAATAAAATTTAGATTTCAGTGAAGTTTATAATGTTAATTTTGTGATCTATTATTCTCTTTTATAATTTTGAAAATGTTTGTCTATGTTTTGAAAAAAAAAATTGAATGAAACTTAGAAAAGTATATTCATCGAAAATCTTAAATTTATTTGTTCTTTGAATATAAATGAGTAAAATTTTAGGAAAAATAAGTTTACTTAACCCACCTTTTTACAAATATGAAAGTCCTTTTTTTTTGTTAATATGAAAAAGAGAGTTAGGGAAGAGTGAGTGTTGAGAAGTGTAATTACTCTTTAATAAATATTACACATTAAATTTGATTAAAAAAATCAAACATTACATAATTTTTTAAATATATAATATCTTAATACAGATGAAGTTTGTCATGAACTCTTTTTTGTAAATAAATTTTTAGTACTACATTAATATTGAAAATTTAATATTACTCTTGTAAAAAATTTTATAAGTATATTAATTTTTCTATGAAAATTAATTACAAAATAAATCTTAATGTATTTTAAGAAATAAAAATTAAATTTATTGCTAAAAATAAAAAAAATAATACTTATTAGAAAATATATAAAAATAACGCTAAATTATGGATACTAATATCCTACTAAAAACTGATATATTTTTCATTAAATAAATGCTTTGTTTGTTGCTTGTTATGAAGTCTTACAAACGCAGAGAATTAAACATGTATCGGACGTGTAACTTTGGTGTGACATTATTGGACGTGCAAATTGGGGTGAGCGCTGATTTGTCGGATTTGAGTGGGGCTCTTAATAGACTGGTTACCATTGACTTATTTATTAATCACTCATTCAAAATTTTAAATAGGTAAATTAAAATTTTAAATAGGTAAATTAAAATTTTAAATAGGTAAATTGCTTATTGATTTAATTATTTTTATCTTACATCATATTATATTATTATGTTATTTTGCTAAATAGTGCTTCTCTTACTGCTTCTACTGTCATTCTTATTACAAAATAATTTTTTACCATTACAATTTTAACTTATGATTTTCACTCTCTTTTAAAGATTTAATTTATCTTCACATTTATGTTACACACATAATCATTATAAAGTAAGCTTTTGCTTGTGTCAAAATTTTCTGACATGTGACTTCTTATAGGTTAGAAATTTGGAATCACAAAATAATTAAAATTTAATTTATTTAAGATTAAATTTATAAATAATTTTATACATTAGTCTAATTTAAAATTAACTGAATTCTAATTTGTCTTTTCATAAATTTAAACAAATGGGAAGAGGGTGTTGAACTTGGGTCTATTCTATAGACACTAGTCACTAGACTCACCATGGCAGAGAACATATAAATTAGCCGAGTTTGATCAGCTGAATTCGATTTGTTATTTGTCGCAAGGTTATTAGCCGACACTGATTAATCTCTCGAAAATGCATTGTGGTTAATTCATTTCTAAATTTAGGTTTTGTGTCGCGATGTATTTTTCATAAAAAAATTTCATTTTACATATATATTAATAAAAAATGATTTATTGTTAATATTAATAATTTTAAAAAATATAATAATAGAAAAAAATTAAAATTTTTATATTTAATATTAAATAAATATATTTTTATTTCACTATTTTATAATTATATTTTATAAAAAAATATTTTTTATTGTGACAAAATGATCTCCTTCCAACATCTATAATCGACACCAAGGCATTTCTGGGGTTCCTGGCGGCTGGATTCATTTTGCAAGCACAAAGTTCTTCATCCTAAAGGTTGCATATTCTTAAATATTATATATATTAAAAATAAAATTTAAAATTAAACTTTAAATATAAATTAAAAGTTATTATTAAATAAAAATTATAATATAACAAAATATATTCATAAAATTTAATTCAATAAATATAAAAAATTTATAATTCAATTTATCTCATTATTAACACATAGCATTTTTCATTCTTAGAAATGCAATCAACTGCAAACTATTAGAATAAATGTGTTTCAATATTTCACAAAAGTAAAGTTTAAAAGTGTTAGAATAAAATTCATACAAAGAATTTAATGCGGAATTACTTACTTGATTCAGAAATAGTGCTGATTTCCACGTTGATGCTTTGATTCACACGGTGAACAAGAATCACACTGAACTCCTTGTTGTTTTCACGATGATTTCACCACCCAAACGAACAATTCATACAGGGAACTCCAAAAGATAGAGAGAATTGTTGTAAAAGGAAAAAAACCAAATAATTACTTTTTTTTAGATTGAATGTTCTCAATCTACTCAGCAGTTTTTTCTTTTTTGCATAATGGTTCAGTAACTGCTCTGCAGTTTTATCCCACATTCAAAATGGGAGGGAGGTGGTTATTCTGATAACCACATCTAAATATTAATTTAATAATATAGATATAAGATGTGGGTCCCCCATTATGGGTGTACCCTATATTTACATTTGACATCTTTCACTCGCACATAATGGGATGAGTCACATCATATAATTTTTATCTCTCTTTTGGATTTTCATACTTGGTGCATCATTGTGACCGCGTGAGCATGATGTCTTCTCGGGTGTTCTTATACTAGAAATCCTGATGAAGGATCAGCACAAAACAACCCTATTTTCCATTTATTTATATAATGCCTCGGATGCCCTAGATTATCCCATATACACTTTCCACTTGTAAATCTGATCCCTCGCGAGCTTTAATGTAAGCTCAGATTACTATTCATATATGCATAGTATCCACACTTATGAAGTTACCGAAATTAACTTCATAATGGACATGTCTCAGATACTAGCATAATTGTGTATATGTTGGAAAATCTTTCTTTCGCCCGCATATCATTTTAATTTGGAAACAATTGCTTTCCTAGTATTTTATCTCTTAGACTGTTTATATCATGATCATAAGATGCATACTAAGGTAGCGAGCATTGCATCATCTCTCCATGATATCGTCAAAGTCGAAGGGTATCCATGAAAAGAATTTTCTTTTCTAGGACTCACACAGTAATGAATTAGGGATCTTTCACTTGCTTCCTGTTTGCGATTCTTTTACATATGTGGTATGAATCACATGCTACGGTATTTCCCTTTTAGCATAAAGACGCATGTTGATTTTGTTAGTAATACCATACAGACTTTAGTTTAAGTACACACAGTACCTAACCTGAATTCTTTCACATTATTAATTTTTCTTGATGTTTGTATGTGAGGAATTCATTCTCTGACTACAGGTATTATGGAAAGTGGGAGTATCCACAAAAATGATCCATATTTGTACTTTGGATCTCATCTCCACTTTGGAGGCAACATATTTTATTTTGTGTTATTTCTCTACCAAATGGATATTTCATATTATCATGTTGGTGAACACATGTCTCATCTCTGCCCACTCTTCATGAGTGTTAGAAGCAGTTGTTCGTGTGAGAGAAACAACCTTATCAACCTGTACGATATACATACGAGACATTTGTATACTCATACACACATAAAAAAATTGTATTTGAATGAAATATACTTTGTTCATTTCAAATTCGAAAATGTTTGATTACATTCTACGCATACCAAGAGACTTTACATGTTCAATATATACATCTCTAGGTATTGGCTTAGTAAATGGATCTGCTATCATCTTTTGCGTAGAAATGTGTTGAATGGTGATATCCTTTTGTGCTATGGCATTTCTGATAAAATGATATTTTATATCAATGTGCTTAGTCTTGCTGGGGTACTTCGGATCCTTTATATAGGCGATGGCTGCCTGACTATCACAATATATCAGGATGGGATCTAGGTTTTCTCCACAAATTCCCAGATGTTCTAAAAATCTTTTCAGCCATATAGCCTCTTGTACTGCTGCAGAACATGCTACGAACTCAACTTCCATTATCGATAATGCAATGTATGTCTGCTTCTTGCTACACCATGATATGGCGCCATTGTTTAGCAAGAATGAGTATCCTAATGTGGACTTTCGCTCATCCAGATCTCCTACCCAATCCGCATCAGAATATCCGACTAAGTACAAATCTTTGCCTTGGTAGCACAATGTGTAATCAACCGTGCCTTTTAAATATCTCAGTATTCGCTTGACAGCTTTCCAATGCTTTTGTTCGGGGTTTGACTGGTATCTGCTTACGAGTCCGACTGCATGACAAATATCCAATCTTGTACACATCATTGCATACATAAGACTACTAACCGCACTAGAATAAGAAATTCTTTCTATTGCTTTCTTTTCAGATTCATTCTGAGGGCACATGTTTTGACTCAATGGCTCACTCTTATTTACAGGGGTATCCATAGGTTTGCAGTCTTTCATGTTAAATTTCTCAAGAATTCTCCATAAATAAGTTTCTTGAGAAAGAGAAATCAATCTCTTGGAGCGATCCCTAATGATCTTGACTCCAAGGATATAATCTGCCTCACCCATGTCTTTCATCTCAAAATTCGAGGATAGCCATTCCTTAATGGCCATAATCGATTTCAGATTATTCCCAGCTAATAGTATATCATCCACGTAAAGGGATAATATTACTAGATTGCCTTCATACCGCTTGATGTAAACACAATGGTCTTCTTTAATCATTTGAAAGTCAAATGAAGTTATCGCTCGATGAAACCTCAAATACCATTGTCTGGTGATTGTTTGAGTCCGTAAATAGACCTTTGAAGTTTATAAACTTTCTTTTCTTCTCCTTTTTGTATAAAACCTACTGGTTGTTTCATGTAGATTTCTTCATCCATTTCTCTATTGAGAAAAGTGATTTTTATATCCATTTGATGTAATTTTAAATCTAAATTTGCAACTATGGCTAGGAGCAATCTTATGGAATTAAAATGCACAACAGGTGAAAATGTATCCTCGTGTATATGCCTTCCTGTTGTGTATACCCCTTTGCAACTAATCGAGTTTTATATCTTTCAATTGATCCATTTGCTTTCTTTTTAATTATGAAAGCCCACTTGTTTCCAATTGCCTTTCGGCTAGATGGAAGGTTAACTAATTTTCAAACTTAGTTATCATTGAGTCTATTTCTTCCTCCATTGCCTTCTTCCATTATTCCTTAGCAAGGCAACTCAGAGCCTCTTGTATTGTTTTAGGCTCTTCTTCATCTTGAGGAGTAACCATAAACACTTATCTTTCAATCGAAAAATATTTCTTAGGTACACTTCCTCTTTTACTTTTCCGTAGTGGGGTTCCTTATATTATGTTATCTCTAAACATAAGGTTTTCTTTTTCTCTTTGAGAGCTCCCACTCGAATAAGATAGATAAGACTCGCTATTATCCATTTGATCTTGCTATTCATAAAATGAGTCAGTACGATCAATTTCACCTTTGTTAGGAAATTCATTCTCAAGAAATGTGGCATCTCTTGATTCAAGTTCCGTTACTGTCCCATCTTCGTTTTCACCGATGAAAATGTAACCTTTTGATAGATTTGAGTATCTTATAAAAATACATTTCTTCCCTCTTGGACCTAATTTTTCATATCTGTGGGAAGTATCATGGACATACACAGCAGACCCCCATGGTCTGAGCACACTCAAATCAAGTTAGCGTTTTGTCCAGAGTTCATAGGGTGTGGATATAACAGACTTTAAGGGCACACGGTTAAGTATGTAAGTGACTGTTAATAAAGCATCTCCCTAATATGAAAATAGTAGATTTGCTTGCGCCATCATTGACCTAACCATGTCTAGAAGAGTTCTATTTCTTCTTTCAGCTATCCCATTTTGTTGTGGAGTGTCAAGGATTGTTAATTGTCTTATTATTCCCTTTTCTTCACAGAGCTCTTTGAATTGTTCTGATAAGTATTCACGTCCACGGTTAGTTCTGAGCACTTTGATTTTCTTATCCATTTGATTTTCAACTTCACTCAAATAGCGTTTAAAGTATTCTAATGCTTCTAATTTGAGTGAAATTAAATAGATATGACCAAATCGTAAGTGATCATCAATAAAAGTGATGAAATACCAAGCTTTGTGCCTCGCCCTCACACTCAAAGGACCACATATGTCGGAATGAATTAGTTGTAATGGAGTTTCTGCCCTAATCTCTTTTTCAAACGATTTTCTAGTTGCTTTACCAGCTAAACAATGTTCACACAAGGACATTTTCAATTTTGAAATTAGTCCTACCAAGCTTTCTTTTGCTAGTTTAATCATTCTATTTTGATTAATATGTCCTAGTCTAGCATGTCAAATATCCATATCATCATTTAGATTGGAAGTAAAAGCAGTAAAGCAATTGTAAGCAGAATTATCAACTATATCCAAAATGATAAATCCATCGGAAATGAAACCAGAAACATATATTGTCTTTAAAAATATCTGCAATATTGTCATGAAAATTGATCGAAAAACTGTATTGAAGTAAGGAACTAATAGAAATTAAATTCCGTCGAATATCAAGTGCATACAATACATCATGTAAAATTAAGGTCTTTCCTCCACGCAAATCCAATTTGCATGTCCCAGTTCCTTTGACCTCAATCTTTGCATTATTTTCAATGTATAGCCACCTGCTATGACTTGATAATCGACGGTAATCCATATAGGATCCTCTATCCTTGCTCACGTGATCTGTGGCGCCTGAATCCAAAATCCACAATGGATGAGATTCACTTAGAAAAACAGTACTGGAAACATATGAAAAATATAAATTTTCAGTATCCAGAAATACCTTATTATGTTCATTTTGCTGAGTGCAATCTCGAGCAAAATGACCCATTCTCTGGCATGCATAACACTTGATCTTCTTTAGACCAAAGTTCTTTGAGCCATTTCTTCCCTTCTTCTTTTTGAAGGTTTTCTTGCCCTTAGAATGGGGTCCAGTTTTTCTCTTCTGGAATTTCCTGCCTTTCTTGTATTTAGGCTTAGAATGTGAGGGTCCTAAACCCTCTGTTAGATAGGCTTGTTCGGAGGACCGATAAGCCTCCAAACGTTCATCCTCAAGTTCCAGATGTCACGCCACATCATCAAATATAACAATGCTCTCATTGTGAGTCAAGTTTACCTTCATGTGTTCCCAACTAGCAGAGAGTGATCTAATCACTGCTTACACTTGCTGCTCATCAGAAAGTGCATGTCCTATTGTTTTTAGTTCACGAATCATGTTTGACATCTCTCTTAAATTTTGTTTCATTGGCGTATTAGGCCAAAGTTTATAAGTGTCAAACTTGATTGTGAGTCTTCTTAATTTGGAGGTTGAAGTACCACCAAATTTCTTTTTCAAGGCTATCCACATTCCCTGAGCAGTTGAGTATTTTTCGTATTCACACATGAGGTCGTCCGTCATTGCACTCAAGAGTGTGATGCAGGCAATACTGTTCTTCTTTTTCCAAATAGTATAAGTTTCAGCATCTCTCCTATGCTGAGCAGAGTTCCCTTGTTCAGGCTCAATCATGACATGGTTCAGGGTTTCTAGAGCGTCTTGCTCTTCTAAAATGTAAGAAATTTTTCGATGCCAAATGTCCCAGTTATCCCCGTCTAACTTATCACCCTTGTTCAACTCAACAATTATACTCTTGCTTGCCATTCTATTGAATCACAATTTATGAACATTTCCTATGAGTATACAATGTCTTTTGTTTACATGATTCTTGTATAGGACAATGATGATACTACTTAGTTCATGGTCGGGAGTTTACGTTTGTCATACCCTTATCGTATGTGTGTTTAAATATTAACATTATTTCCTAACGAGATCGTACTCATATAAATGTTATATCACTCTCAGGACAACGCAATCTAAGAGCTCCCACTCAAATATAAAATTTCATAAGATATACACATCTGAAATAAAGATAATAAACATGTATTGATTGATAACCAAGTTCAAACATAATAAAATGAGTTTAGGAAGCTAATTCAAATAATAAAAAACTTGCAACAAACAACAAATACATAAATTTTCTAAACAAGCTTCCTACTCAGAACTTAGGTTCCTCATTTCTTCAAAAGTGTTAAAAAGTTTAGGTGGAGTTCTGTAGTGTGCTAGTCCAAAATAATGTGAGTTCATGCCTTTGAGTGGACATTTGAGATGTAATCCTCTTTCTAGAGTGTTGTGACTAACTCGTCGTGCACTTTTCATATTAGGGAATTGTGAAAGAAGGATTGTCCTACTCCAATTATTTTTGAATTGTCGGAGTTCTTGCAATCTCAATTCTTCCATACATTTTTCAAGATCCATAAGTCTTGTGACTTCGGTTTTGTTGTCCTTGCATAGCCAAATGGTTTTCTTGATTGGTTTTCAAAAATTGTCATTCGAAATCTCGTTCAACATGTGACGAACCTAAAGGTAATTTGGAAGCACTTTTCCTCTTCATTTGAGGTCTGTTTTCAAGTTTCTTACTTCTCCTAAATAAGCACTAATAGGATGCAAAGTATCGGAGGTTCTTTCGTACAGTTGGTAAAGTATGATTCTAAGGTCATTTGATGTGTCCACCCAATCAGATTCTTTCGATTCCTCAATATAGTTCTCCACAAACCCATACGGGTCATATTCTTCCAAGAACCATTATTCCATGACTGAAAAATAAACTTTTAATCAAAAAATATGTCAATTTACCACTTTTTTCAACACAAACAGTGTCACAAAAAATTTCAAAAATTCCAAAAAAATTACCATTGCATAGAACTCAATTTTTAAAAATTTTAGAAACAAACGGAGGTAAAAAATGCCACCGCATGCACCCGCACGCGCCAACACGCACCTCCACACGTGAAAAAAATAGCCAAAATTAGAAAAATTTCAGAAATGCGCGCGGCGCAGTCCACGAGCTGCCTTGCACGGCGATTCCGACCATCGGAAAATGCCAGAATGTGCAATTTTTTGTCCTCTATGCATTGGTGTGTGACACATGGCAAAATGATGTGGCGATGGGCCTCACGTGCCATTCCGAGAATGAGGAGAGAGAGGTTTTTTTTAAACGACGTGTCGTTTACTCATTTTGTAAAAACAACGTGTCATTTTGTGCATTCGGGTTGACCCATTTTGGTCTAAACGACATGTCGTTTATGTCGTCTTCAACCTCCAGCGGGTCAGACCGGGTCGACCCAACCTGGTTCACGGACTTAGTTGACCCAAAAACTTTAAATGGCCATAACTTTTGATCTGGAGGTCCGATTTAAGTGATTCAAAAGCCTACGAACTTAGAATTTTATCCTCTATTATTCTAGGGTAATTTTATGGCCTAAAAAAATTAATTTTCCAAGGGACCCAATATTTGAAAAATTACGAATTTTATGGCAATTTATGTGTTCTGGTTATTCTCTAATGTTCAGGAAGTTTTATGAAAGTTTTATGTGCATCCATTATTATTAAATTCATCCCTAATAGTATCATTTCAGATATAATAGAATTATACAATCAAAAATAAAAATTCATATCAATGGCCAAATCATTTCATCAAACGAATTAAAATTAATAAACATGCTTTGTAGGCCAAAATTAATCATCAGAACATCTCATCTCATATCAATGGCCAAATCATTTCATCAAACGAATTAAAATTAATAAACATGCTTTGTAGGCCAAAATTAATCATTAGAACATCTCATACATACATTTAACTCAAAGCATCTCATACAATGCAACACATGTATGGGGAAACACAGACATTAATTTCAATAACCTGGCTCTGATACCAATGTTAGAATAAAATTTGTACAAAGAATTTAATGCAGAATTACTTACTTGATTCAAAAATAATGCTGATTTTCACGTTGATGCTTTGATTCACACGGTGAACAAGAATCACACTGAACTCCTTATTGTTTTCACGATGATTTCACCACCCAAACGAACAATTCGTACATGGAACTCCAAAAGATAGAGAGAATTGTTGTAAAAGGAAAAAAAACCAAACAATTACCTTTTTTTAGATTGAATGTTCTCAACCTACTCAGCAGTTTTCTCTTTTCTGCATAATGGCTTAATAATTGCTCTGCAATTTTATCCCTTTCTCTACATCATGGCTCAGTAACTGCTCTGCAGTTTTATCCCACATTCAAAATGGGGGGGAGGTGGTTATTCTGATAACCACATCTAAATATTAATTTAATTAATATGAATATAAGATGTGGGTCCCCCATTATGGGTGTATCCCACATCTACATTTTACAAAAAGTTAATAAGATGTTTTAAATATAATTTTATATAAAATTTTAAAAATAGTTCACGGGATGTACACCGATTCTAAAAAATATAATACAATGCTAGACTGTTATAGAATTATATTTCAACTAATACTCGAATTTTAACCCAAAAAACAAAGTCCAAGTAAAATTTGGAAGCCATAAATATGAAACAATATTCGGACCACATTATATGAACAATATTTACAAGAATCATAAATCAACAGAGTTATGAACTATATATATATATATATATGTCTTAATATTATGCTAGGCGTGAGTTTGAATTTTAAAATTTTTTGGTTCAATACTATGTAAGGGTGCGAAGCTTTTCACTTGGCCGAATAGAATTGCTTTCTTAATGACTAAGATGAAAAACAATGCTGTGTTCTCTTTTCATCCTTTGCAAAAATGCTCCCAAAACAATTTTCGTATGGCAACTTCTATTCCTTTCCCCGATTTCTTCTCTTCCATTATTAGTTTTATTTTTTTTTCTTTTTGAGATTGATATGCTATTTATTATATTTTTCATTTAATCTAATATATCTTTGTTTCCTTATCATGAGATTAGGTTTTTGTGATTAGTTTCTGTGATTTCTCTCTTTGAAGCAAAGCCTTATTGGCATGCTCTAATAGTTTGGATTTGATTTTTTTTTTAATTCACATTAATATGCTACAGTAATTCATTCTTCTTCCCATCCATTCTTTTGTTTTTGTTCCTTTTTCATTTAATTCATCTGGTGAAATAGGTTTATTGCAAGGGGCATATTTTACAAAGTCTCAATTTTGATTGACAAAGTGTTTTCTAATTTTACAATGATAAAGGAAATTTTTGAGTCAATAAAAAATGGGGATAATTTCAAAAATAGGGATAATATCATAGTTCATAAAAGATGGGGTTTTTTGCAACCTAATTGTATGTTGATTTTCCTAATTGTTTTTCCCAAACAAGTGCTATTTAGGGTGTATGCAAAGACAATGTGACTCATCAAGCCTTCAAAAAGATATAGATGATGCAAAAAGACCTTAAACATGACATTCGCTAATTAATTGTTTAGCAAGAATAAACACAATAATTATTTTAGTAAATAGTAAACACTCTAATGCCACTTTGGATGTATGAAATGGATAATTTGATCTAATTTGTATTAGTAATTTAAAAATTGGTTAAGTGATTTTTTATGGTGTCTCTATATTTTGTTTCTCTTTGTTGCACTTATACTTTTATTTATATATTTGCTAATATATTACCCTTTATATTTTTTTGTAGTATACGTCACCACCATCAGTTCATTTTTTTATATTAATTCACTCTTTGAATGGCATTATACTTTAATTTTTCTTTACATAATGATTACAATTTTTTTAGTCTGTAATGTGGCTTTCATTATGGGTTTGGTTTTGTTAATTGAGCTATTGATATTTAATAAGAATCTTTTAACGTCATTTCTAACTAAATTGCACTATATGTGTTACATTATTTATCTATGCAAGTTAGCATAGTTGCATGCACAATAATTGCCACAATAAATGCCTGTTCTATTCAGTTCTTACTTATATTGATAAAGGTATTCTAGCTTTGAAATGTTTGTATATGATTGTTTGTTGGTAATATTATCTCAAAAAAGTTAGAAGACGGAGAATAATTATTATGCCTATGGTTATGTTGAATGGATTTTTCTTGCTTGATATTAAGGTGTCAATTTTTCAAAAGGAAGAAGAAAATGATAGTTTCATAGAGGAATGCTTAAATCTCATATGTTACTTTCATCACTTCCTATACGTCAATTTCACATTTCTGTTTATGTATGTGATTATGGAGTTTAACTTATGAGTATGTTAGATAAGATTTATAATTTGTTGCAAATGATTTTTCTTTAATCCCTTTTAATTTTATTTAGTAGGTCAATTTGACTATATATTGTAGTATTAACTTAGATCAGCTTGGTTTCTTCTCTAACTACTATTTCAAATTTTGGATGGGTTGAAAATTACACTAATCATTTGCCTTTTTTCTCCTTTCAGCTCTAAGTAAAGCTATAGTTATTTAACAAATGGGCAACATTTTTATAGGATTTTTTTCTTTAAAAAAATTACTAGAATTCTTTGCCACAATTACCACATCTAAAGATGGTATTCTATTCATTTGGATAGAACTGGAATATTAAAGGCACCAATCTAATATAACAATTGGGTTATTGTGTTTATCATGAATTACTGATATTCATGAATATAATCTCAATTTTTAACCACTTACATATTTATGGATATAATTAGAGTAGTCATTTTTATTCTTAAGGGCTTTTTCCTTGAATTTTAGGTTAAGTTTTGAAGTGCTCCCTAATAAAGTCATATGCTAATCAAAAGTATGGTGGATCAAATAAACAAAAATTTTAGGATTGCTTCCAAGCCATCCACTGTGTACATACAGGTCATGGTTTAATTAGGGGTGCTTATGATACACTTGGGACAAGTCTTAGTCTTACATTGGCGATATATCTACACATTGAATTCAAATAAGATATTCCTTATTTTGTTTTTAGATAAAAAAATATTATTATATGACTTTCAATTTGTTTATTAAACCATATTTGATTTGTAGTATTATCATCATAGAATTTTACCACCTTTAAATAGAATTTTAAGTGTCTTATAGTGGGATTTATGTTACATTCATATTTCTTCTTTTAGACTATATTTCTATTGTCTTTAGATGTTCAGTAGGAATCATTTAAAATGAATATTTATATTATGTACAAGTTAATGTATGCAATAAATGTAGTTGATATATGGTTTCATTTAGAGTCTAATAAGCCAATGTTGAGTATTGTACTTTCTATTGATACATGAAAGGGGTCCATTTTCTATCGAGATGGCATGATGCACATACATCTCCTTGATGGATGAGTTGGATACATCCTATAAGCAGGAGTATAAACTTTGGTTTACATAAATATCAAATATATAGCATGATATATTTTATAAAAAGTTTATTTTTTAATTGTGTTCAGTTCACTCTCTTTATTACGAAAGTGAAAATAATTATGTATTTACATTTACTCAAGATAAACAAGTTTGACTATTCCATGACAAGGCCTTTGGGAGATCATCAAATGTACTTATAAAATTTTCAAGGTTTTGTCTATTATCTTAATTATACGAATAGGGCTAAAATATTTATTATTTTTTAATTATGTCCAGTCCACTCACTTTATTAGAAAAGTGAAAATAACTATGTATTTTCATTTACTCAAGATAAACAAGTTTGACTATTCCATGACAAGGCCTTTGGGAGATCATCAAATGTACTTATAAAATTTTCAAGGTTTTATCTATTATCTTAATTATACGAATAGGGCCAAAATATTTATTATTTTTTAATTGTGTCTAGTCCACTCTCTTTATTAGAAAAGTGAAAATAACTATGTATTTGCATTTATTCAAGATAAACGAGTTTGACTATTCCATGACAAGGCTTTTGGGAAATCATCAAATGTATTTATAAAGTTTTTAGGGCTTTATCTATTATCTTAATCGTATAACTATAGCCATAAACCCCACCTTTACATCATCAAGGGCGGTAGAGGTGATGGTGGAGGAGTGGCAGTAGGAATACATGAAGTCCAAGTAAGGGAAGGTATAAAAATGATAAGGGACAAAGTTATAGGCATCACTTGTATTTGCTTCATACTACTCTTAATAGGGTGATTTTAGCATCCACTATAGCAAAAAAGACTTTTAGCAGCGACATTTGTCGTCGCTAAAAAGTATTCGGTCGTCGTTAAAGAAAAAGTCGTCGGTAAAAATGTCATCGGTATAGGTCCGTCCCTGAAAAGGTCATTAGCGATGACAATTTGTCGTTGCTAAAAGTCCGACCTTTTGTGATGACAATGTCGTCACAGAAAATAATTTCAAAATTCAAAAAATTTTGAAATTTAATTTTTAGCAGCGACAGTTGTTGTTGCTATAGGGAAAGAAGTCGTCGCTGAAGATCTAACTTTCAGCGAAAGCAAAACTTTTAGCGATGATCGTAAAAAATCGTTGCTAAAAGTCTCATCTTTAGCGACGACATTTTACCTATAGCGACAACAAGTGTCGCCGCTAAAGGTTTTTTGAATTTTTTTAAAAAAATTTAAATTCAAATTATCGTATATTTCAAATAATATATTATCTAAAATATTCTTTATTTTAATTAACTTGAATTGTTCAATATTTTTTAAAATTTAATTTAATATAAATTATACAATTATAACATATCAGTAATATTATTAATAATGTCTAACAATTTGATCCAACATAAAAAATTAATACTCATAAAGCAATGGTAAAAATAATACGAACTTCCTAGTTGTAAATTCTATTTACAAATTTTATGCTAAGTTAAATTTAAATAAATAAATTTAAAATTTACAACATACAAAATTAAATAATATGAAATTTCATATTAAATTAAACATACTATCAATTCTATTAATTTATTGTAAATTATTTGAGTAAATTAAATATATTATTACACAAAAAAATATTATAACTTTATATTCACGTACCTCAATGATAAAAATCTACTGATCAACTCTGAATACTCTCCACGAACTAAGTTAAGTGCTAATAATAACTAACAAATTAAAAGATACAACATACAAAATTAATACATATCAACATATATAAAAAATAAATATATTAAAATAAAAAAAATTTTAAAAAAAAAAAGAAAAAGTTCAAAAACTTACCTCAGGTCCAAAATTTCAAACGCGCAAATTAGGAGGGAGGAGGCGTCGCAAATAAATAGTCAAAACTTTCACTGACGACTAAAAAATTTCGGTCGTCGGTGAAGACTTCAGTGATGATTGAGGGACTTTTAGCGACGTTGTCGCTAAAGCCTTGTCTCAGAATTTGGAATTAGGCTTTTGGCGGCAACAAAAGTCATCGCTAAAAGCTTAAAAAATCTTTGACGATAAAATTTGGCCTTCAGTGGCAACAATTGTCGTCACTGAAGATTCAAGACTAGTGTTGTCGCTGAAGAGGGGACCATCAGCGACGATAGTGTCGTCGCTGAAAGTCTTGGCCTTCAGCGACGACAGTCCCCCTTTAGCGACGATAGTCCCCCTTTAGCGACGACACTGTCGTCGCTGAAAGTTTTGAATCTTCAGCAACGACAATTGTCGCCGCTGAAGGCCAAGACTTTCAGCGATGACAGTGTCGTTGCTGATGGTCCCCCCACTGTCATCGCTAAAGGCCAAATTTTACCGCTAAAAATTTTTTAGACTTTTAGCGACAACTTTTATCGCCGTTAAAAGCCTAATTCCTTCCCGTCCAACTTTCTGATTCCCTCTAAAAAGTCACGTCGCTTTTACCGACGACAATATCGCCGAAAATACTTTTAGCGATGATTGAAATTTTATCACCGCTAAAAGTGTCGTCATTGTTGCTTCTTTTTCTTGTAGTGATCACCTATACAAGATTGTTAATTCCTTCTATAATTATTTAATCTAGTACAAAATTACTGTATATATAAAATATTTACTTTGTTAGGTTTAATCTTGAACTTTTGATTACTTGAGGTTAGGTTATATATTATTTAAGCTTATTTTTCATCCCAATTCTTTTTGTTGATAATTCTATATTCTTTTCTTGAAACTAACGTTGTAGGACCTTCTCTTTTCCATGAAGAAAGCCTCTTCCTATTGGTACATTTTCCAATAATTCAACTATGTGTCTAGATAATATAAATTATACAATAATATTTTCTATATGTTGAATATTTATCGTATTAACCTGTGCAACTCACAGGTATTTTCTATATATATATATAGAGAGAGAGAGAGAGAGAGAGGAAGTGCAGCTATCATCGTTCAAACAGAAAATGGCAAAAAGGACAATAACAACGCAATTAAGTAATCTCAAAATACATGTGTTGCAACAAAACATCTCCAATCCAATTTGGCAGGACTTCTAATCATCAAGATGAACTCCAAAAACAGTAACCACTTAATATTTCTTCCTGAAGTCTTTCCTTCAACTGCTACCAATATGAACACGGAAGACATAAGGAACATCAGTTTTGATCATTTCAAAGATACAGTTATCTCCCTCTTTTAGATCATTCTCTCTCACAAATTGCATCCACCCTCCGGAGAATCTCCCTTCTTCACATTTTCTAGACTTCCTGCAGTTCACGCAAATATTCACACTCCACATTTTCTCATCTTTCTCAAGCCTTATCACTTTATCTTCCACTTTCATGTGTTCCCTGAAAAAGGTTGATGGTATGGGCTGCACAATATATCATATATAACGTAAAAAATTGTAAGAAATTAATTAGGTTGCGGTTATGATTCAAACAAACGGTAAAAGGAAAATTAATTAGAAACCTAACTTCACAACAACAATAGGTCATGTATTATTACAGTTGGTAATCATTTAAATTATAAGTATTTTGAGTATAAAAATCACCAGCAATGGTATGGGCTGCACAATATATTATATATACCGTATTGTAAGAAATTAATTAGGTGGCAGTTACGATTCAAACAAATGCCAAAAAATGTGAACGGTACAAAGGAAAATTAATTAGAAACCTAACTTACACAACAAAAATAGTTCATGTATTATTATAGTTGGGATTCATTTAAATTATAAATATTTTGAAGATAAAAATCACCAATAGTAGCAATAGCTTCTAGGTCACAATTTTCATTCCTAGGGAAGGAAACTTGTCTTCAGATAATCTTTATCCCTTAATTAATTGATAATCTTTCAAATCAATTAATTAAATTATTTATAAGTTAATAATTTTATAAAATTGAGTTGAGAAGAATGACTTATGGTTGCATATGTATATGTCAGTTTTACGTGGAAAGATGGATTTTCCGAATTAAAGTTACGTCTGCATCACGCTGCACTCCGCCTCCCTGCCTTCTTCGTTTCCGCACAGAATCTCTCCTTTTTCGTTTGCGCACAGAATGCTTCAGTGGACCTGAAAACAGACTCCAAATATTCATTTCAAAAGTTCTCACAGAGAAATAATCAAAGAAAATATTTTATTTCACAAATAAAATGCTCTTATTCACACCTATTTTTTTTTAGCAAATTCTGTTGCAAGCTTGAAACTTTCTGAAAATTCTTATAATTCATTTCGCTACCTTTGCATTTACCTTTACAATTTTGGACCAACTTTATACAATGGGCTTTGAAAAAAATTGCAACAAATGAAATTATTTAAAATTTTATTTTTTCATTAAAAAACTTCACTCGTCATAAAAAATTGGAAAATGTATAAATTTTTTCATAAAAATTATGCAATATATATAAATAATCAATACTTTTTAATTTCCAAGTTTACACGAATCAAATTCTTTCGAATATTAGCCAGCCTGAGCAATAAATTTATTCAAATTCAACAGTTCTAAAGCATACCTCGATCATTATCGGAATCAATAATAATCAGAGCCTTTTCACCATCTTCAGCATCATCCTTGAGTACTTGTTCTTGATTTTCTTCAGCAGCTTCATAAGGTTTTTCATCCTCCTTCTCACAACTGGTTCTTCCGAACATTTTAAACTCGAATGTTGAATCGCAAGAATGTATGAACACCACGAAGTCTCCGAATCTCAATTTATTGTCTTCCACAAATGTTTCCCATCCATTTTCAAAATAAAAATCCGTTTCGATCTTTGCCACTTCAACTTCCCAACATTCATTCAGATAGTTCTTGAGCACTATCTTGCTCGACAAATATTTTCCATATTTCTTCACGAAGAGTGGTGGAATTCGCTGTGACAAAGAAGGGAACTCACAAATTCATCAAGTCTTTCTTCGTATTTGAAAAGAAAAAAAAATACGCTTCGATTGATGAAAAAACAAAAATATTTTCAATCCAAGTCAAAAATAACAAACTAACAAAATTTAAAAATATAATTGAAGGACAGAGACTTAAGCCTGTAGCTTCAACAAAAAGAAAATAACATATATATATATATATATATATATATATATATATATATATATATATATATATAAGCACGGAAGAATTCATGAAGTCTACTTTTTTATACTTCTACAAACTAAAAGTAAATCATTGTTGACATCGCTGAAAATAATCTAAAATCATGAAAATCACAGCAGATTTGTAGCACAAAAAAAAATAAATAATTGAATAAAAACCTACTGCATAAAACAATAACTGAGAATAAAATAAATTACTAACCAGACGAGTAGACATATCTTGATTAACGAGGACCTTGCAGAATGAAGGTTTTCTTTCTTCAAAGGGAAATTTGACTGATCTATGCATACTGAACGAGAAGCTGCTTCTGTAAGTTAGAGGGAATAGGTTCAACCGCTGTCGTGACTTCGCACGTAAGATAGAAAATAAGCCTCTCGGTGCAACTAAACGGTGAAGCCTGTTTATATAGAAGAAAATGGTGACCTGATTTTTCCCATAAAACTAAATTAAATTATTTTATATTCTAAGACCATGAAGATATATATGAAATTTTTTTGGGATTTCCAAGGTCCTGAGAAAGGAAAACATTCCATATCTAAATTAAAAAGTCTTGTGTATACTTCGATAATCTGATTCAATTTTGACAAATAAATAATAAATGATAAGTTAATAAATTATTTATGATACATTAATTAATAATTTATATTTTTAATATTATATCTGATTTTATACTATTTTACAATTAATCTCAATTTATTAAAATTCAATAAACTATTCGTTTAGTGTTTTAAAAACTTTATCTAGGATGACAAAAAAAGTTAACATTATTTAGATACACCAAAAATTTTATTTATATAAGTAAGTATGTCAAGAGATCTATTTACAATTTATTTTTAATTTATTTAATAAATTGAAATTTTTCATAGGCAAATCTATATACAAATTACATAAATAATAAATTTTCTTGTTTAGTTGTATATTACATCTTATTATGTATATTAATCCTGTAATATTTTTTAATTAAAAATTTTTAGTGCATATCATCAATTTTAAATTTAAATTATATTAAACTATTTAGATAATTAAATTAGTAAATTTATTATTATATAAAAAGTACAATTACTTTCCCACTTAATTCTATTTTACTAAGTCAAATTTGTACTAAGGTTCAGATTCAATCTAATTAAGTATAAAAAATAAATAAAATTAACATTCCTATAATATTATATGTCTATATTTCATAGAAATATACATGCATTGGGCAACAATTGTGTATTTACATAGCTGGCTAACTTTAGTTGAATTTTTTTAATTATGAGGAATAATTGTTTTGTTGATAGAAATTAAAAAATAATATATGCACATAGTTCAAAAAATATATATATAAAAGTAATAATTGTATATTTATATAATTGTGCTTTAATTATAACTGATGACTATTTTTTTACTTATTAGGAATAATTATTTTATAACTAAAAATTAAGAAATTTATTATATTCACTTTCTTGTGACAAGAAATCTTAATTACATCAATTTTATTGATATTACTATTTATCAAAGATCCATTGTAGAAAAATACATTCATTAATAATGTAATATTTTATATTATTTATAGATATTTATTTTTTATTAAGCTTTGTACCTTAAATCCATTAGTAATTTTCTGTTAAATAATGAACATATTTTTATAATCAAATTTAACTAAAACCGGAGGTAATAATTAGTAATTACAATCATATTTAACAAAAAAATTATTCATGATTATATCTAGTTTTAGTTGTAAAATTTGTTTGCTCTACTCTTTTAACAATATTTTTATAATTTAAGGAGTAATTAATTTCAAATTTACTAATATTTCTGAAGTTTTTTTTATAAGTAATATTCTCCTATTCTTTCTTTTTTAAAATGGGACTATACTTTTTCTCTAAAATTGTGCAGTTAGATATTTTTATAATATTTTTAATTTCTATTATTTTAATTTCATATATTTTTAATTTTTATAATAAATTACAATTTTTTAGATATTTATATATAACGATTGGAAAAAAGGGCCCCATCAAATTAAGACCTTCAGAAATATTTGATATTTTATTAAAAATTTTAATTTTTGAAAAAATTAATTAAATACATTGAGAATTATAAGGTGGTTGTTTAATATTTAAATTAATTTTTCATAAAAATATATTTAAATTATCAATTATTTAAACTATTAATTAGGACTTACCTTATTTACAATTTCAAAAAAAAAATTATGTGTTAGAATAAATGTGTCATGTTAGTTTTTTGACTTATTAAAACTGTCTCCTTTCAACATATTTCAGCCACCAAATTAAAATAAAAGATAATCTAATGGTATGTGATTTTACCATTAAACCATGGTATCAATACCGAAATTAAATATGTTAAGATTGTCCTTTTTATCAATTAAAGTTTAATTTAAAGGTTGTAATATTTATGATTTTTTATAAAAAAATTTTGTTATGTATAAATTTTTTGTGTAATAAATATATACAAAGTATAATTTTATTATTTAAAATTACGATAAAAATTTTCAAAAATTTCTAGAAATTTATTAAAAAAATTGGAGTAAACCCTATTTTCATCCCTATTTAAATTTATTTTTTTCATTTTTGTTGTTAAAAAAATAGTTTGTATTAATTTTATTACTATAAATTATTAATTTTTTAAATTTTGCTTTCTTACTAATCTTTATATAAAAATTAATTTATTTAATTTCATCAATCTAAGAATGGAATTGGATAAATTAATATATTATAAAGTTAAATTTAATATAAAATATTTTATTCATATAAAAAATGAGAAGAAATAAATTTTATGGAACAAAACAGAGGGTTTGCCTCAAATTGGGGTAAAGCCCACACTACTAAAAAAATAATTGTAATAGTTATAAAATTTTATTTATTAATAAAAGAAAATTGAAAGAGCACATGTCATTTTGGACGAGTATTTGTAAGAGGGATCCAAGAATACTCCCAACATTTGTTTATTAAGGGGTTGGATGGTCAGAGCGACACCTGCAAGTAAGAAATCACCGAGCAAAAAGATAAAGCAAATCTTGCCTATGCATATACAAACATCGTATTAATTCATCTATCATTTCTTTTCTATATTGATCAATTATCATTAAAACCAATTTAATTATTCTATTGTTATCAATTGAAAGGTTCCATAGCAAATGTTATGGTTTCGTCCTATTTTAATTTCTTCATCATTAATTCATATTTTTCATATTTTACTATTTGTAACTGTTTACGTTGCTTCAATCAGTGAGATTTATTTTTTCTTCAATCTATATCTTAAATTTGATTTTTGTTGTTAGCAATTTTGAGAAGTTAAACAATTTATAAAAATTAAGATTATTGTAATTATACATGTAAATTCTGTAAAATTAAATAATAGTACAGAAAATAATTTTGATTTATTAAATAAAAGAAGTGTTTGAGGCGAACTTACCATGTAACCCCCCGTATAACCGCAATATCCAAAAAGATTGAAGGATGGAAGTTACAATTCGCGTTTGTTCACCGTTATTGAAGACATTTCTCTGTTTTTTATTTTTTAAAAATAAAAGAATCTGTTTAAAAATATTTTTCATAATTTATTTTTAAAATTTATAATCTAAATATATAATTTAAAAAAATAACTTTTTTATATTTTCTTATATTATTCTCTTATTTTATCCCTGTCATTAAATAAAATATTTTTTATTTATAGCAGTTACCATTCATTATTAAATATTTTCGTTCCATTTAAAAATAATTTTTGAAAATATACACACACAATCGTTATTGTCTGGTCTTCTCCCCTGTTGGAGAAATTTTATAACATGTAGTAAGTATGTTGAATTTATGTTTTGAAAAACAGTTTAATTCTATACTCATTTATATGTATTAAAGAAATTTTTACGTGGAATTACCATCTCTACATTTGTGAAAAATAATTTATATATATTTTTTAGTTCTTGAAGCTCATTGAAAGTTATAAATTTTTTCTCCAATTCTTAACTTAAATACAATAAGTGAAAACTTTCATTCCTGTACTTGTATTAGGCTATTAAAATATTCTTTAAATTATTTGTAATTTTATTATGAATAATAATTTGTATATATAATTTTATCTTTTAATTATATTATTTTCAAAAAATTATCTATCAGATAAATGAAATTATAGCAATTATTAATTAGAGGCATAACTATAATTTAAAATTATTTTATAAGTGTTTTATAATTTTAAAAATAAAATTATTAAATTTTATCATGAAATAATGTTACTCTCCACTTTCCAAGGTAATATTGTAAGGTGAACTTATATTTTATTATTGTTATTAAGAAAACAATCTGTATGGTAATTAATTATTTTTATTAATAAATATAATCAATTTCATATCACCTCAAAATTTGGATAATTATAATTATTAAATTTCTTCTAATTTACGATACGAAATATTTTAATATTATTTATTAATTATTTCATTTAAGATATTATATACTTATTATTGTAATTACTCATTTATATTTAATTTTAATAATTATTTTATGTTATTATCATTCTCTAATTTTAAAGTTTTATGATAATAATTTTTCACATAATTTTATTCATTGATTTTTTATTTTAATTTAATTAAAATTAAATATAATTATTTAATTTAATAAATTTATATAATATACATTGATATATATATATATATATATATATATATATTAATTTTAAATGTTAAAATATATTTAATATTTTTATATGTATAATTTATAGCTGTACGCCTGGACCTGCATCATGCACAGGCTGGTCTTTTCCCAATCTGTGCGGTCATCTGCGGCATCAAAGTTAATTTGCCTGCCTGCACTGCCAATCGAAACTTCTGCGGAGAGCCTCTTCACTTTCTTAATCTAGCCGAGCACCTGCCTCCAATGCTACTTTTATTTTCCTTGCTAACTCGTTGGTTTGGAATTTTTTTAATCCATTTTATTTCAATAAAAAAAATTTACTTTATTTATAAATAAATTTTTTTTTTAAAATTATATTGTGAATAATAATTTTAATTTATATATAATTTGATTTAGTGAAAAATATATTTTAACCGTATCATGCAAAATTTAATGTGGAGAAGAGTATAAAATTTTTCAAGTAACATATATTTTAGAATGAATAAAATAAATTCTTGAATTCTTGAAAAATTTATTAAATTTTACAAGGTCACAAATATACTTAAAATAAAAATTATAAATAAAATAAAATAAAATATTTATTTATTTAAATTCAAGTATATTATTTGAGAAAAATTAATTAAAAATAAAATAAAATCTTGCTCGCTGGGGAAAGGGGTTCAATCGCAGTATGAGAAGCAAAGAAGGCATCTATCCCTTCAGCTTCCAAGCGATGTGTTTCTGCCGACATTTGTTGGTTCCAACTTCAAAAAGTCAGAGAGCAGCAGCCTTTTCGGGGACTGGGTGTGTCCGTATTATTTTATTTTTGTTTGGATATGTTGTGACTGAATAAGACGGCTGATCGGCAGCAGAATAATCATAACATAATCGAAATTCGAGTTTCTGTAACTCAGTACTGTGGGCCTTAGGGCACGGACCAAGCAAAGTTCATGAGAACGTGATAATTAGAACGTAATTAAAATTTACATATTTAATAATACATGTGTCTGTTTATATTCTGTCATATATGTATATTTATAAGAATATAATTATTTATATTTTATTTGAATTAATGTTACTCTCTTCACTCCCTCACTTTTAAAATTGACCCCACATTTTGTAAGTTAGATCGTGCGTGATAGTTGAAAAAAATCTAATGTAAGCTATTACATAGGGTTGCTGTCAAAATTACCACAATGAAATTATTATTATTATTGCCAAATAGATTTTGGAAACGAGGTTCTTTGGAAATTTCTAAGTTAAAAATAAGTGGGATTCACACTTTGATTCAAATGGAACCTTGTTTATTTATATTTTCTTTGGAAGATAACTGATTATGTGTACTCATATGTCGACATTCATTTTAAATTAACTGAGAAAATTATCTCTGAAGTTATTCACCTGAAAATATTTATTTTTTTTAGAAACATAAATTATTGTATCAATTGGATACATATATAAGAATTCTTGACTTATTTTATATGTTGGGTAAAAAAATGAGAGTTTGTAAATCATTATACCGGTTAGACACACAAAGGTTATGAAATAATTTTTGGGAGGGGCATCAGTATGTGGGTTGATTGGTAGATGGCTACGAACAATATAAATATAAGAGTTGCTAAATGAATTTAAGTTTGTAGTCCGGGTTAATCTGATTCGAAAACTTAAACCAATTAAATTATTTAAAATTTAATTTGTTTTAATCATAAATTTATATAAATTAAGTTATATGAATTAAAGTTTAAATGAATCATTTAAATCGAACCAATTTATGAATTTATAATTAAAATTTGTAAGTTTGTAAATGAAATTATAGATACAAACTAAATTAAACTAAATTAAATAATCCAAAATTTAATTTGTATTTTAAGTGAACTTATCTAGACTAAAGTCTATATATACAGATCTAGATTGATTGGTTCATTTTATATTTCTAGTAAATATCTATTAGTTTCAAAAAAAGAAAACGCATATCCCTGAACAAATTACAAGATAAAAAATTTGAGAACATTAGCATAAGAGTTGTATTCATGAAGTTTTGATAGATTGGAGAAAAGATATTAATTTTGTCACCAATTTTCTTTCTTTTTTTTTTTTTTGCATGTCCTTGGAACAACAATTTTAAGATTTTTTTTGTATTTCACTGTTGTCGTACTAGTTTAACCTGTTATTGTTGCAGAAAACAAAAAAAAAATAGCATTACATTTTTTATTTGTGTATAACAAATTAATTTCACTTATTCTCCCTTCATAACCAAATCCAAGAGATCTTCTTCAATCAAAACCATAGATCTACTTGAAGTCACCCCAATTAAGCAGAAGAAGATGGAATTGGTTTGAAGTTTCTAGCTCAATCTTTGTCAAAATAATGAAGATTTGGTATGGAGAGGAAAGGGAGATCTTAGCCAAGAGGAAGGAGAAATATGGGTTTGTTTTAAGTAAAATGGAGTTACAAGAGAGGGTATATTTTGAGGAACATTTTTATAATTTTTTACGGTCCCACAGATCAAAATGAAAAATTATTTCTTAAATTTTTTTTCTGCACACTCTTATTTAAATCTAACATTACACAATCTTATATTTAATCATATTCTATCTATTTTTAATACAATATTCTATTTTCTTCAATTTATTAATTATCTTAGATTTATCTATAATTATTCTAATTATAAAAAAATTCATAATTACTAATAAAATAAATATAATATAATCCTAAAATATTAGGAGTGTGACAAGAATTGAGAGAGTGAAAGAATTTCTTCAAAACTGTTAACAACTTATTATCCATAAATGAAGGAGCTAATCCATAATCCTAAAATTGAAGCTTTTTGTAGATGGAGACAATGATAACTTGGTAGCATTTACAGCATTACACAAAGATGAAGAAGAGAGCCTAGCCGGCGAAGAACCCAGTTACACGAGGGAGATGCAATGGTGATTGTAATGAAAATGAGTGGTGGCTCCTTTTGTTTCGTCAGAAAGTATTTTTCATAAAATATAATTATAAAAATAATAATACGAAGGAAAATATTTTACTTATTTAATATTAAATATAAAACATTTAAAAAAAGTAACTTCTCTTATTTTAAAAAAGAATTTACTTTCTTCTATTTCTAAACTTTTATGTATTATTTTTTTTAGTCATTAATATAAATGATATATCATCTTTTTATTAATTTATATATAAATAATATTTTCTTATGAAAAATACTTTCTAACGAAATAAACAGAGTCTAAGTGAAAAATGGAGACAAGGAAAGTGAGATGGTGGCATGCGAGGAAGTAGCTCAACAAAGACAAAGAACAAATCTCAAAAAAAATTTGGAAAAGATGTAATATAAAAGAATGGAAGTTTTATTTGAGGATAGGGATGGGCAAAAAAAAAATGGATTTCAAATTTTGCTTTATAAGGCGTGAATTTGGTATAAATTTTTGCTCCACTAAGCAAGGCAGAAAACAAGTTTTTAACTCAGAACAAATATACGGGTAAGGCAATATTATCCTGTAGTACTATGATTTGTCCTCAAAATAATAAATTATTTTTTATTTTTATATTGTACTGAAAGATATATATTATTATAAATTTGTTTTATTAATTTTATAATTAAAAATATTTATATTAATTATTTTTAATTAATTTTAATTTTAATTATTTTCTTTTAAATTTAAGATTAGTTAAATAAATTATGTGTGATTTTAAATTAATATTATTATATTATATTAAATATTAAATATTAATTATGTGTAAATTTAAAATTTATAAATTTTAATTTTTTTAAATTTATATGCAGATCATTGATATTTCAAAAATTATGAGAACGGGATACTAATTTGTCCCATGATCGGAAACGGGACAAGAATAAGATAGATGACTACAATTGTGAGGTAGACTAATATATCGTCGATGTATCATTATTGTATCCAAGGCTTCCCTCGAAAATTTTGAACATTTGTGTGAGAATCAGGAAGCAATGAAAGCTTCGAAAGGAAGCTAATAAAAAACCAGAAAAGGAGTCAATGACAGTCAAAGAAAGCATTAAACCACAAAAGGAAAAAAGGATAAAAGCAAGTTAAATTCATAATTTAACAGTCGTGGCTAATTAATAAGAATAGTTGCAGCCTTTGGCTAGTGCCAGGGCTGCGGTCAAAATTTTTGTTCTTTTAACAAAGAACTACTTCACATAATCTCCTAAAATCCTGAATATTATAATAAACCAAAACATTAATGTAACAAATGAATCAGTGAAATACCAACATATTGCATGGATAAACAAAAATAATATAATCAAATTTTGTTGATATGTAACGTATGGAGAAAATATTTGCAATGTTTTTTTAATATATTTAAGGGTATATTATACTTCCTTACATTGAGATTTGAAGGAATAATAATAATATATAATAAGAAAATATAAAATTTCAAAATAATAGAACAAAAAATAGCCAACAATTTTCCAACGAAGAAGGTTTTAAATATACGTGAGTAATTGTAGCAAGATAATATTTGAGTCCTTGTATAATAACAGCTGGGCACTTCTTCTTTTCTGCTTTTAGGAATATTTTTAATTAAATACTGATTATATAAACTACTCATAAGCTAAAAATATCCACATTTATAATTCTAATAGCAAATGGATCGTAGTTGAAATAATACTAATATAATCCAAAAGAAAAGCAAACATCAACGAAGCAAACCCATGTATAGATTAGAGGGTAGGGATTGTTTAGAATGGATTTGTTTATCTTAAGATGAGTCACTAGTTATGATAAAAACTAATTCATAAATAAAATTTAGATTTCAGTGAAGTTAATAATGTTAATTTTGTGATCTATTATTCTCTTTTATAATTTTCAAAATGTTTGTCTATGTTTCAAAAAAAAATTGAATGAACCTTTAAAAAGTATATTCATCCAAACTCTTAAATTTATTTGTGCTTTGAATATAACCGCGTAAAATTTTGGGAAAAATAAGTTCACTTAGCCCATTCTTTTACGAATATAAAAGTCCTTTTTTTGTTTATATGAAAAATAGAGTTAGGAAGAGTGTGTGTTGAGAAGCGTAATTACTCTTTAATAAATCTTTAATAAATATTGCCCATTAAATTTGATTAAAAAACCAAATATTGCATAATTTTCTTGAATATATAATATCTTAATACAAATAAAGTTTGTTATGAACTCTTTTTTGTAAATAAAATTTTAGCACTACATTACTATTAAAAATTTAGTACCCCTCTCGTAAAATTTTTCATAAGTATATTAATTTTTCTATAAAAATTAATTGCAAGATACATCTCAATTTACTTAAGAAATAAAAATTAAATTTGATGCCAAAAATTGAAAAACTAATACTTATTAAAAATATATAAAAATAATGCTAAATTATCGATACTAATTTTCTACTAAAACTAACATACTTCATTTTTCATTAAATAAATGCCTTGTTTGCTGCTTGTTATGAAGTCTTACAAACGTAGAGAATTTTTCATGCACTGGATTCCCAATTTCTTTCTACATAAAAGGACCAGCAAATTTGGCAAATTTGATTCAAGGGATGCAAATTGGGGTGCACACTGATTTGTCGGCTTTGAATGGGGGCTATTAATAGGTTGCTCATCGTTGACTTATTTATTCACCACTCATTTAAAATTTTAAATAACTAAATTACTTATTCATTTAATTATTTTTATCTTAACTCACATTATAATATTATGTTATTTTCTTAAATAGTGCTTCTCTTACCATTACTCCTACTGTCATTTTTATTACAAAATAATATTTTACTATTACAATTTTAACTTGTGACTTTCACTCTCTTTTAAAGATTTAATTTATCTTAACATTTATGTTACACACATATTCGTTACAAAATAAGCTTTTACCTCTATCAAAATTTTCTGAAATGTGACTTGTTATAGGTTAAAAATTTGAAATAATAAAACAATTAAAATTTAACTTATTTAAGTAAATTCTCAAGTTTAAATCTTAAAAATGAAAAAAAGTTGTTATTGGAAGAACTCATTCCTATATTAAGTCCACCCTGCCTTCACTTCAAATTATCCGGGATCTAATGAGATTATCAAATACCGGAAATCCTTAGATAAAAAAAGATTAGGAATCATAAAATAATTAAAATTTAATTTATTTAAGATTAAATTTATAAATAATTTAATACCTTAATCTAAATTCTAATTTATCTTTTCATAAATTTAAACAAGTGGGAGGAGATTTGGCTGCGGCCTGCGGCACTGGCGCTGCCATGTTAGTTGTGGTTAATTCATTTCTAAATTTCGGCTTAGTGTCGAAATGTATTTTTCATAAAAAGTTTCATTTTTGTTTGTATATTAATAAAAAAATGATATGTTATTAATATTAATAATTTAAAATATAATATTTAAAATATAATAATAAAAAAATAATTTTTAAAATAAAATTTATTTTTAAAATTTTTTATATTTAATATTAAATAAGAAAAATATTTTTTATTTTAATATATTATAATTATTTTTTGTCAAAAAATATTTTTCATTGTGACAAAATGGTTTTCTTCCAACATCATCACTCGACACCGAGGCATATCTGGGGTTCCTGTCGCCTGGATTCATTTTGGAAGCATCAAGTCCACGCAAACATTATGGCTCATCCTAGAGGTCGGATATTCTTAAATATTATATGTAAATTTAAAATATAAATTAAAAATTATTATATATGAATTATAAGATAATAAGATAAATTTATAAAATTTAATCTAATAAATATAAAAAAATTATAATTTAATTTCGCTTCTCATCAATAATAAATATAACATTTTTTATTTTTAGAAATGCAGATAAATATGTTTTAATATTTCACAAAAGTAAAGTTAAATAGTTGATGAGATATTTTAAATATAACTTGATATAAAATTTTAAAAAAGTTCACGGACATAGACCAATTCTAAAATATAAAATACAATGCTAGACGATTATAGAATTTTGGAAAATACTATCTCAAAAAATATGTGCCGATCAGTACTTCAAATACAGTGTCTATGAGTTGGCAAATAAATCACTTGTCTTAAACCCCTAATTTTTTTTAAATCCCATTTATTTATAACAAATTAATGATTAGATAAGAGAAGCAGCTATTCTTCTCTTAAGATACTAACTTATAGCACTATCACTATTAAATCCAAAGCTATACTTTTGTCTATTTCATTAATTAAGAAATGTCATATTATGAAATAATGAAATGTACACATACTTTGATTGCAAATTTCAATGTGTTATTAAGAAATTTTATGTTAGAAATTCAATGATAATATTGTGTTTACACATTATTACCAATTAATAATTTTTAATATTATAATTTATAACAGTCATCTTTTAATTAGATACATCATAAAATTTTAATTTTTTTAAAAATTTTCTTAACTCTCATATTTTGTTTATTCTTCTTACTTTTATCTTTGTATTCTTTAAAATGAATTGATATAAAATTATTGTAATAAATAGTACGACATGCAATTCTCTTTGTTTACTAGTTTTCAAGTTCTATCAATTCATCATTTTTTTATTTAATTTATACATCTATTTTATTTGTATTTATATTTATATTTATATTATTTTATTTTATTTTTATACTTTATAGCAACAGAAGATGTCAAATAGAAAATATAAATCTAATTTTAAAAAAAATTGAAAAGTTAATTCAATATTAATGTGGTACTCTTGATAAATTCATTACTATTCATAAAAAGAATATAACTAGTTCAACTGATGAAAAAATAATTATAAAATATTATTGACAATACCTATAACAATTATTATTGCCAAAATAAATCTTTTAAAATTAAAATTACTTTAATCCTATTTAAGATTAATTATGTTACAAGATAAATTAAATAAATCAATCATATTTTTTATTAAAAATAAAATATTAAAATTATTTGATTACAAAAATTTGATAAATAATTTTACAACTCAAAATATTAAAAGAATAATATAAAAAATTTATAATTTTTTATTAAGAGTAAAATATTAAAATTACTTGATTGCAAAAATTTAATAAATAATTTTATAATTCAAAAAGTTAAAAAAATAATATAAAAATTTTATAATTTATATTATATTAAACCTCTTTAATAATTTTACTTAAAAGTTCTAAAGTGTCTAAACACAAATGTAAAACAAGATTGTGTGTGTGTGTGTGTGTATTGATTGGTTATCAATACTATTTAATAGTTTAATCCTATAGTTGCTTCGTATTCGCCATATATTTTCAACACATAAAATCGGGAGAAATAGCAGTGTTCTAGAATTATATTTCAACTAATATCCAAATTTTAACCCAAAAAACGAAGTCCAAGTAAATTTTGGAAGCCATAAATATGAAACAATATCCGGACCAAATGATATGAACAATATTAAAAATCATAAATCAACAGTTATGAACTATATATATATATATATATATATATATATATATATATATATATATATATATATATATATATATAAGGGAAGTGCAGCTATCATCGTTAAAATAGAAAATGGCAAAAAGAAGGACAATTACAATGTAACTAAGTAATCTCAAAACATATGCATCGTAATAAAACATCTTCAATCAAATCTGGCAGGACTACCAATCATCAGGATGAACTCCAAAAACAGCAACCACTTAATTTCTGCCTGAAGTCTTCCTCGAACGTCCATCAAAATGAACACGAAAGACATAAGGAACATCGGTTTTGATCATCTCAAAGACACAAATATCTCCCTCTTTCAGATGATTCTCTCTCACAAATCGCACCCACCCCACGGTTAATCTGGCTTGTCCACATATTTTATACTTAGTGGGGTTCATGTAAAGGTTCACACTCCATATTTTCTCATCTTTCTCGAGCTTTATATTTTGATCTACCATTTTCATACGTTCCCTGAAAAAAGTTGATGGTATGGGCTGCACAATATATTAACGTCAAAAATTGTGAGAAATTAATTAGGCTGCAGTTATGATTCAAACAAAAGCGAGAAAATGTAAGGGATGCAAAGGAAAATTAGAAACCTAACTTACACAACAATAATAATATTATAGTTGGGAATCATTTAAATTATAAGTATTTTGAGTATTAAAAATCACAAATAATAGCAATAGCTTGTTAGTCACAATTTTGCTCCCTGCGTAAGGAAACTTGCCTTCAAATGATCTTTACTCAACTAATTCGATATTCGATGTCAGACTCAATTTTTTATTTTTTTAAATTAATTAATTTAATTATTTATCGATTAATAATTTTAAAATTAATCAATTTTTATTAAAATTTACTTAATTTTAAATTATAAATATAAATTAAGAATATATTAAATATAATTTTTTAATTTATAATTATTGTTTAGATTTGAAAATTTTTTGAAAAGAAAGGAAAAAAAGCCCAACCCGAACTTTCATTTAAAGGATCCGGAATTTTGCAGGCTCATCTAATTTGGGTTATTTGTAACCGGTCTACACGGATCAATTTCCAAAAAACCCGACGGATCGGATTCACAATTATAATATTAGAGTTAAGAAGCATGACTTACTATATAACTGCTTGCATATGTATACGTTAGTTTTACGAGGAAAAAGGGATTCGGAGAATTGAAGTTTACGTCTTCATCGCACTGCACGCCGCCTTCCTTCCTTCGCGTCCGCATCGAATCTTTCTTCCTCCGCTTCCGCTTAGAATGTTTGAGTTGGCCTGAAAACAGATTCCGAACATCAAAAACTCTCACAAACAAATAATCAAATAAAATATCTAATACCGATAAGGAGTGTTTCACAAGTAACATGCTTTTATTCGCGCACTAACTTTTTTTAAGGCAAATTTTTTTGAAAGCTTGAAACTTTCTGAAAATTTCTTATAATTCATTTCGCTACTTTTGCATTTAACTTTACAATTTTGGGCCTACCTAATCCAATGGGCTTCACAAAAAAACATGCAACGAAAGAAATTATTTAAAAAATTTTTTTCATGAAAGAAAAACTTTGCTCGTCATACAAAACTGGAAAATATATAATTTTTATAAAAACTATGATATGTATATATGCATATATACACACACACACAAAACACCCAGGTTTTAATTTCCAAGTTTACATGAATCAAATTCTTTCCAATATTAAGTAGCCTAAGCAATAAATTTGTTCAAATTCAACAGCTCTAAAGCATACCTTGATCATTATCGGAATCAATAATAATCAGAGCCCTTTCACCATCTTCAGCATCATCTTCGAGTACTTGTTGTTGATTTTCTTCAGCAGCTTCATAAGGTTTTTCATCTTCCTTCTCACAACTTGTTCTTCCGAACATTTTAAACTCGAATGTTGAATCGCAAGAATGTATGAACACCACAAAGTCTCCGAATCTCAATTTATTGTCTTCCACAAATGTTCCCCATCCATTTTCAAAATAAAAACCAGTTTCGATCTTTGCCCCTTCAACTTCCCAACATTTATTCAGATAATTCTTGAGCACTATCCTGTTCGACAAATATTTCCCGTATTTCTTCACGAAAAGTGGTGGAATTTGCTGTGACAATGGCGAGAACTCACAAATTCATCAAGTCTTTCTTCGTATTTAAAAAGAAAAAGAAACATGCACGTCGATTGATGAAAAGACAAAAATATTTTCGTTCCAAGTCAAAAATAACGAAACTTAAACATATAATTGAAGGACAGAGATTTAAGCCTGCAGCTTCAACAAAAAGCAAGCACAGCACAGAAATATTCATGAAGTCTATTTTTTTTAGACTTTTACAAACTAAAAGTAAATCATTGTTAAGACCGCTGAAAATAATCTAAAATCATAAAAAAAAAGAGAACAATCACTGCAGATTTATAGCGCAAAATAATAATAATAATAATAACCTACTGCATAAAAAAATAACTGAGAATAAATAAGTTACTAACCAGACGGGTAGACATATCTTGATTTACAAGGACCTTGCAGAATGAAGGTTTTCTTTCTCCAAAGGAGAATTTGACTGATCTATGCATAGTAGATGAGATGCTGCTTCCTTGAGTTAGTGGGAATAGGTTCAACGGCTATCGTGACTCGCGTAGAGTAGGAAATATGCTCCCCGGTGCAACCCAACGCCGAAGCCTGTTTATACAGGAGAAAAAAGTAATATCGGCTTTGTTTATTTTCTATTTTAAAAAATATTTTTTATTTTTTATTTTAAAAATATAAAAAAGTTTGTTTGAAAATTCATTTTTAAAAATTATTTTTTAAATATGTGATTTAAAAATAATAAAATAAAAAAATTTAATTATTTTTTAAATTTGTTTTTTTATTCTGAATATCAATTTTATAATTAAATAACATATTTTCTCATATATAATATTAATCATTTTCTAATATTAACTATTTAATTTAAAAATAGTTACAATTTATTTTACACATTTATATATAACAATTGAAAAAAGAAAGGGTCCATCAAATTAAGATTGTTAGAAAGATTTGATATTTTTATCGAGAATTTTAAGTTTTGATTAAAAATAATTAAATACATTAAAAATTATAAGGTGGGTGATTACTATTCACATTAATTTTGATAAGAAATTATTAACTATAATCATATTTAATAAGAAATTATTCATGACTATGCTCAGTTTTAGTTGTAAAATTTGTTTGCTCTCCTCTTTTGACAATGTTATTATAATTTAAAGAGTAATTAATTTCTAATTTATTAATATTTTTAAAGTTTTTTTATAAGTAATGTTCTCTTATTCTTTCTTTTAGACGGGACCATATTTTTTCTTTAAAATTATGCAATTAAACATTTTTATAATATTTTTAAATTTCATTAGTTTAATTTAATATATATTTTATTTTTTATAAAAATTTACAATTTCTTTTACACATTTATATATAACAATTGAAAAAAGAAAGGGTCCATCAAATTAAGGTTGTTAGAAAGATTTGATATTTTTATCGAGAATTTTAAGTTTTGAATATGTTAGAATTTTTTTTATTAATTAAAGTTTAATTTAAAAGTTGTGATATTTGTATTTTTTTATAAATATATCAAAAATATAATTCTATTTATGTGTAATAAATATACCAAAAATATAATTTTATTATTTAAAATTATGATAAAGATTTTCAAAAAATTTCCAGAAATTTATAAAAAAATGGAATAAACCCTATTTTCATCCCTATTTAAATTTATTTTTCTTATTTTTGTTGTTATAAAATATTTTGTATTAATTTTATTTTTATAAAATATTAATTTCTTAAATTTTACTTTCTTACTAATTTTATATAAAACTTAATTTATTCAATTTCATCAATCTAAGTACAGATTTGGATAAATAAATATACTATAAAGTTAATATATATATATATATATATATATATATATATATATATATATATATATATATATATATATATATATATATATATATGAAGAAATAAATTTTATGGAACGAAACGGAGGTTTTAACTTCAAATTGGAGTAAAGCCCACTTTACTAAAAAAATTGTAATATTAGTTATAAAATTTTATATAAAAATTATAATTCATTAATAAGAAAAAGTTGACAGAGCACATGTCATTTCACACGGTTATTTGTGAGAAGGGTCCAAGAATAATCCAACATTTGTTCATTAAGGGGTTGGATGGTCAACGCGACACCCGCAAGTAGGAAATCACCGAGCAAAAAAGACCAAGCAAATCCTGCTTATGCATATGCAACATCATATTAATTCATCTATCATTTCTTTCCTACATTTATCAATTATCATTATAACCAATTTAATTATTCTATTGTTATAAACTGAAAGGTTCATAGCAAATACCTAATTATTTGTTATGGTTTTATCCCATTTTAATTTCTTCAGCATTAATTCATATTTTCAAATTTTACTATTTATAACGGTTTACGTTGCTTCAATCGGTGAGATTTGTTTTGTCTTCGATCTGTATCTTAAATTTGATCTTTTGTGGTTAACAATTTTGACAATTTAAATAATTTATAAAAATTAAGATTATCGTAAATCTCCAAAAAGGTCTATGACATATCATAAAAAAAAATATACCAAGCATAACATTTTTCATTTTTTTTTTTTTGGTGATAAGCGATCTTAACATTTTAAATAACTTGGAAGTATTATTATAAAATTTTAACACATAACAATGAAGTGATATAATTTACACCTAAATTTTTTCTAATTCAAAATTATTATAATATGATATTTCAAATTTTTTTGGTAGACATGTTTTATAAATAAGTTTGAAAGTAAATAATAGTTGGATGGAGAGAATTGCAATAATACAAACTCACTCTTTAAAAATAAAAAATAAAAGAGTGATTAAACTATTATACTCACATGAAAAGATTAATGACTAAATTTTAAATGTAAAAAGTATAAAATTTTTAGAAAATATCAGTCACAATGTCTTCGCATATAAAATCACTCTTTAACCCTTCACTTAACGTTACAAAGTGTAGGAAATGTAAACATAAACAACAATAATTTATGCTAAGCGTAACTTACATAAATTATGGAAGTAGAAAGTTGCCTTAAATAGTTATAAAGAATTCAGAAGATTAACCGTACGGTGATTGAAATGTATTTAATATATTTATGGGTAATACCGTAATACTCCAACAATTTTGTAAATTAAATTTTTATCATAAAATTGTAATTATATATACATTATAAATATAACGTTACAGTATCACAAGAAGTTATAATTTTTTTGTATAGTATTTATGCAACATATATAAGTATAAAAAATTAATAACTTAATCCACCAAGATTGCAATAAAAATTTTCAAAATATTTTAACTTATGATAAAAAATTTTAAAAAATAAATTAGAGTTTCAAAATTACAAAAATCATGTGTGTTACAACTTTTTTTTACATATATTAGACCATAAATTTTGAACAAGTTCAAACTTATTTAAAAGGAGATGTGATTCACGGTAAAATTTAACTTTCTTATTAAAAGAATTATTTTTAGTATCTTAAAAATTAAAAATAAAACTTATAATAATGCATGTAAATTCTGTAAAATTAAATAAATAATACAGTTGATAATTTTGGTTTGTTAAATGAAAATAAATATTATAGATAAAGTATTTAAGATTTCTCACCAAATCTTTCAGAACAGTGTTTGAAGCGAACTTACCATAAAACCCCTCGCATAGCCGGCATGTCCTAAGGGATCCAAGCACGGAAGTTACAACAAGCGTTGGTTTACCGTTATTGAAGACATTTTTCTGTTTTTTAATTTTTAAAAAATAAAAGAATCTATTTAAAAATTTATTTCAATAATATATTTTAAAAATATATAATTATTAATATGTAATTTAAAAACATAAAAATAAAAATAATTTCTATATTCTCTTATTTTTTATATTATTTTTATAATCAAATATAATATTTTCTTATTTATAACACTTATCATTCTTTATTCAATATTTTCCTTTCATTTAAAAATATTTTTTAAAAATAAAAAAATAACTTTTGGAAATATACACACACCATCGTTGTTGTCTGGTCTTCTGCCCTGTTGGAAAAATCTTAAGAAGTGGAATAAGTAAGTTGAATTTATGTTTTGGGAAACAGATTAATTCTATACTCAACTATATTTAGGAAAAGACTAAGATACATTAAGTGTCAGGTGCATTATTGCTTCAAAGTCATTAAATTTTATTTTCAAAGTCATCAAATTTTATTTAATTTATATAGTATTATACAGCTCAAAAGATTTATACTTTTAAAGAGACTGATGCACCGAAATTTCTTCTTATATATATTAAAAAAATTAAATAATTAATACATATTTTTTAGCTCTTGAAGTTCATTGGAAGATATAAATTTTTTCTCCAATTTTTAAGTAGGATAAGTGAATACTTTCATTCCTTCGAAGGAAACTAGTGCACCGAAATGTCTTTAAGAAATTTTTATGTGGAATTACCACCTTTACATTTATAACAAATAATTTATACATATTTTTTAGCTCTTGAAGTTCATTGAAAGATATGAATTTTTTCTCCGATTCTTAAATAGAATAAGTGAATACTTCCATTCCTGTAATTGTATTATGCTAGTAAATACTCTTAAAATTATTTATAATTTTATTTATGAAGAATAGTTTATATATATAATTTTGTTTTCTAAGTATATTATTTAAAGATAAAATTATCTATAAAGTAGATGAAATTAATGAATTATTATTTAGAGATCATAATTATAATTTAAAGATTATTTAATAAGTATTTTATAATTTTAAAAATAAAATTATTAAATTTTATCTTTAAATAATGTTACTCTCCACTTTGCAGGTTAATATTGTAAGATTAAATTATATTTTATTATTGTTATTAAGAAAAAAATTGTATGGTAATCAATTATTTTTATTAATAAATATAATCAATTTTTTGTTATTATTACCTCAAATTTTGGATAATTATTATTAAATTTCCTCTAATTTATAATTTGAAATATTTTAATATTATTTATTAATTATTTTATTTCAGATATCATATACTTAGTTATTGTAATTATTTTTTATATTTAATTTTAATAACTATCTAATGTAATTATTGTTGAGTTTTTTATTTTAATTTTCTTAAAATTAAATATAATTATTTAACTTAATAAATTTATATAATATATATTGATATTGATAATATTAAATATATAAATTTAATAATTTTAAATATTTAAATATATTTAATGTTTTTGTATATATAATTTATTGCTGCACGCCTGGTCTGGACCTGCACCATGCGTTGGTTTGTCTTTTCCCAATCTCAGCCGTCAACTGGGGCATCGAGGTTAATTTGCTTGCTTGCACCGCCAATCGAAACTTCTGCGCAAAGCCTCTTCGCTTTCCGGCTGCCTCCGACGCTGACTCGTTGGTTTGGAATTAATTTTTTTAATCCATTTTGTTTCAATAAAATATTTTACTTTATTTATAAATAAAATTTATTTTCTAAAAATAATATTGTGAATAATAATTTTAATATATATAATTTAATTTAATTAAGAATATATTTGAACCGCATCATGCAAAATTCAATGTGGAGCGGGAGTATAAAATTTTTTATGTATCATATATTTTAAAATAAATAAAATAAATTGTTAAATTGTTCACAAATTTATTAAATTTTATGAGGTCATAACTATACTTAAAATAAAAATAAGAATTATAAATAAAATAAAATCAAATATTTCTTTATTTAAATTCAAGTATGTTATTTAGGAAAAAATTAATCAAAAATAAAATAAAATCTCGTTCGTAACTATCTCTTCAATGGTAGAAACAATGAAGGTATCTATCTCTTCAGCTTCCAGGTGATGTGTTTCTGCCGATATTGTTGGTTCCAACTTCCAAAGTGATAGAGCAGCAGCTTTTTCGGGGACTGGGTATGTCTTGTATTATTTTATTTTTGTTTGGATAAGTTGTGACTGAACCAGAGGGCTGATGGGCAGCTGAATAATCATAACATAATTGAAATCCGAGTTTCTGCTGCTCCCTATCGTCGGCCTTGGGGCACACTCCAAGCAAAGTTCATGCCGACGTGATAAATAGGACGTAATTAAAATTTACATATTTAATAATATATGTGTCCATTATTTTTAAAATTGAATTATTGAAAAAAATTTTAGTTCACTGATTCAATTAATAATTTATTAATTAAATTAATTTTAAATTAAAAATATAAATGATATATATTAGTATTATAAATATTTATAAAAATAAATTTTATTAAAATTAAAAAATATAATAAAAATTAATAATGTAATCAAATAAATAATAAAATATAATATATATCAATAATTTATGTTGAAAATATTTTGGAAAAATATAAATTTAATTAATATAAAATTATAAATTTTTATTCTTATAAAAATTATATAAAATTTATAAAAAAAGAAATTTGGCTCATTGATTTCTGACTCATTCACATTAATTTTAACTAATTCTAATCCATTCGTATCAATTCAATTCACGTACATTTTCAATTTAATAGGAGTAATTAGATTGGTTCGTAATCGATACATCGGTCCAACTAGTCCAATTTTTTAAATTATACATATGTATGTTTATATTTTGTTATATATATATATATATATATATATATAACTCTAAACAAAAAGAATTTGAGAACATTAGCATAAGAGTTGTATTCATCCAAGTTTTGATAAATTGGAGTAAAAATATTAATTTTGTCACCAATTTTCTTATTTTCTTTGCATGTCCTTGGAACAACAATTTTAAGATGATTTTTTTGTATGTTACTGTTGTCGCTACTAGTTTAACTTGTTATTGTTGCAGAAAAAAATTATTTTTACATTTTTTAATTGAGTATAACAAATTATTTCACTATTTTCAATTATTGTTTTTGTTTTTATAATTTTCTTATTATCGCGGCAAATTAACAAACTAATTTTCTTGTGGAACAGAATTTACTGTTTTTGTACAAATTAATTACATAACTGTTTGCTAACGGATTTTTTTTTTTTTGTGTGTATGAATTAACTTTCTTGCATTCATTAATCATTACTAGGAAAATAAATATTTTCGTTTGGAAGCTTCCACATCTGTTAATCAGATTGCAGGTACTGTTAACACCACAATTGGGAAAAGCCTTCAAAATTTAATGGGACACATTTCGAACTTTTTTTTTTTTTTTTGGTAGGAGACACATTTCAAACATTGGCAACAAAAGATGTTATCTTATCTCACCACGTTAACTTTGATAAAATGTTTTCGGTTGAGAGAGCTTTATTGCATAATATTGCTCTATTCGACTCTTTGAATTAATTGTGATATCTGAAAATTAAATGGTTATATGCCCAAAAATAAAAATGAAAAAATATTTCAGTAAAAAGCCGCCAAGCCCTTCTGAAAATGACGCTGATAGAGAGACGGTGGTTGCGACCGAAGCATGCTGATACCCCCACTTCTTGTGTAGAGGAAATATTTGATAATTAATTTAATTGATTTAATTACTTAATTAATTAATAATTAATTGTATTAATTAATTTAATTTAATTAATTATATTAATTATTTAAATAAGAGTGTTTGATGAAATTAATTATTATTAATTAATTATTTATATGTAAAATGACATATAAGGGTATGAGTATATTTTATAAATTATTTGAATATTTTTTATTTTAATAATTTTAGTTTTATATATTATTTAATAAATTAAATTTTTTATAAATAATATATTATTATAATTTATTATATATTAAATATTTTTTTAAAATTAAATTAATATAATTTTTATAATTAATAAATTAAATTTCAAAGACCAAAAACTAATGGGAAGAAAATGTATAAGAAATTGAAATTATTAAAAAATAATTAAATTGAATCAACGTGAAGAAACGCATTTCAGACAAAAGTTGGAAAAACAAATTGAATAGAGACAGAGAAGCAAGAATCGAAGAATAGTTTTTCTGCAAGGACACACAAAAAAATATAAAAATTGGCAGAGTACAATTCTATTTTTTCATAATTATTTGTTCATCAACCGAATGAAAACGCTAGCCATTTTAAAAATGACTGATTGAGTCCAATCAGTCATTTGAAAAAATTGATTATCAAACATAATATTAACTTATTTAATTAATCAATCAGTCAATTTTTAATTAAATAGTCAAAACCTATTCTATTGTCTATCAAACAAGCCCATTATATTTTCGATGAACTTGATGACTCATTGTATAATGTATTCTGATGCCAAAATGGCAAAATACCTCTGGGAATTTATCCTTACGAAGGTCATTGTTTGTTACGACGGCAATTATTTTTAATAAAATATAATTACAAAATATTTGATTCCTTTAAATGTAATGTATAAAAATTATAAAAGATAATAAATAATTTTAATTTTAAAAAATTAAATTATAATTTATTAGTATATCTTTTACTAAAAATTCATTGTTAAATAAAGTTATTAAATATTTAATTAGATAGTAAAAAAATATTTGACAAAAGATAATAAATATAATTTTAATTTTTAAAATTGCAAATAAATAGAAATAAAAAAATTTTTTAAAATGATAATTGAAAAGGAATGTATGGAATATTAAGATGAAAAGAAAATTTAATAATGAATATAAAATTTTGAAGAAAAAATTTTCTTTAATTTTAAAATAATTTATTTTTTATAATCATATATTTAAATATTTTTTTATCAATTAATATAAATAATATAAAAATATATCATTGAGGGGTGGATGCGATGCGGTAACAAGACGGGGGGAAATTGCCCCGCAAACAAATCTGTTTACACACACACGCGTACTAATGACATAAATTGCCTCACATATTTAAATAAAGTTATTCTCATAATTTATTGTTATATTATTTAAAAAATTATTTTAATGAAATATAAAAAAATATTTAAAATTCATCAATTATATGAAAGAATACATAAAAAGATATATTAAAATAAATTTAAATATTCAAGTTTTTATAATAATTTTATTTTTATTATATCTATTATTCTCATAATTTAAAATTTTTACATTCATCATTATTTTTTATATATATATATATATATATATATATATATATATATATATATATATATATATATATATAACATTTTTCCACAGAAAATATATAAAAACGAAGCCTAAGTTTAAAACAGAAGATGCCGGCACGAAGAAATTTATTCCACGTCGTTTTCTGAACTATGAACTAGTAAAAGTTTCAAATTATTCTTTATGATATTTCATGCTCAAAGATTTGCGTCAATTGAGGCATTTTACGCGCAAACAGAAAAGGGATGACTGTGACAAAGAAATAAAGTTTAACTTCAATTTTGCAAATTTATTCTTTTTTTAATGTTAAATTGACATTTACTCGTGTAAGCACTTATATGGTAAGTCATTCTTCTCAGCATATCGACTTATTATTATTATTATTATTAAGCACTTATTTGCTAATTCATTCTTCTCAACAATTTTTTTTCAAACACTTATTTTCTTTTTTAAAGTAAGTATTGGTTGAACTTGGGTCTAATCTACACACACTAGTCACTAGAGCCATTGTGATAAATACATTTGTACATGGGATAAGTAGGACGAATTTTGAATTGGGTAAAATTATATAAAATTTATAGTTTGAACTTGCTTGATTACTTTTTTAAAAAAATTAGTCTAGTATGATGAATAAATTAATTTTTTTATTTTTAAATAAAAAATATATATTTATAAAAATATTATAATATTTAAATATATAACATATTTAATTATATTGTATTAATTTTTTATATTAAAAATAATTAAATATATTTAATTTTTAATATATAATTATATTATAAAAATAAATTCATATAATATAATCAGGTTAAACCTATCAAAAATTTTTCAATTTTCGTTCAAATTCAGCTTAATTATTAATCAAATTATAAAAAAAAATCTAATGAACTCTCGGAACAAAAAAAAGAATTAAAATCTTCAATTTTTTTGGGCCGAGCTTATTGGACCAGCCGCCCATGTACATCTCTGGTGACAAAGAACACATGAATTAGCCGACATAGATCAGTTGAATATGGCTTGTCATTTGCCTAAGGTTAAAAACCCGACACGGATAAAACTCTTGAAAATGCATGTGTGGTTAATCCATTTCTAAATGTAAGCTCCGTGTTAGAATAGATTTTTTTCGTAGCAAAATATTATTTATATATATTAATAAAAAATAATATAATATTAATATTAATAATTTAAAAAAATATTAAAAGTATTAAAATAAAATATTTATTTTAAAATAAATTATGTTTTAAAATTTTTTATATTTAATATTAAATAAATAACTTATATTTCTTCACCTTAATATATTTTAAAAAATATTTCCTGTCGTGATAAATCCAGCGTTAAAAAGAACCTAAAACTTGTTCCAACGTCGTTATTGATCGACGCCACGGCAGACTTGGGATTTCTTTCACCTGGTTTCATTTTGTAAACACAAGTTCATACACAGACTCCAGTTCATCTTAGAGTATTTTCTAGGCGGCAATAATATATATACATAAAAAAATAAAATTTAAAATTAAATTTTAAATATAAATTAAAAATATTATTAAATATAAAATAATAAATTAAATTTTTTAAAACTTAATTTAATAAATATAAAAAATTTAAAATTTTATTTTACGCCTCATTTTTTTTATATATATAATTTATTATCGACATATATAATACTTTCTATTTTTAGGATTGCAATCAGTGGCAAACTGAGATCCAGGGGAATTTTCAATACATATAAATCATTCTTGGTATGTACAATACTTAGGAATGCAATCAGTAGCAAACTGCGACATAGGGAAGAATAAGTAGAATAAGATGTGTTTCAATATTTTAATAAAAATAAAATTTAAGAATTAATAGGATATTTTAAATATAATTTTGTATAAAACTCATTATTTTAATCAATTAAAATAAAATGCCAAACGGTTATATAATTATATTTCAGCTAATACCAGAATTTTAACCCAAAAATTTGGAAGCTATAAATATAAAACAATATCCGGACCAAATGGTACGAACAATACTGACAAGAAAAATCATAGATCAGCAGAGTTATGAACTAAAATTATATATAAGAAGTGCAGCTATCATCGTTAAAACAGAAAATGGCAAAAAGGACAATTACAATGTAGTTAAGTAATCTCAAACTACAAGTGTTGCAAACAAAACATCTTCAATCAAATTTGGCAGCACTATATACCAATCATCAGGATGAACTCCAAAAACAGCAACCACTTAATTTCTGCCTAAAATCTTCCTTCAACGTCTATCAAAAACGAACACGAAAGACATAAGGAACATCAGTTTTGATCATTTCGAAGATACAAATATCTCCCACTTTTAGATGATTCTCTCTCTCAAACTGCATCCACCCTCTGGAGATCCTGCCTTCTGCACATATTTTAACTTCCTGTAGTTCATGTAAAGATTCACACTCCACACTTTCCCATCTTTCTCAAGTTTTATCCCTTGATCTTCCACTTTCATATGTTTCCTGAAAAAGGTTAATGGTATGGCCTGCACAATATATTATAATATATAACGTAAAAAATTGTACGAAATTAATTAGGTTGCAGCTATGATTCAAACAAACGTAAAAGGAAAATTAATTAGAAACCTAACTTAACAACAACAATAGTTCATATATTATTACAGTTGGTAATCATTTAAATTATAAATATTTTGAGTATAAAAATCACCAATAATAGCAATAGAGCATCTGGCTCACAATTTTCCTTCCTAGGTAAGGAAACTTGTCTTCAAATAATCTTCACCCTTTAATTGTTTATCTTTCAAATCAATTAAATTATTTACAAATTGATGTATCTTATTTCTAATTAATAACTTCAAAATTAATTTTTAATTATAAACTATTGGTGTGAATTAGAACTATGTTAAATATATGAAAGAACCGGACAGATCGATAACTATCTTCTTAAAACTATGTTAAAAAACTATGTGAATTAAAAATATCTTATTTCACGAACATAAAATTAGAGTTGAGAAGAATGACTTACAAGATAACTGGTTGCATATTTATATGTCAGTTTTACGCAGAAAAATGGATTTGGCGAATTGAAGTTTACGTCTTCATCACACTGCACTCCGCCTTCCTTCCTTCTTCGTTTCCGCATAGAATCTCTCCTTCGCTTGCGCATAGAATGCTTTAGTTGGCCTGAAAATGGATTCCAAATATTCATTTAAAAAATTCTCACAAAGAAAATATCTTATTTCACAAGTAAAATGCTCTTATTCACACCCCAATTTTTTTTTTCTTCCAGTAAATTCTGTTGAAATCCTGAAACTCTCTGAAAATTCTTATACTTTTTTTTCCGTCACACAAGGAGCAAGGGCTAAAGGAGGATTGGGAGTGGAGGAGGAGCGATGTGGGGAGAGGGAATCGAATTCCCTCCACCCTTCATGCCACTTGACCTTGACCTTGACCTTGAGGGCGCAAGATTGTGCCATCCATGCGAGCCCTCAGTGGCCTCTGAAAATTCTTATACTTCATTTGCTACTTTTGCATTAAGCTTTACACTTTTGGACCAACTTTATACAATGGGCTTCGCAAAAAAATTGCAACAAATGAAATTAGTTAAAATTTTATTTTTTTCATTAAGAAACTTTACTTATCATAAAAAATTGGAAAATACATAAAAAAAATTTATAAAAATTATGCAATATATATAAATATGTCAATACTTTTTAATTTCCAAGTTCACACGAATCAAATTCTTTCGAATATTAACTAGCCTAAGCAATAAATTTGTTCAGGTTCAACAGTTCTAAAGCATACCTTGATCACTATCGGAATCAATAATAATCAGAGCCCTTTCACCGTCTTCAGCATCATTTTTGAGTACTAGTTCTTGATTTTCTTCAGCGGCTTCATAAGGTTTTTCATCCTCTTTTTCACAACTTGTTCTTCCGAACATTTTAAACTCGAATGTTGAATCGCAAGAATGTATGAACACCACAAAGTCTCCGAATCTCAATTTATTGTCTTCCACAAATGTTCCCCATCCATTTTCAAAATAAAAACCCCTTTCGATCTTTGCCCCTTCAACTTCCCAACATTTATTCAGATAATTCTTGAGCACTATCTTGCTCGACAAATATTTTCCGTATTTCTTCACGAAAAGTGGTGGAATTTGCTGTGACAAAGAAGAGAACTCACAAATTCATCAAGTCTTTCTTCGTATTTAAAATGAAAAAAAAAATGCACTTCGATTGATGAAAATACAAAAAATATTTTCGATCCAAGTAAAAAATAACCAAATTTAAAAATATAATTGAAGGACAGAGATTTAAGCCTGTAGCTTGAACAAAAAGAAAATAATATATATACATCGGAGAGAGAGAGAGAGAGACCCAGATTGCTGAACAAGCAAGCACAGCACACAAGCATTCATGAAGTCCACTTTTTATATTTTTACATACTGAAAGTCAATCATTGTTAAGATAGCCGAAAATAATGTAAAATCACGAAATACAGGAGAACCACAGCAAATTTATAGCGCAAAAAAAAATAAGAATAAAAACCTACAGCATAAAACAATAACTGAGAATAAAATAAATTACTAACCAGACGAGTAGACATATCTTGATTAACGAGGATCTTGCAGAATGAAGGTTTTCTTTCTTCAAAGGACAGTTTGACTGATCTATCCATTGTAGATGAGAAGTTGCTTCTGCAACTTGAAGGGAATAGGTTCAACGGCTATCGTGACTTTGCGCGTAAGATAGAAAATATGCTTCCCCGTGGCACCAGGCACCGAAGCCTGTTTATACAGAAGAAAAAGTGGATATCATTTTTATAAAATTAAATTAAATTCTTTTATATTCTGAGACCGTAACGATATGATATTTTTTTCGGATTTCAAAGGTCCCGTGAAAGGAAGGGATAATTTTTATTAATTAAAGTTTAATTTAAAAGTTGTAAGATTTATAATTTTTTTTATAAAAAGTTATAATTATATATAAATTTCATGTGTAATGAATATATAAAAAGTATAATTTTATTATTTAAAATTATGATAAAATTTTCAACAATTTCTAAAAATTTATAAAAAGATTTGGAGTAAACGCTATTTTCATCCTTATTTAAATTTATTTTTAGGCGCATTCTAAGGTACCCAAGGGTTCGGGTGCCCTGGGTAACGTGTCACGATAAAATCCAACCAATTTATTATATGCAATCTCAGCCATCTATTAAATTATAAGCCCCGCGTGATTCTGGAAATTTATGAAAAGGCATATAAAGTAAAGAAAATTAGAGAAGGGACCCAGGGGTGAAATGGTTGCATTCCACGTCATTGTTGAGGGGCAAGGTGATCTGGCAAATTTCTGGGGTTTAGTCCATGTCACCCAAAGATGTGGTGTTGTCTTACATGGGTGGAGTAGCCGACAACAACATAAACCCAAGGTAACCATAGTCGGAATGGAGTTCCTTGGAAGGACAGTTATCACCGGCGACATAGCAAGTCACACTGGTCAAAGGTTACCCTTTGAAGGAGATTGAGACGCATCCAATCTCTCCGACGGAGGGGCCTCAATCAGAGCTTTTGCAAACTGAAAAATAGGTAATAATTTCTCTTAAATCTTAAAAATTTGCTTCTGCTCAGAAAATGGTGCCTCTTGTTTAAAGAGTTATGCTCGATGCATAAACTCGGCTTCGTCAATCAGCTCACAATTAAAGATCTTGGGCTGGATCCCACCTTGTCCTGTGTTAGCCGGTTGATCGTTCGCCCCACTAATTTAGAATTAATTTATGGTCTTAGAAATCCTAAGATGTCTACTGGATATGTAATAATTAGTCGTCCTTGTTACTTCTCCCTCCTTTCAATTGGTCGGAACTGCTGATGCCTCCTATAAAGGGGATGCATTTCTTAAAATGTTCTAGGCAGAGTAATTAGTTTTGATGCAAAGAAGAAACGGGGCTCGCAAAGAAACACCAACACTAACATGGAGGATTTGCTAAACACTAAGAATGGTAGAGATCAATACCTTCCTTTTATATATGCAATTAAGACCATCAAGCCACCTTCTAAGAGTCTTCCTTCAAACACCAGCTCAAAACTGGTTCATGAAATTGCCAATATCGGAAAGACTAATGAATGGCAGAACTAAACTAAGAGTCTCCCTTATGCTGATGTATTTCTACTTTGAAGGATGGTTTACCTTATGGATCTCATATACCTGGCATTGAGGGTATGTGTGCTAGCATTGTGCTTTATCGTAGCTGTTAGAGGAAAAAATGGTTTTGCATAGGGTTTTGGAGACATTTAGAAGGATGCATTTTCAATTTATGACATATATAATGTGTTCTTACTCTGCAGTTTTGTCATACAGTTTAGTTGAATAAGTTAATTTGTTGTGTTCATGGTAATGGATTTAAAAACCTTAATCTGTTTTGACTCTGCTGCCCAATTTTATGCTAATCTGTGTCAATGATTGCATTCTTTCCTTAAAAAAGTCATGGAGATCTGTATGTCGATAGTCTACATGCATTTAATCTACCTATATATATATATATGTAGGTATGTATGATTGCCTTATTTCTGCTAGACCCTTTGAACAGTCCAACTTTTCAATACCTATGTGATTGAACATACAGGTATGATTATGATCATGGGATTGTTGGTTTGCAGATCTTGATGATACTATTTATCCCCTTAGTTCTGGGATGGCAAAATCAGTTCCGCAGAATATTATAGCCATTGGTCTACCATGTTTTAGTTTTTCACATTGATGCATTTTATTTAGTCTTGCAATTTGTATTTGCTCCTTTGTCTAAGGTATCTAACTTATGATGTGGCTGGACCAGCTAGTTATATTGATGCAAATATGACAACTACGGTGAGGTCTCTTTGCATATGTTGCTATTAAAAAAACTCCTCATGGCAAGAGGTCACATTGTTGTTATCATGAAGGGTTTTTATCTCTAGTAGCAATTATTGGCAGTGTCTTAATCCAATTTTTGTCTTCTAAAGTCCCTCATTAAATATATCAATTGTTGAACCAGTTAAAGCAGAACTTGGTAGTGTGTTTACATTAGTTGTTTCAATTTTTTCAGTAATTGAAGTAGTTAATTCTAATTATTGTTAATGGAGGACATAGGATAACGAGGCCTTTCATGATTTAGTGTTAGGTAATGGTTTGCACAGTGAACATTTTCAATACCTTTGGTTGGTGTAGAATTATTAATGAAAGTTAGGGGTGGCTGGGTTGATTGCTGTGTTAGCATTGATCAGAAAGATGACTAGTTCTGAGCTTTTTGTAATGTTGGAAATCTGAGTAATCGTGTAAGATTTTATTCCTTTTTACCAAGTCAAATTGTAGTAATGATAGTATAGGAACACTTACATAAATATTAGTTCAGTAGTTCCTTATGCTTTTTCTAGCAGCAAATGCTAAAAATCTCAGCCAGGTCGCTTCCTGTTGTTCGCACTTCTGTAAAAAGTGTTGTGTGCCTCTTGTTGTCAAAGCAAAGCATCGTAATTCAGAACTAAGCATGACTGACAACACACAGAATGGGGAGCCAATCTCAGGTTGAAAGTTAGAAACAAAGGGGAAGCTTAACAACTTCAGCCTCAAGTGTCCCTGAATCTAGGTAACTTTTGCTCTTTAGCTTTGACATATACTTCAAAGGATTTGATGGATATCTCCCTGCCCCTTTAATCAACAGTGAATATGCATCTGCTCAAGAAGATGGTGCCCTTTTTCAAAAGTTTCATTTAGCCTAATATAGATAGCAGAAGACTTAATTAGATTATTTTAGAATGAAGACTTTTCTTTTAAGAAGAATTATCCAAATATACTAGTTTTGGGTCAATAAGGAATAGCGGAAGACAGATTGCAACTTTCAATAAATGCTACTGGAGCTTTTAGAATATGCTAACAGCATTAGTTAGAGTAAAGTAGTGCTAGTAAAACCACTCTCGTGGCTGTAGTGGCTGGAGGAAAAAGTAGCAGATACATCAAGGGGAACACATATATATCTAGTTATGTAAAAAGCTAAGACGGTTATGGAAGAATTTGTGGTTACTATGGGCAAACTGATGTTCATTGGCTTGGCTTGACTCAGTGGGAACCATTGTTATTCTCTGCTTGCCTTCCTTTACCATTAGATGTTGGCTTGTTAAGCTAACGATAATTATAGAACACAATATGGCCACCTTGCATCACAGACGCAGAATGATATTTAGAAAATTTTGTTTGGCAGACCTTTACCAAGGAGGTAATGGACGTTAGTTGTTAATATTTTAACAAAATATGATTTATTTTAATTTAAAATATCAATGGGTAAATTGTAAGTTAATAAAATAGACGACCACTAGTGTCGGTGTAGAACTTCGGACGCAAGTAATTAATATTTTAGGGTAAATTTATGCCACGATCTACTTTAACAAATCAACCCGTAAATTTAAAAATTTTATGAATGATAAATATAATTTCCGGTTACCGAATGAGCCTCGCGCATGAAAAAGTACTACTAGCGTTATTAGTCTTTATCTTTCTTGCGATCTATACGCCCATCCTAAATTTGTGATAAAAATTTTCAGTATGCGGTTCACAAAATTTTTGGCGTATGTAGTTTCACTGCTAGCGTTAGTAGTCAACATTTAAAAAAAATATATGATATTTTAAAACATCAATCATGCTAATGAATTTTTTATTTTGGAAAAAATACTATATACAATAAATCAAAATTTTCAGTTATCTATTTCATTAAAAAAATATGATATTTTAATGCAACAATTAGTATATGCTAATATGTTTTATATATTTTAAAAAAACTATATATAATAAAGCAAATTTTTGAGTAGTGCGTTATAGCAAAAACTTCTGCCATTGGTAGTTTTACTACTAACGTTAGTAGTTAAACTTCTCACGTTGGTAGTTTAAATACTAGCATTAGTAGTCATTATTTCAAAGTAGTATGAAAGTTTCATGCTGAACCATCTAAACCTAAGGGTTTTTAACTCTAAATAGAATTGATGCAAAAAAGTAGAAAATTGTTAAACAAACTTTCTTACTTTTATTCACTCCATTTTAAATTGGTAAAAAATTGGCAACCTCAATAGACAAGAGTCACAAAATATAACAACTGTAATAAGAGTTTAACGAGCAAATTTAAAATGTTAAAGACCTTTTCAACCTGGCTCTGATATAGGTGTTGAAATACACACTACTTTTTAAGGAGTTTTCACTTTAATAAAAGTTTGGTGAAGATTTATATTTTCATTCACTGCAATATAACCCATTGAATGAAAGACATTAATGGTTCATAAACAATAATTGCAATTAGTATTTATAGTTTAAGTGTTGAATACCAACTGACTCTCTTGTGTTGCTAAAATTAAAATTCTTCTTTGGTTTGAGCGCGACTCGATTTCTAAAAAAACCTTCAAGCTAAATCGACTAAACTCAATTTCATTTGTATAACTATTCATTGGGTTCAACATGACTCATTATTTTTTTAAAAAAAAATTGAGCTATATCAATCAATTTCAATTTTACCTATTTACTCATTCGAAATTGGACACAGCCTGACTAGCGTTATTTCAATTTTATAAACCATGAATTTATAATTATGATTTTAAAAAATTTCTTCCAATTTAAAATTTTAGTGAATACTTTGTTAATAGTAACATTTATCTAATACTTTTCTTTCAGATTTTGTAATTCAAATTTGATTTATCTATTTGTACAAAATAGTGGTTCAATTTACACATCACTTTTGTCAAGCTTGATGTCAATAGATGTTCCTTTCTTAACATTATAATTTGATCCAAAGTCTTTTAACGTTAGTAGTCCTAAGCCATTACACCAAAAAAGAACAAAAATAGTTTCCCCGTCGACCCTAATCTTAAACCTAAAATCACTCTTGTCCGTGCGATGAAGCTGGCACTTTTTTGTGGCATTTCTCGAAGGTGGGCCCAGTCCAGTCTTCCTACGTTAGTAGTCCTGGCACCCCAGTCAAAAATATTAAGCATCCAGGATTACGCTTCTAGTGTCATTCATGCACAAGCGCAAATACGAGGTAAGATGATAAATAGATGGCAGAAAGACAGCAAACAAAATAAACCATTCGAAGATTCCACTAGCAATCATCTAACTGAATTAAAATGTTAACTCTCCTATGCGTCCTACTACGTCAATTCCACCTCCACTTCTATAAATTCCACCAAAACCCATCTGCAACCCCCATAAATTCACAACTTAGTCATTCAATCTAATGGCACATTATTCCAGTGACACTAGATCAAGTTTCACACAGTCTCAAAACCTCATCTTGATATCCACACTATGGATATGAAATATAAAAGAAGGAATAAAATAGGCTTTAGTAATAAAAGGCCACCTCACTCCATGCTCACCACATGACTCAAAACAGAATGCTATCTAGCAGGCCACCTAGTTCCGGAGCTAAGCCAGCTATGTTTGCAATGGGAGAGCCCAAAACTGCCGGGTAATACTAATTGCCAGCAATGTTTTATCAGCAGCATTGGATTGCAGTAGGTGGCAGTGTCTGTAAGTTTAGAGGAAGACAAAAGAAACATGTTAACACCACACTCAACTGTGCTATTCCCTAAGATAGCGAAGCCCAATTTTGCAAGTCAATTCAAATCAATCTCCCTATGCCCTCATTGCTACAACAAACATAAGACAAGATAAATAGATGACAGCCGTAACAGAGACAGCAAACACTTCAGATAATTCAAGGATTGTAGTAGCCTTATCAATCCAATACTAATTAAAATAGCCACTTCTGGGCACCCTATGAGTACTGCAGCCACCTCAACTTCCAAGAGGATAAACAAAAAATTGATGGATGCAACCACTATGAATTCACAGCATTCAACCTAATGGCATATTCTTCAAATGAAGCTGGGTTAGGCCTCTCTCACACTCTAAAAACCTCACCTTCACATGAGTACTGCATATATGAAATGAAATAGAAAGAATAAAATTAACTTCCTTCAAAGGTTACTTTGCTCCACAGTCACCACAGAGCGTAAAACAGAAGGCTACCTAGCAAGCCAACTAGTTCTGAAGTTAAGGCACCTATGTTTGATGTGTGAGGGACTAAAGGTGCTGGGTGGCACTAATTTCCAGCAATCCTTTATCGGAAACATTGGAGTGCGTAGGTGGCAGTATTTGTAAGTTTATGGAAGGACAGAAGGAAGGTACTAACACCACATTCATTGTACTAATCCCTAAGATAGAGAATCCTGAATTTGTTAATCAATTCAGACCAATCACCTAATGCCCACCAAACCTACGCTTCTGGTGTCATTCCCATAGCAAACATAAGGAAGACAAGATAGATAGATTATAGGCATAGCAAACACAGCTAACTTAAAAGTACTAAGTCAAACAAATATGCACAAGCAAGCAGTCAAACAAAAATTACGAATTCATCTCTCCATCATTTCTACGTTCATGGATCTTGCACAGAGTTTTGCATGTTGAATTTGATGCAATAGAAGGATTGTTAAACTGATCCGGAATTCTAAGGGTTCTCCTCAGACATCTTCGGGGTGGTGGAAGGTGCTGCTCAGTCCCTGTTAAATTAGCCTGCCGAGCGGGAGGTGAAGGATGTTGGCCAACCTTTGTCAGAACAGGCTGTGTAGGGGGAGGTGGATCATCAACTTGGATCATTAAAGGCAAGTTCTAATGTGTTTCTTACCAATTTGTAGAACCACTAATGCCTACATAACTATACCGATGCAATAGGCATTTAAAATATTTATTTGTTATAACCAAAGAAAAATCTAAATAGTACAAAGCAAAAACTACAATTTTGGAGTGCAAAGATTACTGAGACAGACCACCAATCTGAACTGGGATCTTCCCACAAGTATAACAGGTCAAAGTTTGAAGGAGGATACCATAACAATGTTCTGTTTATAAAAGCCCTTTGCACAATGCATACAATCGTGTCCAAGCTATATCACAGCAAATTCATGCATAGATGACCAATGAATGATATATACCTTCCTATTTAAAACAATAGATGTTACAATCATAATAATGTACTTGGCTCTGAACAATACACAAATTTCTTCCAATTAATTCAACAATTGTGTGGATTGTTAGTTACAAAAATTTTGATTTCGTACTGGGGTTTCTAGACAAACTCCAATTGACGACCTGCAAAAAAATGCTTCCTTCACTGTCAAGCTTAGGCCTTCAATGCTTCATAAATAAGGCATTACAGGATGGAATCCCCTCCAATTACGAGGTGCACTATTCTTGTTAGCTGCTAAGCTAAGAGTAGTTAGGGCAAAATTGGCACCTACATAAATGTATGCAGAGCTTCACCAATCGAAGCTGCAAACCTCACATAACTTCTTCCAAATATTATTTAACTGCAGTTGTGCGTCTATGATTTCGAATCCTCGACCATGGCAGAATGCAGCAAATTGCTGTTGTTGATAGGTTTCGATGCAACAACGCTCTCCACGGTGTCTTTCTTTGGGTCGCCTTGCTTCTCCATAAGCAAGAAAAGATATTCGTTGCTGATCAGCAAGGGACATGACTTGGCAATGTTGCTTGTGCCATGTCAGATACGATGTGCTCATAGTAGGGCCATTTTGGCAAATTTGCCCAACTATTTTTTATTGCTAAAATTCTTTACTTTTCTGCATGATAATACAGATGGGCGAATGGAATTCCGCCACATGTCCCGAGTTTCAAACTCAGGATTCTTACAAAGACACCGTAGCACGCATCTTATTTTTATTATCTTATCTTTATTTATATTAATTTTATTCTTATAAAATATTAATTTTTCAATTTTATATAACTTTGGTATTTATATAAAGAATAATTTATTTAATTTTATCGACCTAAAGATGAAATTAGATAAATTAATTATTATGAAGATAAAGTTAAGATAAAATATTTAATATATTCGAAAATAAAAAAAATAGATTTTATGGAACAAAATAGAGGGCTTTCTTGAAATTGTAGTAAACCTTGATTTACTAAAAAAATTGTAAGATTAGTTATAAAATTTTATATAAAAATTATAATTCATTAATAAAAAAAAATTGAAAGAGGGCATGCCTTTTTGCACGATTTTTTGCGAGAAGGATCCAAGAATAATCCAACATTTGTTTATTAAGGAGGTGGATGGTCAAAGCGACGCCTGCAAGTAAGAAATCACCGAGCAAAAAGATCAAGCAAATTTTGCTTATGCATATGCAACATCATATTAATTCATCTATCATTTCTTTCCTATATTAAGCAATTATCATTATAACCAGTTTAATTATTCTATTGTTATAAATTCAAAGGTTCCATAGCAAATACCTAATTATTTGTTATTGTTTCATCCCATTTTAATTTCTTAGGCATTAATTTATATTTTCAAAATTTACTATTTATAACTGTTTACGTTGGATCAATCGGTAAGATTTTTTTTTCTTTCAACCTATATCTTAAATTTGATTTTTATTGCTAGAAATTTTTAAAAAATTAAATAATTTATTAAAATTAAGATCATTGTAACTCTGCAGAAATGTCTATGACATATCTTGAAAAATATACCGACCATATTGGTGATAAGCGATCTTAACATTTTAAATAACTTGGAAGTATTATTTTAAACTTTTAACACATTCAAATCTTAAAATGAAGTAACATAATTTATTCCTAAATTTTTTCTAATTAAAAATTATTATAATATGAGGTTTTAAATTTTTTTTTGGTAGACATGTCTTATAAATAAGTTTGAAAGTAAATAGATGGACGGAGAGAATTACAATAATAAAAAGTCACTTTCTTTTCTTTCCCGGAATGAAAGAATGATTAAACTATGCAAATATACAAAGATTAATAATTAAATTTTAAATATAATGAAAAGTACAAAACTTTCAAAAAATATCAAATACCACGTAAAATAAAGTTTTTGCATATAAAATCACTCTTTAATCCTTCAGTTAATTATTTGACTTAAATTGCCAATGGTTCCTCTTACACATAGAGTAGGAAATGTACACATAAAAAACAATAATTTATGCTATAATTTTATTTGACAATTAGATGATTACATTAATAATTAGCAAAGTTTTGGCATATATCAAGTACTACCTAAAGCAAAGTTTTCGTATAAAAAATCACTCTTTAATCCTCCGCTTAATTATGTGACTTAAATTGCCATTGGTTACTGTTACACATAGGGTAGGAAATGTAAACATAAAAAACAATAATTTATGCTAAAAATTTATTCAGTAATTAACTGATTATATTAGTGATTTATTAATTGTACTAGTTAATTTAATTAACTAATTATATTAACTATTTAAAAAATATTTATTAAAATTAATTATTTATAATTAATTATTTATATGTAAAATAATATATAAAGATATGAATATATTTTATAAATTATTTAAATATTTTTTATTTTAATAATATTTTAATATTTTAAAATTTATATATTATTTAGTAGATGGTTTTTTTAAATAATATATCATTATAATTTATTATATATTAAATATTTTTAATATTAAATTAATATAATTTTTATAGTTATTAAATTTATTTTAATAAATTAATAATTATAACTATTTAATTTTTATGTAAAAATAAATGTTATAAGAGGCAAAGAAGAATAAATGGTTTAGAATTTTTTTTGAAAGGAAAAAATAAAAAATACGAAAATCAATTAAGAGTAATTTAATTTTTTTCATGGATTAGCTAGTTTCAAAATGTTTACCTTCCAAACTTTTTTAAATGGAAATTTGGAAGGTAATTAATTGATTAAATTAGCTCATAATCAAATAAAAAAATTAAGAGTAATTTGGTTTTCATTGAAAATAACTTCCTACAAAAAATTAAAAATAATTTCCAATATCAATTTTGTAGGAGGTAGTTAAAGTTATTTATTTGATACATAAGAAGTTATACTTTTTAAGAAATAACTCATTATATCTTATTTAGTTCAATTTTATTTTTTTAAGAAGTATTAATAAAATAATTATTATATCTCAATATTATTATAATATAAAATAATAAATTTTAGTTACCATTAATTAAATTTAATAAAAATAATTTTATTATTTTATTTATAAATAATATGAAAAATAGAATTTACCTGAAAGAAAAGTGGGTAAGCAAATTTCATGTTTTGTGACAAATACGATTTTTAAAAAAATTTATTTTCTTCAATTTATAAGATAATAACTAATCAAATAATTTATCTATTATTTACTTTTGAAAAAATAAAACATTTCGTACTATTTAGATGAACTAAATGATTTTTTAATTGATTGATGAACTAAATAATTTTTTAATTGATTGACAAGTCAATCAATTAATTTTAATCAAATCAATTAAAAATTATTTAAAAATTTAATTATCAAACATCTCCCGGGTGTAACTTACATAAATGATGGACTTAGAAAGTTGGCTTAAAATAATTTTGAAGAATTCAGAAGATCTTTTTTTTTTTTTTTTTATAAGAAGAATTCAGAAGATCTGCCCTGCGTGGCTGAAATATATTTAATATATTTATGTGTAATACTGTAACGCTCCAATGATTTTGTAAATTTAATTTTTATCATAAAATTGTAATCGTATATACATTATACATATAATGTTACAATATCATAGTTAGTTATAACTTTGTATAGTATTTATGATTTGAATATTTGAATATTATTTTTAATTATTTCTTAATTATTTGAAAATTTGGATAATTATTACTATTAAATTTCTTCCAATTTCTAATTTGAAATATTTTAATATTATCTCTAAATTATTTTAATAAGATATTATATTATTAGTTATTGTATTTTTTTATTTATATTTAATTTTAATAATTATTTATGTAATTATCATTGTGCTAATTTTTAAATTTTATGATAATAATTTTTTGACATAATTTCATTTGTTTAATTTTTTAATATTAATATTATTATAATTAAATATAATTATTTAATTTAATAAATTTATATAATATATATTAATAATATTAAATATAAAAATTTAATTATTTATTATGGTATTTTAAAAGTTTTAAAATTTGAGATGATATAATAAATTTAAAAATTATTAAATTAAAATTATTTAATTAAAATTTTTTATTTTTATATTAAATAATTTTTTTTAATATACTTAAAATTATCAAATTATTTCAAATTTTAATATTTGAGAAGTACTGTAAAATTTAGCAGAAATTTATTAATTTTAATATTAAAATATATTCAATATATATATATATATATATTAACAGCTGTACGTCTGGGCCTACATCATGCATACGCTCGTCTTTTCCCAATCTCCCTATCTTAGCCATCAACTGTGCCGTCGAGGTCGCCAGTCGAAACTTCAAACTTGAAAGCCTCTTCACCATCTTAATCTAGCCGAGCAGCCCTATGCTTGCTTTATTTTTCCTTCTGTCTGATTCATCGGTTTGGAATTATTTTTTTATTCCATTTCGTTTTAAGAGATATTTTATTTTATTTATAAACAAAATTTATTAAAGATTGTATTGCAAATAATAATTTTAATTTATATATAAATTCTTTTAGTTAAAATATATCAAGAAATATATATAATTTAATTAAAAACATATTTTAACTGTATCATGCGAAATTCAATACTCAGAAGAGTATAAAAAATTTTTATGTAACATATATTTAGGATAAAAAAATAAATTTTTAAATTCTTGAAATTTTAATAAATTTTATAATGACTTAAACATAAATAAAATAAAAATTTAAAAATAAATAAAATAAGATATTATTTATTTATTTATTCTAATTCAAATATTAGTTAAAGAAATTTAATTAAAAATAAAATAAAATCTTATTCTTAACCGAAAGTGGTAAACGATGGAGATTTATCTTCAGCTTCAAAGTGGTGTGTTTCAACTTCCAACGCCATAGAGCAGCAGCTTTTTCGGGGATTGGGTATTTCTATGTTATATTTCGCTTTTGTCAATGCTTAAACTTCTCGGTTTGGCATTTGTTCGTATATGTTGGGAACCTGTGACCGCACAAGACGGCTGATCAGCAGCAGAATAATCATAACCTAATCGAAATCCGAGTTTTTGCTCCCCACTATTGTGGGCCCCCGGGCTCACTCCAAGCAAAGTCCATGCCAACTTGATAATTAGGGCAATTCTATGGTATTACGGGTGTTTTGAAATTCGGGGTAATATGATGTATTGTGTGTCATTAAATGAGATTATTAAGAATTATGGTACCCCGGGGGTTTTGAAACCCGGAATGATGTGGTGCATTGTGTGCCATTAGATGAGATTACCAAAATTTTTAGTAATCTCATCCAATGGTTTGCATTGTGCCACGTCACCCCGAGTTTGAAACCCCAGGAGTACCGTAGCAAGCCCCTGATAATTATAACGTAATTAAAATTTACATATTCAATAATACACGTGCGTCTTTATGTTTTGTCATATATGTATATTTATAAGAATATAATTATTTATATTCTATTTGAATTAATTTCACCTTTTTACTCTAGAATTGATCCCATACTAAGGGTGTCAACTTTCGATATGACACGAATTAAACGAATTCGGGTTAGGCTTAATCGGATTCGGATCATAAACGGATCAATTAGTCTGATCTAAATAAATTTTGTGTCGAATTTAGGTCAATCTGTTTAACCTGTTTTAGTTATATGAATTATTAAATAGGTCAATCTGACCCGTTAATCCGTTATATAATATATAAATTTATTAATTATTAATTTATATAAAATAAAAAATTAATATAAATACATTCGGATCGGATTAAACGGATTGTGTTACTATTTTATAAATATATTTTGTATATTCGAATTATACGGATCGTGTCGGGTTGACACGTTTAATAAGTGAGTTGTGTCGGATTAACCCGTTTATTAAACGGGTTGTGTTCGAATTGAGTATAAACGAATTTGAGTTATGCCTAATCCGACCCATGAACCCGAATTGCTACCCTACCCCACACTTGGTAAATTAGACCGTGCGTAATGGTCGAAAAAAATCTTATATAAGCTATTATATAGTGTTGCTGTCAAAATTTACCTCGTAGCATGGTTTGAAAGCAAACAAGTATAGTGATGATGCCGGGAGAAACAAGGCATTGCCACAGCAGACATCCATCCCCTTGTTAATGCATCAGAATCATGTTGCTCATCTCTGCGATGGTTACTAACAAGTCCCCCACATTTTAAACAGATGGAACTGCTCATCTAAAACAGCATCCAACACTAGTTGCACTCTGCCAGTTTCTACTAGGATTGAGGTTCCATCAGCATCTGGAGAAACTGATGGATCAGCAACGTTGTTGGCAGCTGAATCAATCTGTACAGGTTGAGCTTCAGCAATTGCACACTCAGCAAACATAGAAGCCAACTGATCAACAGCAGTGTTCTCTTGCAGTCTAATTCTGTACAACTCACGAGCACGATGCAGCGACTGAAAGACAACTTCGTCTCCACCTTTGGTCTTCATTGCTGCAACCACCTGTTTCAAAATCACACAAATATCAAACACTTCAGCTCTTCATGGATTATGGATTCTTTTTTGGCATTTGCTTTCATCTTTGCTATTTGTAGACATGATTTATGCTTCACAAATGGCAGCGGATAACCTGCTCTATGATATGCTTCAATAGCTGATTATACAGAAATCATCATCTGGGTTTTAGAGACAAAGGAGCCACAATAAAATATACCTTTGTAACAAAATCAGGACAGTCTCGCATCGCACCAATGCCTTTTTAATATAAGATCTCTTCATGACCATTGAAAATTCAAAGAAACACAGGTTAAGAAATGTATTATTTCTGATGCTAGTGTTCCTATCAAAGTGAGGAATTGTGTTATTCCTGATACTAAGTCAAGCTTAATCTTTGGATATGTTAAAAAAAAAAAAAATCTCATTGATTTTCACAAGAAAATTGCTCGGTTTATTGCAGCTGGCTGCTGCAACATCAATTCGTTCTTGGAGACTAACAAAAATTTGCCATGGCATCAATTCATTCTTGGAGCCTAATAAACTTACTGGATTATCTGCTACCTCATCCCCAATAAATGATGACCCATCACAATATTTGACTTTGACTCTATTCCAATTGCAGAAATCTGCATATTGAAACATTTAATGAAAATCTACAGAAAATATTAGCCTTTTTAATAGAAGATACAAGTTCATCCCTTATTTTTATCCCAATAATTATTTTTTCAGGTTATAATAAATTCTTGTTGTTGAGTGCTATTTAGAAAAGACAGAACTTGTCAAGTACACAGTTATTTAATTGATGTTATATCTAGATAACATTTTTTTCATCTGTCTATAATTTGAATAATTTTCTTAAAAATACTCTTAATTAAGGATTATAATAATACTTAATTATAATTAACATAATTAAGGATCTTCCGATTTAGACTATGGTTATATAATTACAAAGTAAATAACGGATAACGTAAAAGACATCTCGAATAAATAAGTGCATGCTTAACAAATATATATATATTTAAAAAAAAAATTAAACGAAAGCTAACAAGGAGGAAGAACTCGTTGCAACCCCAAAAAGTGAAAGATAACATTATTTAAATTAAAAGTAGGAAAAAAATTGTAACTTGCAGTAAACTTCAAGAATTCCAGAAAGTGTATTTAGACCATCGTATAAATTATTTTTTGATTGTTACGCACAAAGAGATGGTATTTCCAAGTAAAAATCTCTTTAATACATATAATTGATTGAATATAGAATTGATCCGTTTTTTAATACATAAAATTCGTCATAATTACTCCGCATCATAAGATTCTCCAACTGCAGGGAAGACAATGGCAATTGTATTGTCTCTTTCATCTTTTAGATATTTAGGTTTGAGGAATTTTGTCACCTGAAACTAATTAATAAGTGAAAATTATTAATTTTATTATTTATAGAACTTATAAGTATCATTATAAATTTGATTTGATTTAATATTTAAAATTTTAAAATATTAAAAATTATAAAATTAACAAATAATATTTATTTATTGAATAAAATAAAAATATGGTGCAACCATGCAATAACTTCTCGGTCTGTTTGTTTCACTATTTCGATTATGATACTTCTGTCACCTATTTTTCATAAAAGAGAGTTAAATTTTATTGTGAATCACCTCTGCTTTTAAATATGAGTTTAAATTTATTCAAGATTTATGGTTTAATGCATGTAAGAAAAAATTGTAGAATACATGATTTTTGTAATTTTAAAAATTTTAAACTTTTTATTATAAGTTAAAATATTTAAAAAAATTTATTGTAATTTTCATTGATTAAATTATAAATTTTTATACTTATTTTGCATAAATGCTGTACATAAATATAACTTTTGTGATATATATTATAATATTATGTATATTCAATTACAATTTTATGATAAAAGTTAAATTTACAAAATCTCTAATTAATATGTATTGAACTATTACTCATAAATATTAAGTAAATTTCAAATTTCAATCGTCCTGGGTTTGATCTTTTGTGTTCTCCTGAACTATGTAAGGCAACTTTCTACTTGCTTAATTTATGTAGGTTACAATTAGCATAAATTATTGTTGTTTACATTTAATACACTACGTGTAACCAACGGCAAATTAAGTCATGTAATTAAGTAGAGGTTTAAAGTGTGACGTTTATAATATTGTAGCGCTTGCCGTCATGTAAAATTTCTTTCAAACTCAATTACGAGACTTGTCTACCAAAAATGAATTTAAAACGTAATATTCTAATAATTTTTTAATTAGCTTAGGAGTAAATTATGTTACTTTATTTTAAGATTTTAACATATTAAAGCTCACAATAGTACTTAATTATTTTAACATAACAATTTTAAGAGTTTACAATAATATGTACATAACGTTTAATCTCTTGAAATTATTGACAAAATATCGAACTTAAAACGTAAGAAGAGTTGAAGACAAAGACCATTTTTACGTGATCCAATCCAAAAGGTTGTTAAAAATAAAATTTGAAAATATAAATTAATGCAGAAGAAATTAAAATGAAAGAGCAACCCGTAAAGTTTCCTTTCAGGACCGTACAGTAGAAAATCCCCCCAAAAAAAAATCCACATCTTTTATGGTCTCGGATTGTTAAAAAAAAAAAAAAAACTTAATTTTATATGAAAATCACTTTTTGCTTGTATTTAAACACAAGTTCTAGTGTTTGAATCCAGATATCTCAGGGCAAAGTCACAAAAGCCTTAAACCTATTCCCTCAAATTTATAAGTTATTATACTTTTTCTATTTTTCATGGATAGTGTACTAAAATCCTTCTTCAAACAAAGAAAACCTTCATTTTTCAAGGTTCTGATCAATCAAGAAATGTCTACACGTTTGGTTAGTATTTATATATATTATTTTATTCTCAGTTATTGCTATGCACGCAGTAGGTTTTTATTCAGTCAGTTTCTTTTTGTGCAGTAAATTTGCTATGATACTTCTGTTTTTCATGATTTAGATAATTTTCAGCGATCTTAAACATTTCTTGTGAGCAAAAATTTGAAGTTATTTTTGTTTTTCATGGAAAAAAAATAATTTTCATCCAAAGACGTCAGAAATACATTTTTTTGTGCTATTAGATTGCTTTGTTTCTTCATGTTCTTATGTAAAATTTCAGCACTCTGCCTCTATTTTGTTCTGAGTATATATATATATATATATATATTATCTTGCTTTTTGTTTTAGTTTGAAGATTCTTTTTCGCCTAATATGTATTTTTTTTTTATTTTTGACTTAGATAAAAAAAAATTCATCCCCTGAAATTGATGTTTTTTCTGTTTAAACATGAGGAAAGACTTGATGAATTTGTGAGTTCTCTTCCCTGTCACAGAAAATTTCACCAGCTTTTGTGAGCAAATATGGTAAATATTTGTCGAGCAAGATAATGCTTAAGAATTATGACGAATCTTGGGAAGTCGAAGTGGTAAAGATTGAAGCAAATTCCTATTTTGCAAACGGATGGGAAGCATTTATGAAAGATAAGGCTTTCGAATATGGAGATTTTGTGTTGTTCAAATATTCTTGTAATTCAACGTTTAAGTTTAAAATCTATGGGACAACATGCGTGGAGAAGGAGGTTGAAAAAACTTATGAAGAAAATAAAGAACTACTACTCAAAGAAAATGATGAAAATGTTGAAGGGGGTGTGATTGTAATTGACTCTGATAATGATCAAGGTTGTAAGTTTCTCAGCTTTCCAAAGAATTTGATTCATGTAAACTTGGAAATTAAAAAATATTTATATACATATATTTCATAATTTTTATAAAAACTTCATATATTTTCCAATTTTTTATGACTGTTAAAGTTTTTCATGAAAAAATTTTTAAATAATTTCTTTTGTTGCAATTTTTCTTTTTTGTGAAAGGCCCTTGCGTAAAGTTGTTCCAAAATTGAAAATCTAAATGCAAAAGTAGCGAAATGAATTACAAGAATTTTTACGAAAAGTTTCAAGCTTTCAACAAAATTTGTTAGAATAACTAGGGTGTGAATAACGGCCAAAAAAAAAATTAGGGTGTGAATAAGATCATTTTACTTGTGAAACACTTATCATGGGTATAAGATATTTTATTTGATCGGCGGCGAGGCTACATTATGGGAGGCTACATTGTGGAAGCCACCTCAAGATTGGGAAATTTAAGAAAATTTCTCAACTTTTTTTTTAAAGACTTTAAGCTTATTTCCTATAAAAAAAATTTATGTAAACTTTTAATTAATTTTTATTTCAGCCTCTCTCACTATATTTCTTCTAGCTTCGGCCGGATTTTATTATTAGGGTTTTTGAAATGAAGACTGTTTTCAGGCCAACTAAAGCATTCTAAGCGCAAGCGGGGAAAGAAAGATTCTATGCGGAAGCCTTCGTTCATCAGGGTCCTGATTAACCAAGATACGTCCACTCGTCTGGTTAGTAATTTATGTATATATTATTTTATTCTTGATAAGTGCTTTCTGTAGTAGGTTTTTATTCAATTATTTATTTATTTTTTTGGTGCTATGATTTTAGATAATTTTCAGCGATCTTAACCATTTGTTATGAGCATAAATTTGTAGTTATTTTTGTTTTAGTCTGAGCATAAATTTTCATCCATCGAAATTGAAATAAATATATATATGAAAAATTTTATATTATGCCATTAATTAAATAATATATCAGCATATTATTAAATTTAAATATTGATATATTATCATAAAATATAAAAAATTTAATTTTTAAACAATAAATTTAACGTATGATCAAATTTTATAATATATATTATGTCATAATTTTTTTCCATTATATACATATGATTATTGTAAACAGCTTATTGAATAGAAAGACGTTAAAATTCTGTAATTTAACTTTTTCTAGCATAAATTTTCATCCACCAACATGCAAATAAATATGTAAATACCTAGCCTGTTTACTATTTTGAACGTGCGACTTGCGTATGAAGTTAAGTAAAAAAAAAAAACCAATTTCATTTTTAATTATATTAATAAAATAGCTCATAAATTATATAAAATCATCAATTTTGTTAAGAAATAGTACTTCATATAAATAATTTTATTTTTTTATAAAATCATATAAATAATTTTATCTTTAAATATTTGTATAAAAATAAAATTATTTATATAAATTATTATTTAAAAATAAAATCAACAATTCAATATAATTTAAAAATTATTTTCTCAACGTAATATAATTTAAACTCTGCATCTATGTGATTTATGTTCTCTATCAAAATCTGATATAATTTAATTACCTTTTGAAAATACTATAATTATTTCATTTCAATGCATAATAATTATTCCTAAACGCACCTCACCCAAGTTCCCTTGAATTATAATACATAGAAAGAACATGAAGAGTATTCCTCGAGCGATGATTTGTGTGACATCATATATTTAAATGCACAAATACAATGTAAGAAGAAACAACCTTCTTGGTTGGAGTTGGTGCGGAAAATTATTTTTCACCAATGAGCACATTGGTTAATAAAGAAAAAGAGAAAATTATAAAATCATGTTGGATCCAATAAAATTAGGCGTCAGAGAAAGCGGAGTTGTTAGAAGAAAAAGTCCCCGGGAAAGCCGACATGATTAAGAGAGAGAAAGCAATGAAAACGGGAGAGCACTTTGCTCAATCCAAAGCTACCGCCGCCAAATGTAAAAAGGGCTGCAAGGTCTGACGTTGAGTTCCAAAAGACCCAACCGCCAAATTATTCATAAATACCATTTTTAACGAAAAATATTTTTTATTAAAATATAATTATAAAATAATAAATAATAAAAATATTTTATATATTCAAAATTAAATGTATAAAATTTGATAAAGAATAATTTTCTTCTTTAAAAAATTAATTTTTTACTGTCATTATTGTAAATATTGTTTTTTAATCATAAAATATAAAATAATATCTTATTATTTTATTTATATATAAATAAATAAATAATTTTAACCAAAAAATGTGATTTAAAAAAAAATAAAGCTTTAGGCTTTGTTTGGATGGGGGAGAAGTGAGAGGAGAAAGAAGTTAGAAGAGAAAGAAGTTAGGGGAGAGAGAAATGAGAGAAAAGAAGTATTTCTTTTGTGTTGTTTGGAAAGAGAGAAGTTAGGAGAGAAAGAAATTAGGAGAGAAGTGATTTCTGTTGTTTGGAAAGGGAGAAGTTAGGAGAGAAAGAAATTGTATTTTTATAAAATGACTTTTGTACCCTTACATAATATATAAACTCAAGTGTATATTTTAAATTTTATATTCTTAAAAAATATAATTTTAATTATTAAATTAAATATCATATTAACAAAAAATCTAATAATTAAATATTTTAATTTAATAATTATAAATAAATAACAAATTAATAATAAGTTCAATTTTAATAAAATATCTTAATCTAATTATCAAAAATCAAATACAAATACATATTCAAGTAATTATATAAAAATTTGTATACATATTTAAAGAATTATATAATTTTATAAAATAATCCTTTTCTTTTAAAATTATCTTAAATAATTATTACCTACTCCTTTAATACCTACGTAAGAAAGATTTTCATTTAAAAAAATTAAAAATAAGATGTAGTAATAATTAATTTTTTATAATTATATAATTTTTCTCATAAATTTGAGATTTATAATAACTGTTGGTGGATATATATTAAAAATAAATTTTCAAATTTTTAATAGAAGAAGATAAATCTAAGGATTTATAATAACATTTGGGATTTATAATAACTTTCGCTACTGGAAGTCTTCTTTCTTTATCCCTACATACAACAATTGATTGCTATTTTTCCGCCGTTATTAATATTTAAGGATAATTACACATTTTACACTCGTCTTCTATATTTCAATTTAGTTATATTCACCTTTATTTGTTAAAAACATATTTATTTTACTACCATCTTAACATTATATTAACGCTCAATATTATTTTGAAGATTTAAATTTTTATTATGCCTAAGATTCAAATTCAAAATTTTATGTATCTTGATTAATTAAATTATCATTTTTACTATTAAAAAATTATTTTATATTGTTTATAAAATATGAATTTAATTGAGAATTCATACAAACTGTTGCTTCTGCTGGGCGCTCTCTGGCCAAAACAGAAAAAACAGAGTCTCCGATAGCGCCGCTTTAGCGGGTAAAAGGTTTCATCCCATAATCCATGGCTGTATATAGCCGAAGCTACAATGTTGTATTCGAGTTTCTGCTCCAGAGGATTTGATTCAGATTAAGAAAAAAGTATCGGTTTGCATGGAATCTGGGTCGGGTAGCCATTTGGACGGGGTTGGACAGTGTGAACCGGACAGCAGCATCACAGGAGCACCGGCCACCGTCAGATTGCGCCGGAACCGGAGAGGACTCCATCGGCGTTCGGCATGTTGTCCACCTGCAACCCACCACCAAAACAAGCAGAAACACCACATTTTTACCCAGATCCGACAGCGTGCATAGTGACCTTACCCAAGATGTCCGTCCCTTCCGCCGCCTCCCACCGTCAGTGGCTCTGTTTCTGCTTCTTCAAGAGACGCCGGTCGCTTCTGCAAGGCAGATCCAACGTCGTCTGGAGGCGAGGCTGGAAGATACCCACACGCTGCTAGCTGGTGGAAGTCGATTCCACGATGGAAGGCTGCGGTTGCTCGAAGGGGAGGCTGGAGTCCGACGACAAGCAGGCGGAGATTTTGTGGAACAGAACAGCGGAGAAGATGGACTGCGGCAGGGAAGAAATGTGAAAGAGACAAGAGGGGTAGCTGCTGGAAAATGGGTGCAACGGTCCGAACTTCTCTTCAGTTCTCTCCAATTTTGGAGAGAACTTTGCACAGTAAAACTGGCGGGCTCCACTGTCCTTTTTGCAGCAGCATTTCTTTCTTTTCCCACTTCCCTCCCCCGTTCCAAACGGCAGAAATTTCACATTTCAACCCCAACTTCTTTCTTCCCACTTCTTTCGCCCCTCATTTCCCTGGTTCCAAACAAAGCCTTAATCTGCTCTATATCTTCACGACGCTTTTATGTAAAATTTCAGCAAGCTTCAAGCTTCTTAACCCTCAAATAATTTGTAAATATATTTTTTATTTTGACTTTCATAAAAATAGTTTTCACCCGCTGAAATGATTTTTTTTCATTTTAAATATGAAGAAAGACTTCATGAATTTAGGAATTTTCTCTTTGTAACGACAAATTCCACCCGCTTTTGTGAAGAAATAAATAAAATTTCAGCAAGCTTCAAGCTTCTTAACGCTCAAATAATTTTTAAATATGCTTTTTATTTTAACTTTCATAAAAATAGTTTTCACCCCCTGAAATGAATTTTTTTTTTCATTTTAAATATGAAGAAAGACTTCATGAATTTAGGAATTTTCTCTTTGTCACAGCAAATTCCACCCGCTTTTGTGAAGAAATACGGGACATATTTGTCGAGCAAAATAGTACTCAAGAATTATCTGAATGAATCTTGGGAAGTTGAAGTAACGAGGAATGGAGCAAGTTCCTATTTTGCAAATGGATGGGAAACATTTATGAAAGATAATGCTTTAGAATTTGGGGATTTCTTGGTGTTCAAATATTCCTTCAATTCAACGTTCAAGTTTAAGATGTACGGAACAACGTGCTGTGAGAAGGAGGTTGAAAGAACTAATGAAGCTGTCAATGTTGGCCACGAAAATGAAGATGATGCTGAAGATGGTGAAAGGGATGTGATTATTATTGATTCTGATAATGATCAAGGTGGTAAGTTTCTATGTTTTAATATTGTTGAATTTGAACGCTTTGGTTGGAAAAAAAATGAACAAATTTATTGCTTAGGCTAGTTAATATTTGAAAAGCTTGATTCATATAAACTTTGAAACTAAAAAAATATATTTTTTTATACAAGTTTTCATATACTTCCAATTTTTTATGACAAGTGATGTTTTTCGGGAAAAAAAAAGTATAATTTAGATTATTTCTTTTGTTGAATTTTTTGTGAAGCCCATTAGATAAAGTTCGTCCACAATTGTAAAGCTTCTTGCAAGAGTAGTGATAAGCATTATAAGAATTTTCAGAACAATTTCCAAGATTTCAACAAAACTTGGTAAAAAAATTAATAAGAAACATAGGGTGTGAATAAAGGCATTTTGCTTGTAAAACACTGTTATGGGTATAAGATATGATTTTAAATTTGATATGTAAACAGTGTAATCAATGATATAATAAAAAATAATAAGTTTTTTAATAATATAAAAACATAAGAGTGAGTAGTGAATAATAATATAAAATTAATTTACACTTATAACATAAATCAGACTTAAATGCATAAGATACTTTATTTGATTAAGAGTTTTTGAAATGAATGTTTGGAATCTGTTTTCAGGCAAGCTAAGGCATTCCATTTGCGAGCGTAGGAAGAAAGATTCTATACACAAACCAAGAAGGAGAGAAGGTGGGGCGCAGTGTGATGAAGACATAAGCTTCAATTCTACAAATCCTTCCTTTCATGTAAAACTGACATGTACATACGCAAAGAGATATCTAGTAAGTCGTTCTTCTCAATTCTATTTAATTAATTAGTTATTAACTTTGCTTAAAACACAATATGGAAATTTACCATATATATATATATATATATATATATATAAGGGTTGGTCCCACTTGAAGTTTTAAGACTCAAAAGTTATTTTTTTCTTTGTCCTAGTATGAAGTGTAAAAAGAATATCACGTTAGCTTTGTACTTACTTTCTATTCATTTTTTTTTTCACATTTTAAAATTTACAATTATCGAAAAATAAGTATATGATTATTGAAAAGGAATTACTCTAAGAAATAAGTATATAATTATTGAGCATTTCTTTTGTGAAAAAGGATTACTCTAATTGTAATATGGGCATGTTTTGAATTGTCTGAGACAATCTTTATTTTATAACTCAAAAATTAATGAAGATTAGTTGAAGGCAAGTTTCCTTACATACTTAGGAAAATTGTAACCAACAAACTATTGCTATTATCGGTGATTATTATACTCAAAATATTTATAATCTAAATGATTCCCAACTATATTATTGCATGAACTATTGTTGTTACATAAGTTAGGTTCTATTTTTTTCCTTTGTACGACTTACATTTTTTGGCACTTGTTTGAATCCTCACTGCAATCTAATTAATTTCTTACAATTTTTGACGTTATATATAATATATTGTGCAGCCCATACCATCAACCTTTTTCAGGAAACATATGAAAGTGGAAGATAAAGTGATAAAGCTTGAGAAAGACGAGAAAATATGGAGTGTGAATATTTGCGTGACCTGCAGGAAGTCTAGAAAATGTGAAGAAGGGAAGTTCTCCGGAGGGTGGATGCAATTTGTGAGAGAGAATGGTCTGAAAGAAGGAGATATTTGTATCTTTGAAATGATCAAAACTGATGATCCTTATGTCTTCCGTGTTCACATTGGCAGCAGTTGAAGGAAGACTTCAGGCAGAAATTAAGTGGTTGCCGTTTTTGGAGTTCTACCCAAATTGGCTTGGAGATGTTTTGCTGCAACACATGTATTTTGAGATTACTTAAATCGTAGGATAAATATCGTACACTTTTCTTTAGATTTGAACATAATTCCTCAATCTCCCCTCTATCTTCAAGAATTCTTCAGACATTACTTAATGAACCAGGAGACGTTAGTTTCATTTTCCTTTTTAACCAATTTTGCCTTTTAATCTCATAAAATTTTACAAAAATACTAAATTAATTAGTCAAGTTATTGAAAATGGTATTTTTTTAATATGATTTATTAGATAATATTTTGATATGTATTTTGAAAAATATTTCATATTTTTTAAAGGCATAACTTAAAAAAATTAAAAATATCAAAAAGTAAATATTTCAATTTTTTTGATAAAATTACTTATTATCTTAATGATAAGAAACTATGAATATGTTTTCATAAAATTTGTTTTAATATTATTAATTGTTTAATTTATTAAATTATGTGATTAACATGCACACCATTAAAATTTATATTTTCAATGTCTTAATTTATCAAATTATTTAGTAACCATTTTGAAGGTTTGAAAAAAATTAGAGAGAAAAGAAAAAAATTTGGGAATAAATTTAGTGTAAGAGAGTATATCTAATTTAATTCACAATAAATTAAGATTAAAAATTCTATTAAATTAATATATATAAATTAATAATTAAAAATGAGTTTTAGATTTTATTTTCCTTAAAACTAGGTCAAGACTTTAATGCCCAAACAATTTGACATGTGAATAAGATAATTGGACTATTATTCCTTTACTTAAATGAATGCAAATAGTTTTGTAAACTTGTCTCCCAACAAATGCCAATTACGAAGTTGTCACTAGTTCAAATAAAATTAAAAAATATTATTTATTATGTTATAGTTTATTATCTCATACAAAATTTTTAGTTGACCTGGTGTTTTTTTTTTTTAACTAATGGGATCCACAAAACACAATTTATTAATTAATAGAGCTATTACTATTAATAACGAAATAATTTTTTATGCTATTAATTTTTCATTTAAAGTGTACATGATAATTGACATTTTTAAAGATAACAGAGGCCAAATTAAAAAAATATAATAAATACATTTTTAATAGTGTAAAGTGGAAAATAAAAAAAGAAAAATTCTTTAAAATCACAATTAAACAAAGAAATAGAAGGAATTTATGCAATTTTGATTTTAAAATAATGTCTTAATCAATTCAATTATCAATCCAATTTTAAAAATTATATTAATAGAATTCACGATTTTGAATCCCACAAACATACCATGGGAATTGGCCAGAGAATGATTTAGAATAGTAAATTTACATTTATTTTACAATTAACTAGCTATTTGCGATATAACTATTCGATTTATAATAATAATAAAATATTTAGCTAAATATAGTGATATTTATTATTTTACAGAATTATATCTAAAATTTATACTTAACACACACACACGTGTATATATATATATATATATATATATATATATATATATATATATATATATATATATATATATATATAGTGGATTATTATTTTTATTATTAAAAAATATTTAATTTGGTCCCAATGATGATTAATATGAAAGAGATAGGAATAGATGAGTTAGAAAATGACGTTGTATACGCATATGCAAAAGATTCGCTTCATCTTTTCCTTTTCCAAACAATGGGATTACGCATGACGTAAAAATCTCGTCACGTCATGTGCCCCGTGGTTTCTTGTTTGCGGCGCTACCTGGACAATCCAACCCCTTTGTAGATAAAAATGGATTCTTCTTCGATCTTTGTCAGAAAGAAAGGTGTAAAAAGATTTGCGTTCTTTCAATTTTGTTTTGTAATGAATTATAATTTTTATTATGTAAAATTTTAGAACTTTTTTGTATCAATTATTGTAACTTTTCATAAATTTGCAAAAAAATTTATTATAATTTTAATAAATTTTTAATTTCATCTTTAAAATTATATAATATTAATAAAATAATTTATAATTTATATTAAATATTTTATTTCATTCCTAATAATAATATGTACAAATAATTTTACTTATAAATATTTATAAAAAAATGAAATCATTTTTACAAATTATTATTTAAATATAAAATTGATTACTTAATATAATTTAAAAATTATTTTCTAGTATCATACAATTCTAAGAATAAAATTAACAGTTTTATCTAATTTTTTAAATAACAAAATTATAATATTTTATATATTTATTCTACATAAAATTTATATACAATTTTACATTTCTATAAAAAAAAATTACAGAGTTCCATACAAACATCGTTAATTTTATAACTTTTATGATTTGATATAAAAACTAGAATTTTTTATCAGGGCTTTATAATAAAAAAATTCACGTAATCTTTCATGGTCTCGGAATATAAAACAAACTTATTCTTACATGAAAATCACTTTTTGCCTGTATTTAAACACTGGCTTTATTGTTTGGATCCAGAAAGAAGCATGTATTATCTTAGGTCCGAGGTCAGAGAAGCCTGTAAACCTAATCCTTCAAATCTGCGAGTAAACTGTATTGCTTTTCATCTGTACTATGGATAGATCTGTAAAATCCTGCATCAAACAAAGAAAACCTTCATTCTTCAAGGTTCTGATTAATCAAGATATGTCTACTCGTCTGGTCAGTAATATATATACATATATTAATTTTATTCAGTTATTTTTGTCCTATAAATTTGCTGTAATTTTTCTGCATGTTCTTCATGATTTTAGACAAGTTTCAGCGATCCTAACCATTTCTTATGAGTCATGAGCATGCATTTATATTTGTATTAGTCTAAGCTTTAAGCTTCTCCTTTTCCTTTAATTACATTAGTAAAAATGATTTTCATCGATGGAAATGTATGTATCTATTTTTTTAGTTTGAAAACAGACTTTATAAATACCTTTTTTTCTGCTCTTAATCTGCTCTGTTTGTTCATGTTTTAATGCAAAATTTCAGCAATCCGCCACTATTTTTTTTTATGGATATATAACTTTGATAATCTTGTTTTTGTTTATAATTTGTAATTTTTTTGACTTGAATAAAAAAAATTTCATCCACCGGAATGCATTTTTTTCCTTTTAAAATGTGAAGGAAGACTTCATGAATTTGTGAGTTTTCTTCGTTGTCACAGCAAATTCCACCGGTTTTTGTGAAGAAATATGGGAAATATTTGTTAAGCAAAATACTGCTCAAGAATTATCTGAATGAATCTTGGGAAGTTGAAATAATAAGAAATGAAGCAAGTTCCTATTTTGCAAATGGATGGGAAACTTTTGTGAAAGACAATGCTTTAGAATTTGGAGATTTCATGGTATTCAAATATTCCTGCAAGTCAACATTCAAGTTTAGGATGTACGGAACAACATGCTGCGAGAGAGAGGTTGGGCAGAGAAAATGAAGATAATGCTGAAAATGTTGAAACGCGTGTGATTATCATTGGCTCTGATGATGATCAAGGTGGTAAGTTTCTTTGCCTTAAAACCGTTGACGTTGATGGTTGAAGAAAAACTTGAACAAATTAATTCCTTGCTTACACTAGTTAATATTTGAAAGAATTTGATCCATATAAATTTGGAAATTATAACGTATATAGATAATGAATTTAAATTTAATTCACAATATAAATTAATTTTATCAATATTGGTAGAAATTCATAATTATTATTTTTCCAATAATATGTCATTTTTATATTTACTGGAAATGTAAAATATTTAACACTAATAGAGCATCGAACTTAGACTCATATATAATTTATATAAAATTATATATATATATATATATTTTCTATCTTTTGTGTGGCAAGTAGAGTTTTTCCTAAAAAAGGTAAATCTTTAGAAGATTTCTTTTGTTGCAATTTACTTGTGAAGTCCTGTGTGGTATAAAGTTTGTCCAAAATTGTAAGGGTTAATGCAAAAGCGGCGACATAAATTATAAGACTTTTCAGAAAAAGTTTTAAGATTAATTAAACAGAACTTGTTTAGAAAAAAAATAGGGTGCGAAATCAAAGCTTTTTATGGGTATAAATTATTTTATTTGATTATTTGTTTGCGAGGGTTTTTGAAATGAATGATTGGAATCTAATTTCAGGCCAACTTAAAAGACAGATTTTATGCGGAAACGAAGAAGGAAGGAAGGCGGTGTGCCGTGTGATGAAAACGTAAACTTCAATTCTCCAAATACCTTTTTTCATGCAAGACTGACGTTTACATATGCAAGCACTTATCTAGTAAGTCATTCTTTTCAACTCTAATTAATTAATTATGAATATTTGTTTGTGATTATGATTTTAAATTGTGATTACAATTATAATTTTATTGCGATTGTGAAGATTGTAATATAAAATGATAATTGTAATACAATATGCCATAATCATATTGTATATAATATTGTGATCGCGGAAGACAATATAAACTCTGCCGCCAATAATGCCAAAAAGAGGTTGAACTCTTATAATTATCTGGTGAAAGAAATAAGAATACTACCTGAGATTATTTGTGCAAGTGAAAAATTTGACACTTTCCAATATGGAGAAAAGAAAAAAAGGAAAGGAGTATGATGGTGTATATGGAGATCCCTGCCTCCAATTTGGACACATTTTGAATTGAATGAAATAATCTTCATTTGGTAATATAATGAGGCAGTAACCTGAGAGCTAGTGAAGACGATTTGAAAGCATCTTTCCATACAGACGGAAAATTGTGGTTTTAATACTTAGAATATTTATAATTTATAATAATTAATAATAATTCCCAACTATAATATTATATAAAATTTAATTTTGATGCACTGTCATCGAGTGCATTTAATTCAAAAAAGTTTAAATAATTTTTAAATGATGTGACCATCAAAAAGTGGATGATGGCATAAAATTAATTTATATAGATAGTAGATTAAATTTAACTTTTATTATATATATTATGATTGCTGATATTGTTGTATTTAAAAATAAAATAATTAATTTTATTAGAAATATTATATGGATTAGCATTAATCAATTATTGAAATATTTATTTAAGTAATTAATTTTGTATTTTAACATTAAGCATAGAACAGATTGGGCCCTAGTTTAATATGTATGATTCATGATAGGTTGGATTATGCATAAGTCCATATGGGCAGAGGTCCCAACTTATAGCCCTTTAGTGGTCAGTGGTTTCCTATCACAAGTCTGATTTTAAATAGAGAGATCAGGGTTATTATTTTGACACACTGAAAAATAAGGATTCCCACTCCTAAAATTTTCTCTCCCTTTTCTCTCTATCTGGATAATTTAAGGGGCGAAGTAGGTTGTAATTCTACTTATTATCATTCAGATCAGTCGTGGCTTCATCAAATTATGCTCCAGGTACGCTCATAATAATTTTATTATGATTAATTTTATATTTTATGATTTTAATTCATACTTCCAACAATTGGTATCAGAGCCTAGTTGATAGTATGAATTTATGATTATGAGCAATCTGATTATCTTGAAAGATTCATAAAATTTCTAATTTTATTTTTCTCTTTTTCGTAGATAAAAATTTTGGAACAATTTAAATCTGTTTTTCTTTCAATCAAATATTGAATCCAGATCTCATATGCACGAGAAATATTACTCTATTATTTGATTGCATTGAAAATCCGTGAATATTGCGGATTAAAGTTTGGATTTTTTCAAAAAAAAAATATTATAACTAGCGATTGCAAAGTTTGAAGCTTTTCTTTCTTATTGATGTATGAATCTTGTTCTTATACACATCTGGAATGTTATATTGTTGTTCGATTATATTCAGATTTTGTATTTATTCCGGTACGAAGACATAAAATTTTTGGAATTTTAGAAGTTTTGTAAGCCTTAATCATACATTATTAAACTCTTATTTTCTTTGGATTAATATATATGGTTTAATGTCGAAAATAGGCTAGATAAATTTTCTGACATTAAGAGAGGGTAAAATAAATTTTTAGAGTTCAAAAGGTCCATTAATGGCGGAAACAAGCGTTGAAAATTGAATAAACTGAGAAGGAAGACGAACCTATCACCGTGCATGTGGGGGACATGTGCTCACCGTGCGCGTGAAAAGTACGTGCCAGATTCAGTGGCCAATGAAAGGATTGTTGCGCGCGTGATGTGCGTGAGAACACAGGCAGCAAAAGGCAGACTGATTTTGCTGACCACACTTGAGTCACGTGCGTGTGGGCACGTGAGTTGCACGGGCCAGTCTGCTGACCAGAAAATTTCTGGTGCAAGCCCACTCATGGGGCTCAACGCGTGTTAGCGCGTGTACGTACTTGAAGGGCCTTTTGAGCCTAAATTTTGGACTATTGTTTAGAATTTAATTTTATATTAATTGGTAATTTTTCCAGAATTTTTTTAGCCAATAATTATTTATTTTGAATTTAGTAAAGTTTATATTGTATGAAAATATATTTTACTGGTGAAATTTTGGCCTGAAAAATTTCATGAACATTATTTATAATTTTTATAGGCTTGGTGTACTTTCACTCTCTCTGGTTATGTGCATAACTATATTAAATAATTTTGATCCCCTTAATTATGTTATTTTAGTACATATAAAATACCTAAAACCATTTATTTCATACCAATGATAAATTAGGGATATAATAAGGCTATTTTTCATAAAATACTGTCCTTCTGAGATTTTTAGGAGTACATTGCATTGATGATGGATACACCCTATCGGTGTAACATTATTAATGTAATTTTAGAATTTAAACTCCTTAAAATAGGCATGCAGTAATTATAATGTTTCAATATTTCTTGTACCCTATCGGTATGGTTATATTGATTACATTTTTATGTAGATTTTTGTGCAAGCCAAATCTATGGCACATGTAATTTTGATACCACTTTGTTAGATAGTTGTTTGACTGATTTGTTTAATTGGGAATCTTGTGTTGTAATTATGTTGTGCATGCATAATTAATAATTTCTCAATCCTGTTGTATCAGTCTCGGTCTTTTAACAATTATTTGTGGTAAGGACTCTTAATGGAATAAACTATAATAAATGGAGAGAGTCCTTGAACATGTACCTGATAATCTCTAAGGGGGATTTGGTTCTTAGAGAACTAAAGCCGACTAATCTCTTACCTCAGTCTAGTGCTGCAAATAAGACCTATTATAAACAATGGTATGAATTGAACCGGATTTGTTTGGTAGTGATTAAAATCACTATTGAGAAGGGAATTAGAGAAAGTATCCCAAATAAGGACACTGTTGTGAAGAATATGAAAGTTATTGAGGAGAAATTCAATTCTACCTATTTAACTTTAGTGTGTTTTAAAGTTCAATAATCTTGAAATATCCTCTAAAATTTGGTGGTTGGATTCTGGTGAAACTATTCATGTTGAAAATTTTTAAAGGGGCTCAAGAACTAGTGGATCCCAAATGAAAGAGAGAAAAATGTCTTAGGAGTACCAAGTAGTAAGGTTAAGGTTCAATACATAGGATCAATTTCCTTATGTTTGTCATCTGGACATATTTTGGATCTAAATAATGTTATTTATGTACCTTCTACAAGAAGGAATTTGATTTCTAATTCTATTTTAGATAATTGTGGTTATACCCTTTGGCAAGGAAGTGGAAAGATTGAGATTCATAATGATTTTGCTATTGCTGGTAATGTCACCTTACAAAATGATCTATATCAAATGAATTTAAAAGATTATCCTGTTGCATCTTCTGATATTCCCATTAATGCTATAATTAGGCATAAATAACTTAGAATGAGTTAAAATTCTTCCATTCTATGGGATCAATTTTAGGCCATTTTTTTAAAGAGAGATTAAAAAGATTGGTAAAATAAAGGTATGTTATTAGATCTAGATTTCTTAAATTTTGAAATCTTTTCGATTTTAGGATTGTAAAGTAAATATGAGACCATATAATCCCTAATTGAAGAAATTAAACTCTAGAATAATCAATGGGTTCTTCATTAAGTACTGAATTGGATCAAGGGGTTATAGATTTTCTTATCCCACTTATAATACTGAGATAATTAAGTTTGATTAGACATTTTTTTTCTTTAAGGATGGCTTAGATAGTGGGAGTTCGATGCTTGGGGCTATTAATTTACATGACAAGGTCACCATTCTTCTTGTACCTATTTAGATTCCCTTATCACTAGAGGAGATGATATTGATAGTTCAGTTCAAATAAATAAAGATCCTCATGTTGAAGAACCTGATCGGTTAACCATTGAGTTTAGATCCATCGTAACAAAAAAAAAAACTTATAGTATTTTGGGTTTGTACTAAGCCAATTGGATTGAACAGATGCTTGAAAGTTTTAAAATGGATGAGATTTCTTACGCTTCCGCTATTGATAATCTTATGTATGCACTGGTCTGCATTCGTTTAAATATAACTTTATGCTATTAGTGTTCTTGGAAGATTATCAAGTAACCCCAGGATGGATCATTGGAGAGTGACCAAGAGAGTAATATGTAATATCATTAAGATACTATGAATCATATGTTGACTTGTAGACGATCTAATTTACTTGAAAGTATTGGTTATTCAGATTCTGATTATGCTTTGTACATAGATGATCGTAAGTCAATATCAAAATACATCTTTATGATGTTAGGAGGAGTTGTTTCATGGGAAAGTGTTAAAACAAACACTCACAACTACCTTAACAATGGAAGCAGAGTTTATCGCATATTATGAGGCCACTTGACAGGCTATAAGGTTGAGAAAGTTGATATTTGGCATGCAATTAGTTAATTCTATATCACGATCTCTACCAAATTTTATTGCGATAAGGCTTCTATTTTGTGCTTTTCTCAAAACAATAGGAATTCTAGACATATTGAACAATTTTTATGTTAAACTCCTATTTGTTAGAGAGAAAAGATTGCTGAATTTCAGACTCACATTAAACATAGCCCTGGTGGAGACATGCAAGGGATTCGTTGACTTAAGACTTACCTATAGGAGTATTTAAAATCAAGTAACTCATATAAGTCTTGTTAAATTTTTTTTATGAAGTCTTAGTTTAGTGGGAGTCTGAGATATGCTTATCTTATTTTGTTGATATTTGTGATCAGTAATTGCTCATTTTAAAACATTGGTGATATGTTTTATACATATATAAATCATTTGCTTCCCTATCGGATTCAATGATTTTAAGTTGTTTCTCTTATGAGCTGTGGTCAAAAGATTAACTTTATATATATATATATATATATATATATATATATATATATATATATATATATATATATATATATATATATATATATATATATATATATATATATATATAAGTTCCTTTGGGATTATGAGACATTAATTTAACATCACTTGTTTCCCTATCGGATTCAGTGATTCTGTATGGTCTCATTCCACTTATGCAATCATCACTCAGTAACCTTATATATATATATATATATCCAATTTTTTAGGATTATGAGACATTAATTTAACATCACTTGTCTCCCTATCGGATTCAGTGATTCTGTATGGTCTCATTCCATTTTTATAATCGCCACTCAGTTTGGATATTGAAACATTGGTAATATGTTTTATACATATATAAATCATTTGTTTCCCTATCGGATTCAATGATTTTAAGTTGTTTCTCTTCTGCGTTATAGTTGAAAGACTAAACGTTATTCTGTTCCTTTTAGATTATGAGATATTATATCACTTGTCTCCCTATCGGATTCAGTGATTCTGTGTAGTCTCATTCTCTGAATTAAGTTTATAGCTTAATGTATAACTAATTGCTTAATTATTAATATTTTAATTATTCCTTATAATTAATTAATGCTATCCAAGTGGGAGATTATTGTATTTAAAAATAAAATAATTAATTTTATTAGAAATATTATATGGATTAGCATTAATCAATTATTGGAATATTTATTTAAGTAATTAGTTTTGTATTTTAACATTAAGCATAGAACAGATTGGGCCCTAGTTTAATGTGTATGATCCATGATAGATTGGATCATGCATAAGCCCATATGGGTAGAGATCTCAACTTACAGCCCTTTAGTGGTCAGTGATTTTCTATCACAAGTCTGACTTTAAATAAAGAGATCAGGATTATTATTTTGACACACTGAAAAATAAGGATTCCCACTCCTAAAATTTTCTCTCCCTTCTCTCTATATCTGGATAACCTAAGGGGCGAAGTAGGTTGTTATTCTACTCATTATCATTCAGATCAGTCATGATGAGAAAATATGGAGTGTGAATCTTTACATGAACCACACTAGGTATAAAAAATGTGCACAAGCCAGACTTGCCGGGGGGTGGGTGCACTTTGTGAGAGAGAATGATCTAAAAGAAGGAGATATTTGTATCTTTGAAATGATCAAAACTGATGTTCCTTATGTCTTCCGTGTTCGTATTGATGGACATCAAAGGGTGATTCAATGCATAAGCAGGCTAGCAAGGAAGACCTGGGCCTGAAATTAGGTGGTTGCTTTTTTGGAATTCATCGTTCACTTTTTTTTCTTTTTTATTTTTATTTTCTGTAAACAAAATGGCAAAAAGGGGAGGAAACTCCCAACCGTGCGGAGCAGGGACCAGTGATGATTGGTAATCCTTCTGTAGTTAATTGGTTGGAGCTGCTTTAGTTGCTATACTTAATTTTATTTTAAAGACGATAAATATGAAAATGGGAATTTTAGTGGTTGCTGTATTTTTTAAGCTTGTCTTAATGCTTAGCAGTTCTGCCAAATTTAATGGGAGAGATTTTTTGTTGCAAGACTTGTATTTTGGGATCACTTAGGGCACGTATATTTTTTGAAAAGCGTTCTTTATAAGAAAATTTAATAGATTCTTATATAAATGGAGGAGTAATATATTATTTTATATTTTATTAATAAAAAATAATATTTAAAATTATAATAATAAAGGAAAATAATTTTTTCTTTTAACATTTATAATTATATTCGTAAAAAAATATTTTTAACCACAGGAAACGGTGCCTTATTTGTCCTTTTTTTGCATTTTCTCTTTAACGACGACAGCTGCACATCTTGTAAAGATTTCTTTATTTTTAACTCTGTTAGCTTATCCACAGAAGATCAGAAGTAATTTCTTTAAGATGTAATTTCTTTAGTTGCGTGAAAAAATTAAAAAGGATGTAACTATTGGGGTTCATTTGTCCACAATTGAATATAATTACTCAAAATTAAGTTATAAAACTGTTGGAAGTAATAATTTTACAATTTTTCTGTGTCTAAGTTCTGTCTTTTTTAGATTTATAGTAATATTAATAAGATCTTTCATGTACAAGCATGTACTTTAAATATGAGAATATATGCATCTAAATTTGTATGAATTACTTAGATGACTCTATATATCTTATTGTATTCAGAGTTATGCATACCAAGTTTCGTAAGCCAAGCAAGTGATAAACCATCATATTCGAAGTTATATGCAAGCCCAGCAAGTTTATGAGTAAAAAATCAAATACCTCCTCTTCCTTTCAACGAGAACTAAAAGTCAGTTTACAGATGAAAAATCAAATACTCTATTGTGTTCAGTATATAAGCTTTCTGAATTAGATAATGGTAATTGATTTATTGTATCAATGAAATGATTGTTGTCTTTTTCATGTTATTATTATTATTTTAAGAGTAATTAAATTATTAAATATATACACGTAAGAATTTGAAATCAAATTCAGGATATGAAAAAATAAAATAAAATTTTTAGATAACATCATAATTACTTAAGTTAAATTATGGGATTAAATTACTAAACATATATTATAATAAGAGTAATTAAATTATTAAATATATACATATAAAATTTTGAAATCAAATTCAGAATGCGAAAAAAATTAAAACTTTCAAATAATAATATATATTAGTTAAATTTAGTTATGGGAGAAGATTTGAGTAAAATATGCACTTCCTCGGAAATAAAGAAAAAAATCGATCTACTTTTATTTGATATTTTGGCTTAAATCCTTTAAATGTTTTCAGCTACATGTTTGTGTAGAAGAAACTTGAAGGTTTGGTGGAATTTATTATGGAATAGACCTCGTTACCTCCCAATAACTATATTTGCTACAGATTTTTCTTGTCAAGATTTTTCATATGATTTACTCTGGATATTGTTCCATATTTATAGCGTCCAAATTTTACATGCACTGTGATCATTTTTATTTTTTTTTTGGGGTTAAATTTCTGGTGTTAATTCAAATATAACAATAATCATATAACTGTCCAGCATTCTTACGGGGACGAAACCAGAAAAGTTTTATTGGAGGGCCAAACCTACGGACATGAGTATTATGAGTAAAAAAAATTTATGTTTAAATAAAATTAAAAATTATAAAATATATAATAAAAAATTTATAATTAACTTATCTTGGCATTGTAAATAGTTTTATTCAATTGCAAGTTAAATATTTATACTTAAAAGAGTAAATACAACATTTAGTCTTTTATTTACAAAATAGTGACTATAATATCCTTTAATTAAAATTTATAACTATCAATATTAGTTTTTTATTTTTGCCTTTATTATAATTATTTATTTCTCCATTCATTTAAAATGTTAAATAAAAAAAATTAAATTTTATAACTATCAATATTAATTTTTTTATTTTTACTTTTATTATAATTATTCATTTCTCCATTCACTTGAAATATTAAAATAAATAAAAAATATTAAATTGAATGTTAAATCTCACATTAATAATGTTAAATACATATTTACTTTTTAGTTGTAATAGTTTTGTTCAACATTGTTTTTAGTATTATGATTTAAGAAAAGAATAAATCATTATAACAAATCTAAAAATAAAGGACTAATAGTTGTAGTTATGAAATTTGAAAGATGTAATAATCACCACTTTTATTATTGAAGGACTAAATATTAAATTTACTCTACTTTAAATTTCTCAAACTAATTAGTATCTGCCCTATATCTATCCAATTTAAAATTTTTAAATATAACTATCTATTCCAAAGTTAAGTAAAATTATGGAAACAATGTACAGTAATACAATTTAAATTTAATTAAAGAATTAACTTGGACTTACTATCCTTGTTTAAAAGTTGGGTAAATTATCACAACTTTCAATGAAATTTAATTTAATTACACTCTATTCTCCTCTTATTTGAAAAATTATATCGATCGCTTTTACTTTATACATGCATATTACACTTTGGCCCCTAAAGTATACACTAATGTTTGTTAAAATTTTAATGGAAATATTAGAAAAAGTTGAATATTGTGGGCCTTACTTATGGTTAAAAATTTTGACCAAATATTTGGAAAATTATGCGCCTATAATGCATTTTGAGAAGACATTTTAAGAAAGAAATATTATAATTATTTTGGTTTAAGTTTTTAAAACATTTCAATTAGAAATATAAGAATAAATATAATTATTTTATAAGTTTCTATATTTATTTTACACAGTCAATGATTATTAGTGATTAGAAATAATGATTATTACTTTAATTATATTATATTTCATTGTATAAACACAAATAGTTTCACTTAAAATATTTTAAATTAAATTTACCAAAACATATTTTAAATTAGAGAAAATTTTGTAGATAATACAACACAATTTGAGGATAATCATGAATGAAATTTGTGAAAAACTTGTAGATAACTCACTTAAAATTTTGAAGATAATTTTTTAGCTTTCTATGTTTATCACTAAATATAATAGTTATGTAAATAATTTAAAATTTTATTTTTGATTAATTGTCAGTGTAAATTAACTTTACACTATCATTCACTCCTATATTATCATATCAATCAAAAACTATTAAAACTCCTTTATTATTGTTAAAAAATTTTAATTGCTTTCACCTTTGTAATGATATGTCTTCATTTCATTCATAGATAACGTAAAATATTTTACATTATCAATAAATTAAATTTAAAATTATAATTTAATCTATAGTGCCATATTAGTTTGAGGAATGCATAGTATTAAAGAGCAAAAAGTTTTAAAGGGTTAGTCATAACATCCTATTGTAATTCTTAAGAAGTACAAGTTAAGAATGTTTACCATGTGCCTGGCATGAAAAAGAATCTACTATTAGTTGCATAATTAGTAGATGAAGATGATTTTATTTTGTTTAGGCCTAGAGATGTGAAAGTGTACAAAGATATGAAAGTGTTAAAGAAACAGATCATGGTTAGACAATGGCTAAAGTTTATCTATGTGATCTCTACAAAAGTAGCATATATAGATAAAACTTGAAAGAATGAGACAATTGATCTTTGGTATGCATGCTTGGGACATGTTAGTTATCACAAGCTTAAATTGATGATAACAAAGTCTATAATGAAAGAATTTCCCCAAATAAAATTCAAAATGGTACAATTTATGTTGGATGTTGATATGGTAAGGTGCATCAAGTACCATATATGAAGTCAAACTATCGAGAAAAAAAACCATCAGCATTGGTACACTCAAATGTTAATCAAATAAGATTCAATTGGTGGTATGAAGTATATGATTATTTTCATTGATGATTTCTCAAGATATGTCTGGGTATCCTTCATGAAAGGAAAATATAAAGCCTTGAACAAGTTTAAAGAGTTTAACGAATCCATTGAAGTTAAAATTGAAAGAAAGATAAAGTGTCTCCTTACAGATAATGGTGGAAAATACTTCTTAAAAAAATTATCAAACTATATTAAGAAATCTAAGATAAGATAACAATTCATATGTCCTAACACTTTATAGCAAAATGGAGTTATTGAAAAGAAGAATCACCACCTTGCTAAATTTTACCATAGCATGTTGCATGCTAAAAAATGTACCAAAATAGTATTAACAGATTTCATGAAAACTATAGCTTATGTCATTAAGCAATTACTGTAAGCAAGGTTAGAATTTATCTCACCATTTTAAAAGTCATCGAATGTGAAACCTACAGTTAGTTATTTCAAAATATTTAATTGTGTGTACTATGTATTTATTCCTGATCATTTCAGGAATAAGTTTAACAAAAAGGCTTTAAGGTTTATCTTTCTTAAGTACAATGAAAAGAGAAACTGGTAAAGATGTTATGACCTAACAATAGGTTAATGTCATATTTCTAGAAATATAGTGTTTGATGAGACATCATCCTGATGGTCCCCACAACATGTGATATTTCTCGATTCAAAGGAAATTGAAGATATCTTGCATGAAAAGTTAGAGGGAGCAAGATTAAAACTAAAGATATCTTAAATAGCCAAATACCATCAAATGAGTCAATGCCTTGGCAAATTAATGTATACCAACAATTTGTAAAGCATCCTCATAATGAATTTGAAGATGAATTTGAGCTACAACTCCAAAGATCAACAAGATAGAACCCTAACTATGCTAATATGGCATTAGCAAAAGAAGAAAGAATCATTAAAACATTAACCTTTGAAGAAATAGCTGAAAAGTAAGAATGAAGACAAGCAATAGAAAAGGAGATTGAAGCTTTAAGTAAGAGTAAAACCTAGGATCTAGTACTAAAGTCAAAAGATGTAAAATCTATTTTATGTAAATAAGTGTACAAAGTTAAAACTCATCCTAGTGGGATAATGGAAAGATAAAAGGCTCAACTAGTTGCTTATGGATTTTCACAACAATACAAATTAGATTATGATAAAACCTTCAGACCAGTGGCAAAAATCACAATAGTACATCGTCTGTTGGCATTTATAGCTAGCAAATCATGGAACTTATGGTAGTTAGATGTCAAGAATGCTTTCCCCCATAGTGAATTAGATTGAGAAATTTATATGGAACAACCATAAGGATTTCAAAGTGAAAATCATCCAAAATTATGTGCAAGCTACGAAAAGTACTTTATGGGCTAAAACCAACATCAAAGGCATGGTATGGGAAAATTATTGAGTTCTTAGTTCAAAGTAACTTTTCTTTCATATCAACAGATTCCAACTTGTTTATGGAAGAATGAGATGAAAAATTGACAATTGCACTTGTGTATGTAAATGATTTAGGGTATGTTTGGATATATTTTATTTTTATATTTTTAAAAATTATTTTAAAAAATTATTTTTAAGGATTATTTTCTTATTTTTAAAAATTATTTTTAGATTAAAGAAAAATAAAAAATAAAGAGTGGTTGGTATTGTAAATAAGAAAATATTTTATTTAATTATAAAAATAATATTTAAAATAAGAAAATAAGTTTAAAAAATACTTAAAAGTTATTTCTATTTTCTTATTTTTAAGTCACACATTTAAATAATAATTTTTAAAAATAGATTTTGAAAATAGTTTCTAAACAAGTTCTTATGTTTTTAAAAACAAAAAAAAAGATAAAAAATTATTTTTAAAAATAGAAAATGAACAAACTTTTAATCATCATAGGATATGATAATAAACAGATTCATCAAACAAAAAAAAATCTTACAATTCATTTTCAGACGAAAGAACTTGGAGAACTCAATGGAGTTTGAAATTTACAAAATAAAAATGATTTTTTTTATGCCAAGAAAAGTATGCTAAAGATTTGTTAGAGAAATTTGGCTTACAGATTACAAGCCTATTTCAATTCTACTAGAACCTAATGTCAAGTTATGTACAGTAGAAGGGAAAGATTTAGATAACCTAACCATGTACCAATAGCTAACTAGCAGCTAATTTTATCTAATTTTGACACATCTAGATATTGCTTATGTAATTGAGACAATAAGCTGATTTATACAAAATCTAAAAAAGTCCTATTTAGAAGTTATTCAATGTATTTTGAAATATGTCAACTTGCTTTCTCCTTTTAGGATGAAGTAGTTGCTACTTTGATCATGCTCCTTTCACACACGTGTGATCATTCTCTAACCACCACCTTTTAACTGCTCCCTCAATCATAATTTTATATTTTTAAAAATTATTCTAAAAAACTATATTTAAGAATAGTTTTTTATTCTTAAAAATTATTTTTAAATTAAAGAAAAATAAAAATAGAAGGTACTGATATTGTAAATAAAGAAATATTTTATTTAATTATAAAATTGATATTCAAAATGAAAAAATAAGTTCAAAAAATAACTAGAAGTTATTTTTGTTTTCTCATTTTTAAGTTACACATTTAAAGAATAATTTTTAAAAATAAATTCTAAAAACATATTGCTAAATAGGTTCTTCTATTTTTTTTAAAAAAAATAGAAAACTATTTTTCAAAATAGAAAATGAACAAACCTTTAATCATTATAGGATATGATAATAAAGAGATTCATTGAATAAAAAAATATTATAGTTCATTTTCAAATGAAAGAACTTGGACAACTCAAATGGGGCTTGAAATTGATAAAAATAAAAATGGTTTTTTTGTGCCAATAAAAGTATGCTAAAGATTTGTTAGAGAAATTTAGTATACTAGATTGCAAGTTCATTGTAATTCTATTAAAGCCTAATGTCAAGTTATATGCAGTAGAAAGAAAAGATTTGGATGACTTAACCATGTACCAATAGCTAATTGGCAACTTATTTTATCTAACCTTGACACATCTAGATATTACTCATGCAATTAGGATAGTAAGCTGATTTATACAAAATCCAAAAAAGCGCTATCTAGAAGTTATTCAATGTATTTTAAAATATGTCGACTTTCTTTCCCTTTTTAGGATGAAGTAATTGTTATTGTGATCATGCTCCTTTCACATGCACGTGATCATTCTCTAACCACCACCTCTTAACCCCTCCCTTGCTTACAATTTTGCATATAAATACATAATCATTTCTTTAATTTTTTTCTCTAATGCCATATTAATCAGATTAAGGATCTATTTTCTTTAACATTATTGAGTTAGAAGCTATTCCTATACTCGTAGTTGATTGACTCATTTTAGTATGGTTAAGAAATTTTAACTTTTATCTAATTATTTTAAAATTTTATTATGTTATATGTTAAAATTTATTACCCATACTTTCCTTAATTCTTGGGTGGTAGATTTGAAAAAAGCCTTCCTAATTAGATCAAGGGCTAGATTAATGAAGAATCTCTCCAAAATCTTATTTTTGATCAATGATTCATTGACCATTAGATCCAAAGATCCCACCTTATTCTCAAACTTGGTGACTTAGTTGATTAGCACTCCTATAGGTTTATCTTGTATATAAATTTTGGGGTCCAAAGGCTTTCTTTTACAAAAGAGACATGTAAATTAATTAGCTATTATGATGTTGACTATGTTAGTGATCATAACACAAGAAGATCTACCACTGTTTATGTATTCAATCTTGGATCAAGAGTCATGGTGCAGTAAAAGGCAACTAACTCTGTCATTATCAACTACTGAAGCAAAATATTAGGCAACAACAATGATAACTTAAGAGAATGCATGGTTAATGTAGTTGCCGAAAAATCTTCATTAATTAGTTAATTATAGAACTTAGTTACATTATGACAATTAGTTAGCAATTTAATCAATTGAAAATCCTATATTCCATGCAAGAACAAAGCATGTGCAATTGTATTATCATTTTATTCAGGAAAAAGTACTTCAAGGAGAAATAGAAATGCATAAAGTGGGTATAAAGAGTCAAATAGCTAATATATTCACCAGAGGACTTAATATAAGAAAGTTTGAAGAATTATGAGGGCTACTTGGTATGATACTTTAAAAGAGATTCAATGATGAAGGGGAGTGCTAAAAGTCATCATAAAATCCCTCTCCATTTATTGCACTCACATTTCAAGTTTATGTAGAAGATTTGTTTACTACCAACCAACTAACTTGTGATTTGTAAGTAGCAAATTAAAGACAAATAAAATAATTAACATGGCTTTAGTCAATAACCATCCGCTATAAGAAAGAGGAGAAATAATAAAATAATGCAAAGCTAAAACATGGGGAGGTTTGCATTTAATGCAAAACCATGCAAATTGGTTATAAATAAAAGCCACATCCATTCAGCAAAAGCAAGAAGCCAAGTATCGAGTGAAAATCTTAAGCATATTGGCTTCTGATTTTAAGTGATTCTTATAAGTGCTTCTTTGTTATAATGAGTGTATTTTGAGTGTATAATATATTAAGTATTTAGTTAAATTTAAAGTATACTTTATACTTGCCACTTGGATGGATTTTATACATTATAAATTATCATACAATTATAATTAATATTTGAGTATTTTTATAAGAGTGTAATTTCTTTGTTATAATGAGTAATTAAAATATTTTCTTTAATATTCAATTGAAAACTTACAAATTTATCATTTTCTAAGGGAAAATTGTATTTTACTCCCTTCAATTATAGGGTTATTAGATTTTACCCCTTAAACTATTGAAATTTGGATTTTACCCCTTGAACTATTGAAATTTGGATTTTACCCCCTTAAACTTTATAAAACTTAGATTTTACCCTCTATCGTTACCAAGTTAATAGCCATAACACTTAACGGCAGTTCTATAACACTTAATGATGGTTAGAAACTAATGCTATCATTCTTAGCGGCAGTTCATAACTACCAATAAGTGAAATTTTTTTCAAAAATTAGTGAATATAGTGACAGTTTAAAAGCTGCTGCTAAGTGAAATATGATAGTGACGATTTTTCTAATAGATTTTGTTAAGTTAGTAATGATTGGGGAATTCAAGTTTTATAAAATTAAAGGGGGTAAAATCCAAGTTTCAATAGTTTAAGGGGTAAAATTCAATAACCCTATAATTGAAGAGGGTAAAATGCAGTTTTCCCTTTTCTTTTGCTCAATTACACATTTTAAAGGCTTTGACAATGATTTAGAGGTTTTGGCTATGCCTTGCGAGCATATTTATCATGAATAATGCATTATGCAGTGGCTAAAAACTAGTTATGTGTGTCATTTGTGTGTACTAAGAAAAAAAGAAGAAAAAGTAGAAATTATATGAAATTCTTATTATTCATCTAATTTATTCATTGTGGATTCTTAAAGTCTAAAAGATTATGAGGATTTTTTTAAGAAAATATGGCGCATTCATAGTTGCAAAATGTGAAAATTCTCTTTAACATTGTATTTTCCATTATTTTTATTCTCTTGTTTAATTAATCATTCATTGCAACCTCAAATTATGGTTAATCTGATTAGTTGGTTGGATAATCTTTTATTAATTATCATAGATTGTCAAATTGCAAACCACATGCTAATAATCTTTTGGCTTTTAATTTTTTGCTTTCAAGACACTTCTTCTTCTTTTTAATTCTTAGCTTTGTAATTTTAGCTTTTTTCTTTTTTCTATCTCTATCTTTGATTTTGCTAATAGAATAATATTATTTATAGTGAAAATAAAATTCAAAATAATTTTGAAATAGAAATTAAGAATTGTTATTAGATACGAATGTTGAAATAAATCTATAATGTTTAATTCAATGAATATAAAAGATTTGAAACTTACTTTTAATATCTATAATATTTTCCTTAATGATATTATAAACAATGAACTGGCAACCACTACAATAAAATAGATCAAACCGGTGACATTTTCAGCAATGACAAATATTCAGTCATCAGTAATAACATGGTGCCATTACGAATTGAATGGGCGGGAAATGAAATACTTCAACGATGACATTTGTTGTCATGAAAAGGTTAAGACTTTCAATGATAACAATTATCTTCATTGTCGTCATTAAATCTTTTAGCAACGACAATTGTCGTTGCTGGAAGCTTTAGCCTTTAGCGACGACTTGTGTTATTGCTAAAAGATGGCACGGAAAATTGTACCATCTTTTAATGACGACACTAGTGGTCACTAAAGGCTTAAGCCTTCAACAACGATTATGTCCTCGCTAAAGGATTTAATCTTCAACGATGATTGAAAAATTTGTCATCATTGTAGGTTGATTATATAAATACTAAGACTATGCTTAGCCTCATTTTTGTGTGGTGAGGAGGGAAGTTAAAGGCAGAGAGATTCAAGTATGTTTTCTTATGTTTTAGCATATTTATTATTTATATTTTTTAATAATATAATATAATTATTTATATATGTTGTAAATTATTTTATTTTATTAGATATTATTACTATTTATTATTATTTGTGTTTAATTAAAGGATATTCGATCAGTAGATTTATTTTAGTGAGGCATGTGTGTTAAATTTTATAAGATTTTATTTCAATATGTAATTTATGAGGTGAACAATATGATATAAATTCATTTGTTGTAATAATATGTAACAAATTTATTTATTTTGATGGTATGGTATCTTTAGTATGAAATTAATGTTAGTTAGATTTATATGTTATAAATGTTAAATGTGTTTGCGTAATTTTGCTTTCATGTACAATTTATAAATATAAATTTTATTATTATTATGTTACTGAATACAATTGTAGTTTTGAATAATTCAACATATGTGTAGATTACCTAATTAGGTAGATATGTGTGTAGATTATTCAATTTAGGAAGTAGTTTTGTAATACAAGATTTTTTAATTTTGTTGAAACATAATAATGTATGGAATTAGAATAATTATATAAAAAAAATTTAAAAAATATATCCACATGAAAATAAACTTTTAAGTATATAATTAATTTTTTTTCAATATAACTTTGTAAATATACTTCAAAGAAAATGTATAATAAAGAAAGTAAATATTAATACAATATTTGATGGAAATATTGTATTCAACGAAAGTTTTTTTATATTTAACAATAATATTAAAAAATTCAAGACATATCTTTAGAATTTCTTACAACGTAATACAATTTCATATGATTATATAATTTAATAGGGATCATAATTCATAAAAATTTTATAACAATGCATTTGATTAAAATAAAAAAAATTATCATTCAATAATGATTGTCATGTAATTTTTAATAAATAGTTCATATAACAATTTATGCAAAAAAAATTATATTAAAAATAAAAAAGGAATGAAGATAAATTATTGCATGAAATTTTTTTTAATATAAAATTAAATGAAAGTACATTGTTATATAGAATTTGTCTTATGATAAATTGTGAATGGAAATATTTCTTATTTTTTAATTCTTTAATGTAAAAGTTTCATATGAATTTTTTTTTCAATTTTTGTTGCCATAAATACTTCATAACATTGTATATTGATTAAAACAAAAAAATTTGTCAATATAAAAAGAAATTTCATATTACAATTTATGTACTAATATAAAATTTTCATATGATTGTATACTTTAATAGGGATTACAAATTATACAAATTTCATAACAATGTATAATATTTATTCAATAATGATTAATATGTATTAAAATTCCCTTATACTCAATGTTTTCATTGGAAATGCATTAAAAATAATAACTATTCAATAAAAATGCAAATAGGTTTTATTATAATTTCTAGATAACTTCTCAGTTTATCTATGAATTCATATAATATCTAACATTTTTATTTTGTATAGAAATAATATATACTCAATATTGATCATTACAATGCAAATATTTTCAAATACACTATGAATTTTTTTATAAGATGAAACCTATTTGAAAATGTTTTATTTGAAAATGTGAATTAAGAATATTAAATATTTGAAAATTAAATACATAAAAATGTTTTATTTGAATATATTAATATTGAATATTAAATATTTAAAATTATATTTTTTATATATTTGATAATAATATTGGGTACTTTATACTCGATAAAAATAAAAAAATTATATGAAAACTATACATAGAGTAGTAACAATAAAATTACATATGATTATATATTTTAAGAAAATTACAAAGTAGTAACAATAGGATTATATATGAGTACGAATCTTAAAAGAATTATGAAGATTTAAATTTTTACGTCAATAAGAATTTTTGTACAAAATACAATCAATATGAATTTGACGATTGTATACTAATAGAAACTTGAAAACTTTGAACCTTTGAAAGTATATTTGTACTCATAAGATATACGTTTGATCAAAAAAGTTAAGTACTTATCAAATATACATCAGGATAAAAGAGTTGAACTATACATCTTATGATGTGGTAGAGTAGGCTACAAAATTGATTTCCTGAATCCAAATTGTTAAACAATGGACTTTATGTGGATATTTAAAATAACTAATCGTACAGGTAATAACACACTAGAATAATGGTACTCATAAAATGTTGTAATGTAAATTTAAAATTATTGTAAACATATTTTTACAATAATTTTAAATAGAATTGTATTTGTATTTACATTGCTACTCAAAGGTTGGTTAATCTCTATATGTCAACCAATTCTTAAATTGTCCTATAAAGTCGAACAATTTGGGATATGTCTTGTACTTATTGTTAAGAATTTATTTGGCTCTTATTTAATATTATAGAAATTTTTTAGCATCCTAACTGTTTTCTGAGTTTTTACTATACAGGTGTATAGTTTACACACTTAGAGAAGTATAGGGAGATGTTGCTGAAATTTTTGCATGGAAGAAACGATGAGCATGGATGAATTGATAACTATAAAAATATCTCGAATGAGATAAGATCCTACTCTTTAGAATTAGAGTGATATGGTAGATTTAGGGCACATAACAAACATTGATCCCAACACTTAATTCCATAAGAAGTTATTTTCTTCCTATTCAGTGGTGTGATATGTATAGATAAAAGTTGAATCCATCTACGAAATTACTTGTCGGACAAGTGTGATGGCATTTATTGATAGAGCTAAAAACTTTGTTAATGAGAAGGCTTGATGAAATGTCCATGTAAGAAGTGTGCGAATTTATTGTTTCAAAATTTAGGAACATTAAAGTCATATATTATAGATAATAAGTTTCATCCATTATACATAAATTAGGTATACTATGATTTCATTGGCCATGATGAAGTGGATATTTCCATTTCTAGGGGACCGAAAGGGATATCTCCTAATGATATGGATGAGATGATGGATATTATACACGATTTTATTAGCCATCATGAAATTGAAGAAATAGTTCATGATAAAGGAGAGGGGAATAAGGATGTATCTGAGAGGGATATTGGATCGAATCATAGTGAATGTAATGATCTATTTGTGTAAATGGAAATAGAATTGTATTCGGGTTGTATATCATTCTTAGCCTTAAACTTCCTAGTAAAACTCATGCACTTGAAAGTGTTACATAAGTGGACTAACAAGTCATTTAATGCTCTTTTAAAGTTGTTGGAAAAGGTATTTTTGATGGATAATAAATTGCTTGAATTATATTATAGTGCAAAGAAATGGCTTAACAAATTGAGGCTGGGGTATGAATCAATCCATGTGTGTAAGCATGACTATGCCCTTTTCTGGAAAGAAGATGTTTTGAAAGATAATTGCTTAACCTGTGGGGAGAGCTGATGGGTCGAAAAAAATACGAAAAGGAAAAAGATGCCTCAAAAAGTGCTTTAGTATTTTCCATTGACTTCTCGGCTAAAGTGATTATACGGGTTGAGGCATACTGCAAAGGATATGATATGGCATCATACTGGCAGGTCAATAGAGGATAAGTAATATGACATCCTATTAATGGGGAAGCTTGGTAGAAATTTAATAGGAAGCATCCTGATTTTTTTGCTAACCTACAAATGTTAGGTTGGGATTAAATGCAGATGAATTTAATCCTTTTAGTGATAAGAACTTATTATACAGTATGTGACTAGTGGTTGTGACTACTTATAACTTGCCACCTTAGATTTGCATGAATCAGTCCTTTTTTATATTAATTCTTTTAATATCGGGGCTTTAGTTGCCAGGGAAGGATATAGACGTCTTTCTAAAACCGATTATAGAGGAGTTACGGCATATTTGGGAGAGGGGGATTGAGATTCGAGATGTTAATACAAATACTATATTTAACATGCGGGTTGCTTTGCTGTGGACTATAAATGATTTTCTTACTTAAATTAGTTTCTCTAGGTGGAACGGACAAAGTTATAAAGCATGTCCTACGTGCAATGATGATACTCCATCAATTCGAATTAGGGAAAAAATTGTTTATGTTGGTTATCATCGTTAGCTTCCAAGGAGTCACACATAAAGAAATTGGAAGGAATTCAATGGGAAGCCAGAGAGGAAAGTCCCTCCTCATCCTTTTACTAATGAAATTATCATGAACTATTTAGGTAAGGTGGCACAAAGACTTTCTGGTAAACATGTTCAGTTTGACGATCTAAAGTGGAAGAAGGGTACTGGTGAACTTAATTAGAGTAAGAAAAGCATATTTTTTAACCTCTTATATTGGGCAATAATGAATTTGAAGCATAATATTGATGTGATGCACGTTAGGAAAAATGTATGTGACAATTTTCTAGGTACATTATTGGATATTGAGCACAAAATAAAAGATACAGATAATATAAAATGGCATCTGGCAAACATGAAGTTAAGGAAAAATTGCATTTGTATGAAGATAAGGACTAGCTCTTCAAACCACATGTTGGATAAACCCTTAGCTAGGAAGAACAAAGACAATTTTGCCAGTTTATCAAAAATGTGAAATTTCTTAATGGATTTGTTAGGAGTCTTAAGAAGAATGTGACTGATTGTGATATGAGGTTAATGCAAAGATTGTTAGGACCTTTGGTCTAAGCATTTTTGCTAAAGGAATTATCATATCCAATTGTTGAGTTGTGTAATTTTTTCAACTAAATATGTGCTAGAACTCTCAATAAGAAGGATGTCTTGCAAGTCAAGTAAGATATTATCATCATTTTATGCAAGCTTGAAAGGATATGCCCTCTAATATTCTTTGATATAATGGTTCACCTATTAATGCATTTACCCAATAAAGCATTACAGGGTGGTCCCATTCATTTTTTATGGATGTATTCACATAAGAGATATATAAAAAAGTTAAAGGATTATGTCAGGAATCGTGCTTGACTTAAGGGTTCAATTGCAGAAGGATGTTATTGATAAGACATTGACATTTTGTTCCATGTATCTAGACGGGGTGGGAACTAGATTTAATCATCTTGACTGAAACTAAGACGTAGTATCTAAACATACAAAAAGGCATTGTTAATGTTCTAATCTCAATGTTGATCCCTAGGAAAAAAGATCATATCTCACTTTAATAGGAGGGATCGAGATGTTGTCATATGGTACATCTTGAATAATTGTCTTGAGATTAAAAAGTATCTTCAGTAAGTTTCTATATTTATTCATAGATTTCTCCTAAATAATTACAACAGACTAAATTATATATGTTCTATAGTGAGAGCTCGAATGAAGTGATGTTGATAATATAGATAAGTTATAGAGAACAAAATTTCCCATATAGTTTTACTCTAAGGTAAAAGTTTATTCTTTCTAGATGTGTTATATTAATCATATAAATGTTGTTCCTTACTTGTAATTTTTTCTTAATTTAACTCTTCATAGAAATGCTATTTTTGTAGATGTACCATTTACATAGAAATGGTTTCTCTAAAGCTACTGAAGAGCTATTATTGTTAGCTTCTAACCTTAGTTTTACTACTATGATATACTCATCATATATTATTAATAGAGTGCATTTTATAGTTGAAACTCAGGATGCTAAGCATAAAATATAGAACAGTGGCATTTCTATTTTGGGAGTTGACAGTAACATGTTTTATGATATATTAAAAGACATTATAGAGTTTACTTATCTAAATAACTACACTGTGAGTTTATTCAAATGCAAATGGTTTGATATTAATCCAAGGAAGAAGAAGCTTTGCATTAATAATAACATTACAAGCATTTTCATTAGTAGGAAATGGTACAGAGATGACTCTCACATTCTTGCAACTTCAGCATAACAAATCTTTTATATCGAGGATTTTCTTAATGGGCCAAATTGTAGGGTCGTCCATATTGTTGTGCATCACAACATGTGGAATCTACTTGATGATAATATCAATGTACAAGACTCGTCATTCTTGCAAGAAAGTAACTCCTCTAATTTCAACCTCACAGTTGATCTTGGATATTTCCATTTAGTTAACTTAAGGAATCAGAGAAATGGTCCTTCAATAGTTTTACCTTTTACAAATACTAGGTCTGCGACAGAGGGAGTGGACGTTTTCATCGACAATGACGACAACTTCAAAGACGAAACAATTAAAGATTATATAGAAGATGTGCTTCTACAATCTGATGATGGTGAAGAAATAGATGACCATAGGGATGAGTCTGTTAGGTTTACCAACACTAAATCATATTAGGAAATAGAACTATTTTTTGCATGATAACTCATAATTGTGTAAGAGTTATTGTGTAATTTCATTATATGAATATAGTAATTTGTATCTTGCTATTTTATTCAATTGTGGGCTTTTCTCTTAAGTGCTTGCACAATGTGTATTATTCCAGTCATGACGGACGTTGAGGCACGATACCATGGAGGTGATGTTAGAGGGGATCCTCCACATCAGCCCAATCATATTTCCTCGTAATGTGAGGGATCAGGTATCTTTTCTAATTGTCTACATTTATGTTGATTATCTATTAAATATGAATTTATGGTATTGATATTTTTTGTTATCCATCAAAGCTGCAGCATTGTGAAAGAGGGGTCCAAATAGGTTTATTAAGCTGTATGAAAAGATAGAGAAAAGCGAAGGGAGACTAGTGTCTGTATAATTCGATATAATTAGTACATGACATTTAGTTGGCAATTGTTGACACCTAATTTTATCTAGTTAATAATATAACTAAAATAAAATTAAAAAATAATAAAATTATAATAAAATTTTTTTAATTAAGAATTAATTAAAAATTAAAAAAATTAAAAATAGAAAAGAGAGAGTTTTATCCAATTATTCCTATTCCTCACTTTTCATATGGGCGGCTACTTTCAAATTCAATCTTAATTGAAAATTTTGAAATTTACTTTGCGACTTTTAATAATATTTTCTTCACTTCTCACATTGGGGTTTGATTTCTTCACTTTTTTGCATCAATTTCATTGGAAAATAAGAAAAATGATGCTATTAAGAGACCCTCATCAAATCTATAAAAGGGAGAAGAGAGAAAATAAAAAAAGGCACAAAGAGGAGAAAGAGGATGTAGAGAACAGCCCAAGGGCAAAAAAAAATCTAAAAAGAGAAGAGAAGGGGGAAAAGTAGGGAAATATACAGAAAAGTAAAAGGAGGACAAAGAAAAAAAAATGGGAATTATATAGGAAAAAGTTGTTCAGAAAAAACAAAAGAAAGAGTTATTCAATGGGAAGAGAAGTGAGACTCAAAAAAAGAGAAGAAGAAGAGAATATGAAAAAGGGAGAATAATAGAGAGAGAAAAAATTTTTTATTCCGTCCCATTTTCCTTCCTACTTTTCTTTTTCTTTATTTTTATTTTATTTTATTTCAATATTTTTATTTTATTTTTATTTATTAATTATTATTCTTTAAATTTAACATTTTTACTTATTTAAGTAAAATATAAATTATAAAAATTAAAAAATAGGGGGAAGATGTCCTTTTTGAATAAGGACATCCCTCCTTTTGTTTTCAAAATTCAAATGAAAGGTAGGACGATTACTTTTTTATTTTATTTTTTATTTGTTCTTTATTTTTATTTTATTTTAAAATTAATTAATATTTATTTAATATATAATATCAAAAATATTTTCGTGTAATTCTTATGATAGAATAAATTAAAATAGTTTAAAATTTTAAATTATTTAACATTCTTAAGGTGAGATATACTCTTAAAAATCGGATGAGCCGATTAAATTAAAAATTCTCAATATTTTTATATATAAAAATTATTTTATACTTATCATGTGCAGTTATAATTCATATACATTTTTGTAATGATTGAATAATATTGAAATTAATTACAGGTGCAATAAATATAATTTTAATTTTCCTAAACAATTCTCTAATTAAATTTGATGATAAAGTTAGGTAAATTTGATATTTCAAAAATTATAAAAATAATATTGAATTATGATTTCAATTTTTCTAAATAATTATGTATTTAGATTTTGTCATGAAGTTGACAAATCTGATATTTTAAAATTGTGGAATAATATTAGAATCATAATTTCAATTCTTATGAATTCTTTATTTTAGATTTGGCTATTAAGTTAAATAAATTTGACAATTTAAGTAAAAAATATTAATATAATATTTTTAAATAAATAAATAAAATTACTTTAAACAATTTTTGTTACCTAAAAAATTTATATGACAATTATTTTATTAAAAAATCTTTTAAAAATAATGAAATGAAAATCTTTATAAAAAGATAAAATAATAATTCATCAATAATAAAATAAAAATTATTTAAAAATATTTTTTCAGATATAATAGATAAAAAATTATTCAAATAATAAAATTATTAAAATTAAATAATTCGATTGCAAGTGCGATCATAATGGTACTTAATATTATTGAGGTACGTTATTTTGTTTAGATCATATTATGAAGTGGAAAGGATTGACAATTAAATCAATAAATTATTTAAAAATTTTTTAAAAATATAAAATATAAAAATCTTTCAAAAATAATATGATTTGTGTTTATGACGTATTAAAGTTAAGTAATTCGATTGTAGATGCAATCATAATGGTACTTAACGTTATCGAGGCACTTTTCATCTGAATTCTATCATGAAATTAGATAGATTTGAATAATCAGATTAACAAGTTAACTAAAATTTAAATTTATATTCTTAATAAAATACACATATAATACAATAAGGATGATCATAATTTAACTTAAAAGATAGAATTAGAATAAACAGGCAATTATTCTTTAAACGAATGTTGTAGGGTACTAATACCTTCCCTATACATAACCAACTTCCGAATCTAACTCTAGGAATGTGACCACTTTTAGTGCTCCAATCACACCATAAAAAATAATTAGTGGCGATTCTATCTTCTTTTTATTCAGCACATATAACAAATCACATTTCCGGAAGAGGTGTGAAAGCCCACTCCTCTCCCTTGAATCCCGCCATAGGGCACATTACGACAGCTTGGCGACTCCACTGGGGATTAAATTGGAGTAAGGCTATTTTTCTTTCTTCTTTTTCTATCTTAGTTTTAAATTTTCTTAGTCCATTCTGATTCAATGTTTTCTTTATGTGCGCTTATCATGTTTGTCTCATTATGACTATCTTTATCTATAGTAAATTAGTCATGTGAAAATCATTGAAATGATTGATGTTCCCTTTCACACACTGCACATTGGAGATCTCACACACATATCATGAGCTTCTTATCTAAGCTTTAGAATACCTTTTAGGATTAGCTAGGGGTAAAATAGCAATGCCTTCATGAAACTACCAATCTCTGTGCAGACTAGAAAAACACCTTTAATTAAATTGAATCCCTTTTGTTTGTAGCTTGTCATAGGTGAGAATTGTATGCCTTACTAGCCTATAATGGTCACAGTAAGGACAACTTAGGGATCTTTCATCAATTAGGTATTATAGAACCCAAACCAGGCACAAATTAGAATAAACTTAGAGCCATTTTATGAGAGAACTTTATCCTACGTGAGGAAATTTCTAAGCCTAGGAAAAATCCTTCAAGAACACATAAGGAAATTTTTCCATGATCAATTTTTTAAGCCTTGCAAGTTCACCTAAAAAATGAATTAATCTAAATATCAATTAAATTGGGTAGCTTGTTTGAATAACTTATCCTATATCTTTTCCTGCTTAGTTGAATGTGGCTGTTCTTTGACTTCTTGTATCTATCATTTCACCATACATAGATATCATCAAAAGTCATTTAAACTCATTGACCACTGGTTACGAACTTTAAATTGTCAAAAATTGGAAGTTTGTGATTATGAGTGGTTTGAAATAAGCCATGAAGCCATTAAAAAAAAAGAGAAATGAATAAACGGCTTATAAATGCATTCACCCATTTAAATAACCCATCTCAGAAGAGAAACCTCGCTTATATGCCACTTTCGAGCAAGGATTATAGAAAATATGAAAGAAGCCCTCACAAAACAAAAAACTAGGTTTCTTACTCTTCCCAGGGATTTGCTTAGAAAAATCTACAAATGTCAACTTAAAAGAATAAAGTTGCTTACACTTTTAGGTTTTCCTGAAGATATACACTAGATCATTGAAGTTAAGGTACGTCTAGCGGGTAAGTGCCATGATTTGTTTGTTAAACATATGCTGGGAATGAGAAGAAGTTCTTATGCTAAGAAACGAAGAGCTAAAAGAATGGGAGTCTATTACAAGTGTGCAAGGTGAACATGTAATACACATTGTAGGAACATTGGAATGGTTTCCCACAATCGAGAAGATAAAATCAAGTTCATAAAGGATGGATTGAATAAAGAGTCATTGAATAATATCCTTCAAACTCTTAAGACATATCCTAGTGGGGAGTTTCATAGGGTTCTTCTCGATTTAGTGGATCAATTCCACAAAGAAGAGGAGCGTTACCATTTTGGAAATCTAACATTAAAAGACCATGTTTACCCATTTATAAGAAAATTAGATGGGAAACAAATCTTCGACTCATGGAAGGCGTTACACCATTACTAGACATAAAATTAGAGGAAGATGTGAACCAGAATCACAATTATTGTTCATGTGTATATCTTTTCTTTTTAACTTTTGAGTAATTTTTTTACTTTTCTGTGTAATTGTCTTTACTTTGTTTATATTATTATTGCACCTGAAATCTGTTTTTGACTTTTCTCTCTTCAAATCTTAAATTCTCTGATGATAATTAATTTGCATGACCTTTTTAACTTTTTCCATACACTTTCCCACCATTTTTTAAAAATTGTTATGTCTAGTTCCTCAAATTTCAAACTTCTCTAACAATGGTTGATTTGCATAATCTTTTTATCATTTATTTTTTGCTATATAAATATGCATATTTAACTTGTCAATGGACATATGGCTCATCCTAAGGGAGAGCAAAAAGTGGAAGGACCATCAATACATAGATTTAAATCAATTTGTGTCTTTAGTGGATCTAGTTGGGGAAAAGATGAAGAGTTTGTGAAAGCGACAAATGAGCTTGATAAAGTATTAGCCATAAAAAATATCAACCTTGTGTATGAAGGAGGAATCCAAGGTTTAAGGGGATTTATGGTAGCATCTACACTCATTAGGGGAAGTAAAGTATTGAGTATCATTGTGAGAGGTTTGGATGATAAGATCATTACTAACTATGCCTTGGGTAATAAGTTAAAAGTTTCAAGCTTGCCCAAATGTTATGGATACATGCTTTATAATGTCAAAGCCTTTATCGTATTACTTGGCGGTCTGACAACATTGGAAGCAATTTCCAACATTGTATATTGGGCAAAATTAAACTTTCATAAAAATCTATTAGGATTGTTAAATATTAATGATTTTTATTATGGTTTATTGTCTTTATTTGATCAAGCTGTGGAACAAGGGTTCATTTCCTCAATGATTTGTAGCTCCATAACATTTGCCTCAATTGCTGATCAATTGATAGACCAAATGCAAATTTTTGTACCTAGACCTGATCCATTAATGAAACAGATGGATTAGCAAGCCTAGGACAGCACGAAGGAGCAAAAGCCAAACATCGATCTTCGATTGTAACCATCTTTACTTTTATAGTTTTACTTCCATTATTTTTGCTGTTATGTTTTCATCTTTCTTTTCTACACCTTTCCTCATCTATAAAAACATTGGAGACGATGTCCAAATTATATTAGGAAGTAGGAATGATAAGAATTATTAGTAAAACTATCAGTCTAGTTGTGTTTGTAAAGGGTGACAAAGTAAAGAGTTATTTTTAACTCTTGATACGCATCCCTTTAGTAACATGTTTTTCCCGCATGACTCGTCCTCATTTCAAAAAATAAAAATAAAAAAAAGCTTTTGTTAGTAGAACCATCAAACTAATTGTGTGCATGAGGGTGGCTGAGTAAAGAGTTATTTTAACTCTTGATATGCATCCTTTTAGTAGTAGGTTTTTCTTGCATGACTTATCCTTATTTCAAAAAAAAAAATCTTTTGTTAGTGAAACTTTTAAACTAACTCTGTGTAAAGGATGGTTGAGTAAAGAGTCATTTTTTGGCTCTTGCTGCACATCCCATTTGTAACATATTTTTCTTCCTGATGTATCCTCATCTTTTGTTAGTGAAACCATTAGACTAGCTTTGTGTGTAAATGATGGCCAAGTAAAGAATTATTTTTTAACTCTTGATATGCATCTCATTCGTAGCATGTTTTTCTTCATGATTTGTCCTCATTTCAAAAAGAAAGAAAGAAATGGTCCGTTTTTAAATTATATTTGAAGTGTTTTAAGTCTTTTTGCTTATTCAAATGCTTTCCACTAATTTTAAGAATTGTATGAGTCATGAGTATGAATTAACTAGGCTTAAAGATTTAATAACATGATTGAATAATTATCTTGTTTCTTGAAATTGACAAGTTTGGCAATGAATTTAAATTGAAAGATCCAAGTTTGGCAACCCTTAGTCATGAGACTTTAAGCCTATATGATTGATTATCTTTTTTCTATGAGAGATTCACCTATTAGGTTGTTACTCTAGAACTTGCTTTAATTCTTGTTAAGATTATATTTTCGCATGCATAAGCAAATATGATTAAGACATTTTTCTTTCAATAAACCATTTATGCTTAAATAACCAACCTTTGCATGTCCATTAAATACCCCATTTGTGCCTAATTTACATTCTCTTGTTTTTAGCTCATTTTAAGCAAAAAAAAGAAAAATAGTCTACATAACCTTAAAGGCTAGAAGAGTATTGAATTAACAAAAGGATGAGTTCTTAAATAAGTATGAAGTATATCAAATGCTTAAAAAAAGAAGAGTTCATTCAAAAAAAAGAAAGAAGAAATAAAAAAAAAGAGAAAAGCAAAACAAGAAAAAGCAAAAGAAATAGAAAAGGAAAAGATTATATATTATTAGAGCAACTACAATTGTATGCCTTCTTGGTTATTTACTATTTTGATCTGTCCATCAATACTCTTTTAATCTCTTTGGTTGATAGCTTCCATTTCCATGATATTACCCTCCTTTACCTTGACCCCATTATAAGCTTTAATAAGTCCTTTTGATTTACTTTATGCATGTGAATTAGGTAATGGAGATTGAGAATTTAAGCAAGCCTATGGTAGTGCAATTCTTAATAGGTTGAATTTGAGTAAAACACTTACCTTTAAATACTTGAAAGATTGGATGTATGACTTGTGAGTTACGGTACATTTGGTTCTTTCTTTCTTAGATAAAATTGCCATGCTATTCAATTCTAGATGACATACATTATTAATTCATGAATGTTATGATCTCTTTCTACTTTTCTTTTTCTTTATTTTTATTTTATTCTTTTTATTTTAAATTATTTTAATATTTTATTTTATTTTTTATTTGTTAATTATTATTATTCTTTAAATTTAATATTTTTTATTTATTTAAGTAAAATATAAATTATAAAAATAAAAAAATTAAGAAAAGGGGGGAGGACGTCCCTTTTTATTTTTAAAATTCAATTGAAAGGTGGGATAGTACTAACCGTCCCACCTTGCTTTTTATTTTATTTGTTTCTTAATTTTTTTGTTTATTCTTTATTTTTATTTTATTTAAAATTAATTAATTAATATTTATTTAATATATGATATCAAAAATATTTTTATGTAATTCTTATGACGAAATAAAATAGAATAGTTTGGAGGTTTAAACTATTTAACATTTTGATGTGAGAGATACTCTTAAAAATCTGGTGAGTCGATTAAATTAAAGAATTTTAATATTTTTGCATATAAAAATTATTTTATACTTATCATGTGTAGTTATAATTTATATACATTTTTGTGATGATAGAATAATATTGAGATTAATTGTAGGTGTAATAATATAAATTTAACTTTCCTAAACAATTCTTTAATCAGATTTGATCACAAAGGTAGGTAAATTTGATATTTCAATAATTATAAAAATAATATTGAATTATAATTTCAATTTTTCTAAGTAATTATATATTCAGATTTGATCATGAAGTTGACAAATATGATATTTTAAAATTGCAGAATAATATTAGAACCATAATTTCAATTCTTATAAATTCTTTATTTTAGATTTGGCCATGAAGTTGAATTAATTTGACAATCTAAGTAAAAATTATTAATATAATATTTTTAAATAAATAAATAAATTACTTTAAATAATTTTTATTACATAAAAAATTATATTATAATTATTTTATTAAAAAATCTTTTAAAAATAATGAAATGAAAATTTTTATAAAAAGATAAAATAATAATTCATCAATAATAAAATAAAAATCATTTAAAAATATTTTTCAAATATAATAAATAAAAAATTATTCAAATAATAAAATTTGTACATATGACATATTGAAATTAAGTAATCCAATTGCAAGTGCAATTATAATGATATTTAATATTATTGAGGTACGTTATTTTGTTCAAATCCTATCATAAAGTGGAAAGGATTGAACAACTAAATTAAAAAATTATTTAAAAATATTTTAAAAATATAAAATATAAAAATCTTTCAAAAATAATATGATTTGTGCTTATGACGTATCAAAGTTAAGTAATCCGATTACAGATGCAATCATAATGGTACTTAACATTATTAAGGCACTTTTCATTCGAATTCTACCATGAAGTTGGATAGATTTAGATAATCAGATCAACAAGTTAACTAAAATTTAAAATTATATTCTTAATAAAACATACATGCAATACAATAAGGACTATCATAATTCAACTCAAAAGATAGAATTAGAATAAATAGGTAACCATTCTTTAAACAGACGTTGTAAGGTGATAATACCTTCCCTACACGTAACTAACTCTTGAATCCAACTTTGGGAATGTGACCACTTTCGGTGTTCCAATCATACCATAAAAAATGATTGGTGATGACTTCATCTTTTTTTTATTCACCATGCACATCAAATCACATTTTTGGAGGAGGTGCGGAAGCCTGCTCGCCTCCCTTGGATCCCACCATAGGGCATGTTGCAATAGCGATAATGCTAGCCATCTCTCCTACAACATAGGCAGCATCATTCAGCACATGTCTCGCCTTATTATAAATCATGGCATGCAGTGCCCTAGCAGTTGTAGGATAAGATTATGCATGAGGTTTGCATAAGTATTCATCTCCTCCTTATCTTAACTTAGTTATATCTAGTATTAAAAAATTTTTAACGCAATTCTCACTAATTTGTTAAATGTCTTTTACTACAATCCCACTTTGAGTTTTAAGGCATTACTAAAGCCGAGCAGGATAAAACGATCAGTGGCTTGATGCAGAGTGCTATTGACCTGTATAAAGATTAAAAGTACAAGTTGAACATATACTTTTTAGAGCACGGGGGCAATTGAGGCTAGGATTATGACCTGGACCGTACTAAGTGCTTTGTGCCATCATCTATCTCACTCCACATATGGTAGAGGTGTGTGGATTTCTTCAACAGTGACGATTATAGGGTAAACATGATATTTAATAAAATTATATTAGGGTTTCATATATTTAAATTGTAAACGTAACTATATTGTATGATTATTTCTTAATTTATAGGAGATGTCTATGATAAATGCAAATAATTGAGCAAAGAAAGTGGTAAATGATCAGCATGGATTGAAATCCATTATTACACATAGTTATGATAAAGTAATTCAACTTATTATTCATTATTTAAATATATAATCTGTTACTAATTCAATAATTATATTTATTCTTTCTTTTTCTTGTAAAATATTAATAGAGAAGTAAGGAGATGGGTGAGCTACAGTCAGTGCCATAGAATTTCAAGGACTGACATACGTATAAAATAGGGGAGTGGGTGCATTCGATCCCCACAAAGCAGTATGTAAGTTACCTAAATTTTATATTTTAACAATACAAATTTTCTCGTAGTTTATATAGTTAATTTTTATTTTAAAAATTCAAGACAAGGATAACTGAGCTGACGACTTAGCCAGCTTAATCTAGTGTATTATCCACTAGCTCGCCTAGCACTTCTATGCAAATTGACAAGGTTGTCATTACTAATGAGGTGCTTGACACTTATCGAGAATACAGGAAGGTTGCTGGTCGTATGTTGACTGGCTAAACGTACTGTTCACCAGACACCTCCAACTCTGGGGGGAGCTCTTACTACATTCCTAGGTGAGTGAGTTGCAGGAGCAGTTAAAGCAGAGTCGACAACAATTAGAGCAGAGTTGAGAGCAGTTTCAGTAGAGTTAGTTGTTGATTCAGGAGCAGTAGCAGTAAATGCAGCAACAATTCAGGACATACCTAACAAAGTTAACTTCCATACTCAGACAGCAAAGTCTCGTGCTACTTGTGCCACCATTCGTTGTTATATCACCTAAACCAAGTAGATTTGGAGTTGCACCCTTGCCTAACCAGTCGGTCAGTTTTTCCCAGTCACCGTCGTTTATATATCGTCCATGTCGCCAATAGGATGATGATGATGATGATAATCCTAGCATGAATGACAATACATCAGATTATCTACATCTTCTTTCTCCTTAAATTTTGTATTTATAATTTTTTTCATGTACAAATATTTATATGAATCATGTACATAAAATTTTTTATGTGCATAAACAATTTTATAATTATTTTATGAGTATTCAATTTTTTTATATGGATTATATGATCTTATTACACATTAATATTAATTTATATTATTAGCATATTTGAAATAAAAAGTATTATATTTATATTATTGAATATAATTATTGATTTAATTATATTTTCAAAAAGTTATAAACTTTTAACGATGACAATCTGTCGTCGCTATAGGTTTAAATGAAAAAATAAAAAAATATATAAAATTACTTTTAGCGATGATTATATTTTTTTTATTTTTTAGTTTTAATTCTTTTAGCAATGACTCTGTCATCGCTGAAATTCAAACTCTTACTGATGATGTAGTTGATAGTAAAAGTTTGAATTTTAGTGACGATAGAGTTATCACTATGTTGTCACCAAAAGCTTTAAAATTTTGAAATTTGAAATAACTTTTAACAATGACTTTGGCGTTGTTGAAAGTCATATTTTTACCAACAACAAATTGTCATCGATGTAGGTGGTTTCAGCGACAAACCTATACCAACAACATTTTCAATAATGACTTTTTCTTTTTGCGATGACAAAGTTATTTTCAGTGACGACAAATGTCATTGCTAATGGTTTCTTTTCCTGTAGTGAACCAGTGTAGTTAGCAGGGTTGATAATTAAGTGGGTTTGCTATGAGTACTTGTGGTGGAAGGAAATCCAACTTTACATTCCACAAAAGTGTCTCTTAACTTTTATGAGACAAAAAATAAAGCACTATAAAATATTAATGACAATATTTTATTTTATAATTGAAGTCTTGCCTTATATAAATAAAAAAAATTAGTCTTCAGTTTTCAGCTTATTATCTCCCATTTTCAACTTATTATCTTTCGCAAACTTCTTCCATCCTGCACTGAACCTGGCTGTGTTGCACTCATTATGTTGGATGTGAAGCAGTCCCATTGTCCAAGCTCTTCCTGATATTTGGAGTTCGACATTCTCAACATCTTTGCTCATGTGCTTCTTTTAAAATTTTGTTAACATATTCTGCAAAAGGTGTATAAGCCAAAATTAACACAAAATAATAAAGAGGAAGTGGCAATATTGTACGTTCAGTGTCTGATACCATTTGGCATTTTCTTACACCATGCTTATGATATAAAGGAATGATATACTAGAACCCATGAAAATTTGTTGTCAAAACTCTCAACCTTCTTGAGGCATTTTTCTAACAATTTTAAAGGATTAATGATGATTTGGATTAGGGACAAAGACTTGCAAAACAATTAGCAAAAAGCTTAACAAAATTCAGTGTGGATACCATAACTTGGAAATTGGGATACATTATGCATATCAACCTCTCTCTGAATAGCCTTATTGAATTTGAGCATTAATGCACACTAAACTGTTTAGCCGTTACCTGCAATATTAAGTCAGCCTAGCATTTAGCAGATAATGAATAAAATCTGGATCCAGGATCTTACCGCATATGCATTTTTGACATAAGCCATCTTCATGGAAATTCTGAAGAAGGGACATTTTGATTCAAATCTCTTTGCTTCTTCAGGAGATTTAGCTCCACACTTGACATGTTCATCCCTTCTTTGTTTCTTATTCAATCCTTTGCATTCATCTGCATGAGATCAATTCCTGAAAAAATAAAAAAAACTAGCTGTTATTCCATAATGTTTGTTAATGATAACGCTTTCTTACCGATTTCTTTGTCAATAGAAGGATTGTTGTCAATGCAAATAATTTCCTTTCCCATGTCATGTCTCTTGTCACAGCAATCCTTACCATAAACCCTAATATCCTGACTTCAAATGTCAAATTTCCTACATACTTGAAAGCTATAAAATTTGGACACTCCACACGATTATCCTTCACAAATGCATTCCCAACCCTTTGTGAAATGCATACATTCATGAACCTCCCCCGCATTAGCTTTCCAAGATTGATTTGAATATATATTTGAAGTGCACATTTCTCTGACATAATTTCACAAAGAGCCGTTCATTGGTTAAAAATTTTAACGCTAAGATCCAAACTATTGAAATTTAGATAAATCCTGCTTGGATCCTAGCGAAGTGAGAACAATACATCCTTAAATTACTCTTCATGTTCTCATGAAGCAGAATGAGAAGAACAAACATTTACCTTAATCCAATCATTCTAATTCAAATGCTAATATAGTAAATTTCATGGCCTGATTTCTAGGATCCATGGTTGACATATGTGCAAGTATAAAAATGACCATGAGACTAACCGAACTATACCAACACAACAAATGCAATCAGAAGACCATTATTTTTTGGTTCAATGCCAACTGTTTCAAAATGACTTTAACCAAAGTCGTTAAAAAAAAAAAAGAATTGGTTTGGGGTAAATTAGATTAGATTGGAACGGTAGTTAAAAAAGGTCATGCAAATCTATTTTTTCTGTAATCTTGGTTATGGGAGCATCATGGCTTCTTCCAACAAGCAACAAGATAAAGGTTCAATCTACTTGCAATACGTACATGTTGGGAAAGAAAGAAGGAGTGAATCTATTTGACTCTGTGAGTGAAGCAACCAACTCACTGTGTCAAACAACCCAAACATTACAAAACAATAAAGAAAATAAGCCTAGTATTACTCGGAATATATGTGTGCCTGTGTGCAGTGGCGGAGTTTCAATTGAATTTTTTGGAAGGCCAAATTAAAAACATATTTAATAGGTAAAAATTTTTCAATGGCATATAATTTTTAGTATTTTATTTTTTTTATAAATCATTTTTAGTATTTTGTGCATTATTAAATATTTCAAACATAATTTTATAATTAATCATTAGGAGACAAAATTCAAGAGAAACAATTAAGCAATTAAATTAAAACATATTAAAAATTACCTTTATTTAAAATGTAGTTCTTTCAAAAATTTGAAATCTTCAATGATTAAAGCATTAGCAGAGCCAAGAATTCATTTTAAGTGGGTTTAGGCAAAGCTTAAAAGTGTTATAAGAGTCTTGATCTCTTCAAAACTTCTATTGCTTCACTAAAATGATCGATTTTAGATTTCTCAAATTCTATACCCCTTGGTATGAGAGATCATCATGCAAAGGGTACGTTCCTTCACATGTTGAGCTAAGTTTTCATAAACTAAGTTATTTTCAATGGGATGCATGCCTATTGCATTCTTTGCCTTCAACCTTTTGTTCTAAGAAGTTTGTTGAACTTCACATCTCCCACGATCATGTTGAAAGACAATGGGATGGAGTATAGGTAGGTATATACATGCCATAAATTTTTTGTGCTTCATTTAATTGATTAAGAATTTTAATATATATATTTTTTTACTTGTTGCAGTATATTATGAATTTAAGGAAATAAACCTCAATGGATCCACAAAGATGATAGAGCTCCTAGCCTTATCCGACTCATCAAATCTTGAATCGAAAAATCTCAATTCTTGTGAAAATTTGTGTCGCATTGATTGAATGTTTCTCCAAACTTCTTAGATTGAATGTTTCTCATTGCCTAAAACTTGAGAGATTTCTAAGCAAGACTACTTCAAAATCTCTATAATACCTTGATGGTTGCTCAGGTTTAAAGGAATTCTCATTGGGCTTGGAAAAAACAATTGAGTTCAATTTAAGTGAGACATCAATTGAAATACTATCATCGTCCATTGGGAGATTTAGCAAATTGAAATATTTGAGGGGAAATTCTCTGGAGTGGTGTACTGATGTATTACTGCATTTAATTATTGATATATTATTATATAATATGTAAAATCTAATTAGTTTTTTAAAAATTAATGCACAATTAAATCTAGTAGTGTATCGGTGTAGCATTTAATCAATGGTGTACCATTGCTTCTTTTTATTTGTCGCTTCCAAACTCCTTTAGGTTTTGTTTAGATGGAAAGAAAGAAAAAGAAAGAAAAAGAAAATTTTAAAATTTTATTCTTTCCCTTGTTTGGATAGAAAGAAAAGAGGGGAAAAAAAGGAAAATGTAAATGTAAGATTATAACAGCATTGGCCCATTGTTCTTATAAGAAACAAAAATTAGAAGCAAATCATTAAAGAGTAATTAGGCGGAAAAATGAAATCATTAAGCCCTAAAGGGTTAACATGTAAAAAAAAATATAAAATGAAGAAGTAAATGGTTATTTTAGATGTATAAATATAGTTGATGATGATAATAAGAAAAAAATGCAAATTAACTTTTTAATTTTAAAATGATTAAATTTTGTCTCTTTCAACTTTGAAATTTTGGAAACCACCTCTTTAAACTTTATGAAACTTGAAATTAATACTCATCATTTACTTAATCAATTATTTCATTAAATTATGTAATTTTTTATGAAATTTTTAAACAAGAATCATAATATTATAGTATAATAATTTTTTTTGTCATTTTTCACAAATAATTTTCATGTTATATAATTAATAAAAATTAAATTATGTATAAAGAATTTTAATTAAATAATTATAAATAAAGTACAAAATTATATGAAAAAATAATAATAAATTAACATTTTACAATATTGTAATTCTTGTTTAAGAACTCCATGAAAAAAATAACATAATTTGATAAAAATAGTTAATTAAATGAATGATTAATGTTAATTTTAAATTTTGTAACATTTAGAGAGTGATTTCTAATTTTTCAAAGTTGGAAGGGTAAAATCTAATAACTCCAAAATTGAAGGGAATATTTTACATTTTTAATAATAATAATAATAATAATAATAATAATAATAATAATAATAATAACTAGATTTTAGACCGGTGTATATATGTGGATATCTTTTTTTTTAAGATAAGAATATTAAATATTATATATATTAAAAAATTATAAAAATATTAAATATAATTTGTTATGTTTATTTTATAATTATTATATGCTTAAATGTAAAATTAAAAATTTTTAAAATGCTGTATAAGAGTCAAAATATATGATATATAGTAAAATAATTCAATAAAATTAGTTCTTTAACTTACTAAACAAAATTATAATGAAAGATTTAATGTTAATTAATATCATTCAATGATATTGATGTTTAATTTATATGAAATGAAAAATATGTAAAAAATAAATAAAATAGCACATATGAGTAATTAAAAAACAAAATTTCAATTAATGTATATTTATAATTGTGACACTTATATATTATATTAACAATAAAAAGAGGGACAAATGGAAAAAAATTCTATTTGATAGGGTTTCTTATTGTATCTATGAATTCTATTAGATTTAGAAATGATATATTGAAAAAAAAATCTTTTAAGTCTTCCAATATTAATATATTGAGTATTTCACTGCTACATCTTTTGAAAGGAAAAAAAATCCATATAAGTTCTTTCCTAAATATGAATATTTAAAATACAATACTTGAAGATTTATATGAAAAAATAACAAAAAAATTAATTAAATAAATTTGAATTTAAATTTTAAATATTTTTATTAAAAATAGAATAAATAATTATATACTTTGATTAATACATCAAAAATAAAAAGACATACAAAAATAAAAATATATAATGAAATAAATAAAAACAAGAGAAATAATAGATGAGCTATAAAATAATATAAACATAAAAAATATATATATAGATAAATAATTAAATTAAATTAAATTAAATTCTCAACTTATTTAAAATAAGAATAATAAAAAATTAATTATATCAAGTTATGTATATAATTTTTAGTAATATTAGTATTAATGCTATAAACAGTATAATAGTTATAAAAAATGTAATAGCGTAAACTAGAAAGAAAATATGCAATAAAAAGAAGTAAAATAATACATAATTTGTAAATACTTGGAAATTTTTTAATTAATTTAGAATATAGTACTAAAAAATTAATATCAAGAACTCATTGATAAAATTTAAATAAAAAGTTTGACTTTAATTTCTAAATATTTTATTAAATAATAGAATATATAATTAATTATTTCAATAAATACTTTTTACATTTATTTTTAATGTATTTAAAATATTTTTGTAATAAAATTAAATATATGGTATTATATCTATACTAAGTGATATTAGCATTTACCTTATAAAAGGAAAAATTGAAAAATGTTGAACAAAGGAAAGAAAAAGAAAGGAAACAATGGATGAATTATGAAGTAATATTAAGTTAAAAATTAAATTAAATTAAATTATATTTTTTTACTTATTAAAAAATTATAATAAAAATAAAATATACATCTTATTGTATGTATTTTTATTTGTGAAATTTAGAATATAAGTAACGAGAGTGGATATAGAATGAGAAAGAAAAATATGAATTGGATCAAATAAAAGGAGAACAAATAATTAGTAAGGTATAAATTAAGTAATATAGTTGTTAAAAGTAGAATATCCATTTAAGTAATCAAATTAAAATTTTAACTTGTGTGAAATATTTTTAAAATAAAAATAAAAAATATAATATTATATATACTATTCAATGATATTAATATATAAATTGTAAATAATAAAAGAAGTGAATATTAAAAAAAAGTACAAATAAACATGTAATGAAATAGATAAAAAGAAGTAAAATAGTGCATAAGTTATAAACCTTAACAAAATCTTAATTAGTTTATATTCAACTGAAAACATGAAAATTAAAAATTAATGTGACAAAGACATTTACAAAATTTAGATAAATAAATTTGGCTTAAATTTTTAAATACTTTTTTTAAAAAGTAGAATATATAATTAATAGACTATAAATAATAGGAGTGAGTATAAAAAATATTTTTTATGGAATACATATTAGCATCTAAACTATATATATGCTATGAAGTAAATTAAAAAAGTACTTGACTCATAAAAAAATGAAGTACTAGAACAAATAAAGAGAAGAGAAAGTGTGCAAAGAGCTTGAAAATAGAATATATAATTATTGAATATAATTAAATTATATTTGAATCTATTGAAAATGTTTTTGTAATAAAATAATATATTATATTATATTTATGTTATTCAGCGATATTGATGCCTAAATTACAAATAATACAAGTGAGTATGAAAAATATAATAAAATAGATAAAAAAAAAGTAAAAAAATGCATTATAAACCATTGACAAAGTCTCAATTACTATATATTTAATTTGAAATATAATATTTAAAAATTGATATTAAGATAATTGATAACAAGATAATATTGGCAATATTTAAACCAATAAATTTGATTTAATTCTTAGATATTTTGATTAATGCAAAATATTAACTTATTCAAAATATATTTGTAACAATATTTAAATATATCATGATTTATTTATACGTGAAAATCATAAATAACAATGGTTATGAAAAATGAAAAACGTAGAGTGAATAAAGACAAAAGAAACAATAAGTAAATTATAAAATAATATAAAATAACAAATAAAATATTTAATTAAATAATTTAATTCAATTAAAAATTTTAATTTATTTTGAACATTTTTATAATAAAAATAAAATAAATACTTCTTAGTGATATTGATGTTTAAATTGCAAAAAATGCTTTAAAAAAAAGAAAAAAGAAGAAAAATAAATAGTGGAATAAATAAGAAAAGAGACAAGTGAGTTGGAAAATAATATAAAAGATAAAAATAAAATATGTAATTGGTTAAATCAATTAAATTGTAATTTTAATTTATATAAAATATTATTTAACAAAACTAAAATATATTATATTATATCTGGACAATTTAATAATATTAGCATTAGAGCTGTAAATAACAGAAATATATGAAAAAATATGTAATAAAATAAATAAAATATAATATTTATATAATATAATGAAGTATTAAAATGAATAAAAAAAGAGAAATTGAGCAAAATGAAACAAATATACAAATATAAATTAAAAACGAAGAATAAATGAATATAAAAAGGAAAGAGAAGATTTGGAAGGAAAATGAAATGGCTTATGCTCGAGTCATTTCGCATCTTACTGAAGAAAATAACTTAAAATAAAATAGGAAACAAAACCCTATTTTCTATATTTAATGCAGATAATAACTACTTAAAAGATCCGTGGATTGACATGACTACATATTAATTAGTTAATAATATTTATTAATTAAATTAAATTATTCAACTATTTTAAAACTTTACATTATTCTATAACTCATGTATTTTTTTATCTTTTTTTCATGTTCGTTCATATTATTATTTAATAAAATAATTATTATTATTTGCGATTGTATTTAAACTTATAGTTATTATTTATACTAATCATTATGTATTTTTTATGATGAAATATTATAAATAAGTTATTAATTTGATTTAATTTAATTTAATTATTTAATTACATTTTATATTTTTATATTATTTTGCAATTCACATATTATTTCCTTTCACTCACATTCATATTTATATTATTATTTAATAAAATAATAGTTATTATTTGCTATTATATTTATACTAATAATTATTATTTACACTAATAACAACGTATTTTATTATATTATAAAATATTGTAAATCAATTATTAATTTAATTTAATTAAATAATATAATTATATACTATATTTTTAATTCTTATATTATTTTGAAACGCATATAATTCCCTTTCATCCATGTACTCATTCTTACTACTATTTAATAAAATAAGAGCTCTTATTTATTATTTTATTTATCCTAATAGTTATTATTTACATGCTAATAACTATTTTTTATATTATAAAATATTATAATTAATTTATTGATTTAATTTAATATTATTTAACTATAATTTATATTTTTAACTGTTCTATTATTCCTCTTTATTTCTATATTCATTCTTATTATTATTTAAAATAATAATAATATATCATATTTTATTGATATTTATTAATGACATTGGCATTTTAACCGTAAACTATTGGAAATCACATGAAAAAAAGAAAAGAGTAAGACATGCAATAAAATAAATATAATGAAGAAAAATAATGTGTGAATTGAAAAGTAATATGAATTAAAAATAATGCAATTAAGTATTTTAATTGAATTAAGTTTTTAATATATTTATAATATTTTATTATGAAAAAAATATATCATGTTATATTTATATTTATTAGTGACTTTAGCACTTCACTTGTAAGATTTCACATAAAAATATGCAATAAAATAAATAAAAATAAGAAAAATTGTGTATAATTGTTAAGTAATGTAAGTTAAAAATATAATATATAATTAAGTAATTTAATTAAATTAAATACTCAATGTATTTTAAATATTTTTAAAGAAAAATATATTATGTTTTTTATATATACTACTCAAAAATATTAATGTGTGTGTTATAAATAATAAAAATAATAAAAATTTAAGAAATTTAAAAAAAATATAAAAAAGAATAAAACATTATATGAAAATAAAGAAAATGAAGGCCCAAAATTTAGGTGGATAATTGTTGCATAAAAATGCAAATTATAAGTTTTACTTTATACAATAAATAAACTAATTTATAATTTATAAATTTAATTAATAAATTATAAGTTAACCTCTAGAGATGTTTCATGCATCAACTTATTAAAAAGATAAGTTCTAATTTGACAAATTATTTTGAATAACTTGTAACTTATAAGCTATCACTCCTTTAAATTTTTTTAAATATATCTTTATTCTTTTTATTAATTTACAACTCATATCTTTCATAATAAAAATTTAAATATTATTTTTTTATAAAATATAATCAACTTAATTTTAATATAATTATATCTTAATTTTAAATTATAAATATATATAAATATATCTATAAATAAATATATAATATCATAAAATATAATTATGTAATTATAATTATAAGTAATTATAATTTTGTTATAAATAATAAAATAAATAATATATAAATTTATAAAATATAATTAATTAAATATTAAATATTTTTTTATTTTTGAGTATATTAATTGTATTAATATAATTTGATATTTAAATATATATATATGAATTATTTTAATTATATATTTATTTTTATTAATATATCCTTCTATGTTATTTTATAATTTTAATTAATTTAATAGTTAATTTTATGGAATACTTCTTAGACAATTAACTAATTTATCAATTATCAATGATTAGTTATAAGTTAATAATTATTAGTTAATTTATTAACTATTATCTAATTTATCGGTTATCAACTAACTTATTAATTATTTGTACAAAATGGAACTATAGCTAGTTAAATCAAGGCCAAATGTACAGTATAGGATTGCCCCAAAAAAAATTAAAATTATACACATGCATGTTCATGTACACACATATATACACCAAGCGTAACTATTACCCATAAATTTGTTTAATTAGTTAAAAGAGGAAGATTTTACTTTAAACAAAGATAAAAAGATATGAAATTTAACTTATTATGCATACTAAGATGTATAAATGAGAAAATTAAAATTAAAATAACATTTTAATTTAATTTAAGTATTTGATTATTTTATAAAAATTTAAATTTTTATATTTATATGTATATATTATCATCACAAATCAAAATTTATAAATTTGTCACTAGGTAAAATATGTAGTATAATAGTATGATGATGATAGATATTTAGAATATTTTATGATGCATTTATGTTAATAATCATATATTTTATTATATCATAAAATATTATAAATAAGTTATTAATTAAATTAAATTAAATTATTTAATTATATATTATATTTTTAACTCTTTTATTATTTTATAATTCAGATATTATTATCCTTCATTCTTATGTTGATTTCTGTTATTATTTAATAAAATAATGACATATCATATTATATTTATGTTTGTTAATGATATTAGCATTTTAATTATAAATTATAGGAAATAATATGAAAAAAGGAAAATATGTGATGAAAAAAATACAATGGAAAAATTGTGTGAATTGTCAAATAATATGAGTTAAAAATAAAATATATAATTAAATATTTTAATTATATTAAATTTGAAATTCTTTAAAATATTTTATTATTATAAAAAAATATATCATGTTATATTTATATTTGTTAGTGACATTAGCACTTCACCTTTAAATAATAAAAATTTACATAAAAGGGAAAATATGTAATAAAATAAATAAAAATAAAAAAAACTATGTATGAGTTATTAAGTAATTTTAAAAATTGAGAGAAGGGAAATGTATTTAACTTAAATTTTAAGGGAGATAGAAAAGAAATGTAAAATTTTATATGACAAAAAATGAATTAAAAAAAGTGAAATCACAAAATTTGGGTTGGAAAATTTCTTGAAGGCCTGCTGGCAATTGATAGGTAGGTAGACAGATAATAATAATAATAATAATAATAATAATAATAATAATAAAAGAAGGGATAAAGCAGGATTTGAGTCTCTATGGATCATACCAGCCGCGTCATTGACCTTGACGCCGCCTTGCTAAAGATTTCCCCTCACTTGAGTCGTCATTTCTAGCTTGATTTCCTTTCCCAATCGTGAAGAAACCTGTGTGGTGCTTTATTTCTTAATTTCCGATTCCGAAGATCTGACCTCAGATCGATATGACCGGAGCTGCGTCCTGCTCTTCTTCTGCTGCTGCTGCTGCCCCTTCTTCCAAAAAATTGTACGATGTATTCATAAGCTTTAGGGGGGAGGATACTCGCCGCAACTTTACTGCTCACCTTCATGCTGCCCTCTGCCGGAATCAAATCCGAACCTTCAAAGACAATATAAATCTTGAGAAAGGAGATGAGACGTGGCCTGCACTTGTCCAAGCAATCGACAACTCCCACTTATGCATAGTGGTGTTCTCGAAACACTATGCTAGCTCAACGTGGTGTTTGAGAGAACTCGCTCACATACTTGAAAGCAAGAAAGAGAGGCAGGTAATTATACCAGTGTTTTATCAAATAGACCCATCACATATACGCCACCAGTCTCAGAGTTACAAGGATGCATTTGACAAACACGAGAAAAATTTGAAGCTGGATGCGGAGACCATCAATAAGTGGAAAGCTACACTTGAGAAAGCTGCCAATTTTTCTGGATTCGACTCCAAGAACTCTGAGTAATTTCCTTTCCATTTTTCTTAAGAAAAATAATTATAGTTTTTAATAATAATTAAAAAATTAATAATGAACTTTTTTTTCATTAATTAAAACTGGGAGTATAGCATGTGTTACAATTAAGTATATGAAAATTTCTCCTACTTCCGTCATCTCTCACTCAACTCCACTCCACATCAAGACGAGCACATTCCTATTTATAGCTTACATTCTCCGGTGGCCACCGCAGCCCATTTATTTCTCCAAGACTTTATAGTCATTTCCTATATATGAATATTTTAATAAGATATTATAACGCAATTGCCCGGAACTTTTTGGCCTGCTAACGATGTGAAAACTTGATAAATTTTTAATTCCTTTTAAAATTTACAATAATGTATTGCATGCGTAAAATTTGCAACGTCTCGTTAGGGGCTCCAACTCCTCATTGTTAGTAAAGCTGTAAAAGTGGGATAAATGGGCTTATTTCACACAAAATAAATTGTTCAGTTAATTGTCAGTTGAACGTTGAAGGGATGGTAAATTGCACATGAGACCTCCTTGAATATATAAACTTCGAACGGCTAAATAACTAAGTTCCTCTAATATTTTGCGAATCTAAAATTGAGTTGTACCTTAATTATATGGTTTTGGTTTAGCTATGTTGAACTTATTTTTTTTTCTGAAAATATTATTTGCTATTTGATTTTAAAATATATAATTAATTTTAAAGAACTTTTATGAGACAAAACTCTGAATTAAAAATATTTATTTCTTGAAGCTTTAACCCCTTGTCGTCATTTTAGGAGCATAATTGATTATGGAGAACTATTAAAAAGTTACTAAACACATTAAAACAATTGCAGAATCAGTTATGAATCCATAAAATTGACTAATAGCTTGAAAAATATATATTACTTAATAGGTAATAATTTCTCTCGTTTAACTTATTAAAAATTACTGAGAGGTAGTTATCATAATATAATAATAAGGTTAATTAATAGCTTGGAAAATATATATTACTAGCTACAATGAGGTGATAAAAAGGGTTCAGAAAAATGTATTTTATACAAAACTGCAACAAGCCCTCTTCAATAAAATAGTTATTCGAAGGTTGTTGTTTTTGATGTTATTGTACAAACCACAACAAGTCCTCTTCAATTTGTTCTTTTTTCCTAAAAAGAAATACATGGTAGGTGGTTAATTAAAATATACTTTGATGTCTTTATACTTCAAATATGTCAATATTATTTATTATTTGTTATCCAATTTTTTCATATTGTTTATCTTTTTCACATGCTAGGGATGATAATCAATTCATTGAGAACATTGTGAAAGATATTTGGGAAAAATTGCAACATATTTACCCCCGAAGTGACCCAAAAGGATTAGTTGGTATTGATAAAATCTTAAAAAATGTGGAACCACTATTTAAAGAAGCTCAAACTGTAGGACTTTGCGGCATGGGTGGTATAGGGAAAACAACCACCGCAAGAGTTTTATTCAACAGATATTCTTATCAATACGAGGGTCACTGCTTCTGGGAGGATGTTAGGGAAAGCTCAAGAAGGTTAGGACTACCTAGTTTGCGTCAAAAGTTCATTTGTAAACTACTATTTCCCGCAGAAACTCATTGTATTGATGTGGAATCTGAAATGATTGAGAGAATGCTTAAGTCTAGGAAAGTTTTTATTGTGCTTGATGATGTGGATAAGGAAGAGCAAATTGAAATTCTAGTAGATAATTTTAATCGTTTTGGGCCCAATAGTAAGATTATCATCACAACAAGAGATGAGCAAGTACTCAATGGAAGAGTTGATATAATACACAGAGTTGAGGGGTTAGAATATCAAGAATCTGTTCAGCTTTTCTGGTTGAATGCATTTGACAAAGGACATCCTCAAGCAGGATTCGAAGAGTTATCAGAAAGGGTGGTGAATTATGCCAAAGGCTTACCATTAGCTTTAAAAGTTCTAGGTTCAACTTTTCGGGGTCAGAGTAAAAAAATGTGGAAAAGTCAATTAGAAAGACTAGAGAGGTATCCACACGAGCGCATTCACAATGTGTTAAGATGGAGTTATGATGGATTAAATTATGAAGAAAAGGAAATATTTCTGGACATTGCATTCTTTTTCAAAGGAAATGGAGAAGACGATGTCGAACATTTTCTAAATTCATGCAATTTCTCTGCAACTATTGGATTGAGTGCCCTTAAAAATAAGGCTCTTGTTACTTCAGTTGGAGGTCGACTGGTAATGCATGACCGAATACAAGAAATGGCATGGCAAATAGTTGGTGAACAAGATCTTGAAAGACGTAGCCGGTTGAAGAACCCTGTAGATATACGCCATATGTTGAAAAATAATAAGGTAATAAGAAGTAACTTTCCTTAAATACTTTTCCTTTGAAAAAAAAAAAAGATGCAATTGTAATGATTGGATTTACTTACTAATATTCTAAACTTTAATTTGTAGGGAGGTGAGGTAGTTGAAGGCATAATATTCGAACTATTTCAAATGCCAGATGATGATGCTTTCAAAAAGATGAACAAATTAAGATTCCTTAAATTTTGTTGTCAATCAAACCGTCCCTTCAAGATGATTATCGACGTATTCGACGGGATTAGATTTTGTCAGGTGTATCCTTGAGCCATTTTTTAATAGCTTTTTGTAATTTTTGTTGGAATACATGCATGTTTGAGTCTCTTTCCATCAATTTTATGTTTTGAAAAGGTTGTTGAACTTGACGTCCGGTACAGCCAGGTTGAAAGTTTTTATGACTTACGTGTAAGTTTGAACTTCCATAATTCTTTCGATTTGATTTTGAGGATTTTCACCTAGTAACATTTCTCTGTGTTGCAGGATAAGTTGAATGACTCTAACTGGATGACCGAGATGGAATATCACAGAAAGTTTTGGAAGCTCATCGATTACTCCGAGGCATTGAAACTTGAATTGATTAATATTGCCAATAGTCAATGTTTGCTTCTTGTGCCAGCAATATACTGCGCCAAAAATTTTGTTCGTTTTATAATATTTCAAGATTTTCACTTAGTAACATTTCTCTGTGTTGTAGGATAAGTTGAATAACTCAATCGGATTGAGGAGAGAGGAATATTACAGCAAGTTCTGGGGATTGAGGAGAGAGGAATATTACAGCAAGTTCCGGGAGCTCATTGGTTTGTCCGAGGCATTGAAACTTGAATTAATTAATATTTCCAATAGTCAATGTTTGCTTCATGTGCCAGCAATGTATTGCGCTGAGAATCTTGTTCGTTTTATAATGCATGATGAATTTATTGAAAAACTCTGGGATGGAGTGCAGGTAAATCCATAACTATTCATGTATTTTTGTTTTTCTTTTACCTGAAATTTGAGCATTTATTTCCTTTTTTTTTTTTTAAATTATGACAGAATCTTGTGAGCTTGAAAAAAATAGATCTTAGTGAATGTCTCAATTTGATTGAACTACCTAACTTCTCTACGGCATTGAATCTTGAATCAATTGATCTTTCTTATTGTATAAGACTGCATCATGTGCCAGCAAACTTTATTGCTAAAAATCTTGTTCGTTTTAGCATGCAAGGTAGTCCTTTCAATAAACTTTGGGATGGCGTGTTGGCAAGTTTTCTTTTACTTGAAATTTGAGCATATTTTTTCATCTCTAATTATGACAGAATCTTGTAAGCTTGGAAGAAATAAATCTGAGCGGATGTCGCAAGTTGGTTGAACTTCTTAATTTCTCCAAGGCATTGAATCTTGAATCGATAGATCTTTCCTATTGTATAAGCTTGCGTCATGTGCCGACAAAATTTTGTCCTGAGAAGCTTGTTCGTTTTGTAATGCGCGGTGGTCCTTTTAAGAAGCTTTGGAATAAAGTGCAGGTAGATGTACTGATGTATGATTTATGCTATGTTTGGATGAGGGAGAATGGACAGGAATATTATATCATAACCTTAGCTTATTTAGGAATTTTGATTAAGGTGGGGGAGAGATTGGAGTAATTATGATTAATATTCAAAGTCCTCCAACACTCTTCATTACTCACTTTTGTATTCCTCTAATTTGAAGAATTTTGGAGGATTTTCTATACATCAAAATGAGGAGAAGGAAAGTCCTCTCTTAAGCATCCATCCTCCCCCTCTTTCCTTGTGTTCCATTCTCTCTTATGTTATCTTTCCATTCCTTCCCCCCAACCCGCAACATACCATTAGTTTTTCCAGTACTTGGAATGTGAGCATTCTTGTCTCCTTTAATTATTACAGAATCTTGTGAGTTTGGAGGAAATAGATCTTTCTCAATCTCAGGAATTGATTGAGGTTCCCGATCTCTCCAAGGCATCAAAACTTAGAGTGGTGGAACTCTCCGATTGTGGTAATTTGTGTCACCTTCATCCTTCTCTTTTATCAGTCCAATCACTTTACAGTTTGAATCTTTCCGGGTGCAAAAGTCTTAAGAGTCTTCTTTTACCACTCCAATCACTTCACAAGTTGAATCTTTCTGGATGCAATAATCTTGAGAGTCTGAAAAGTGGGATTCATCTTGATGATCTATCTTTCTTAAACCTCGGACATTGCTCGAGGCTCAGAGAATTCTCATTGAGTTCAGCAAAAATAGAGGAGTTGGACTTGAGAGGTACAGCAATTGAAACATTGGACTCATCCATTGCAAGTTGCGGAAATATTCAATCTTTGCTTCTCAACAATGTACTAATCAAGAGTCTCCCAAACGAGTTATCTAACCTGCGATCTCTCAGAGAATTAAACCTTTCTTACATCAGAGAACTTGACACAAGGAATTTGCATATCATACTTCATGGCTTGTTCTCTTTGCGTCATTTGAACCTTCGAGAAACCAATGTGGAGGGCTTGCCTGCTTGGATCGAGTCTCTTATATGTCTGGAAGATATTTGCATATCTAATTGCAAGAGGCTTTGGTCTATACTAGGACTTCCACCATCCTTAGCAAGTCTAGATGCTAGTGGCTGCACATCTCTGGAGACAATAAATACTCCAATGACATCAGCAGTCTTCTCTTTGCATCATTTGAACCTTCGAGAAACCAATGTGGAGAGCTTGCCTGCTTGGATCGAGTCTCTTCCATTTCTGGAAGATATTTGCATATCTAATTGCAAAAGGCTTCGGTCTATACTTGGACTTCCAGCATCCTTAGCAAGTCTAGATGCTAGTGGCTGCTCATCTCTGGAGACAATAAATACTCCAATAGTCTTCTCTTTGCGTCATTTGAGCTTTCGAGGAACCAATGTGGAGAGCTTGCCTGCTTGGATTGAATCTCTTCCATTTCTAGAAGATATTTGCATATCTAATTGCAAAAGGCTTCGGTCTATACTTGGACTTCCAGCATACTTAGCAAGTCTAGATGCTAGTGGCTGCTCATCTCTGGAGACAATAAATACTCCAATAGTCTTCTCTTTGCGTCATTTGAACCTTCGAGGAACCATTGTGGAGAGCTTGCCTGCTTGGATCGAGTCTCTTCTATTTCTGAAAGATATCTGGGTATCTAATTGCAAGAGGCTTCGGTCTATACTTGGACTTCCAGCATCCTTAGCAAGTCTAGATGCTAGTGGCTGCTCATCTCTGGAGACAATAAATACTCCAATAGTCTTCTCTTTGCGTCATTTGAACCTTCGAGGAACCCATGTGGAGAGCTTGCCTGCTTGGATCGAGTCTCTTCCATTTCTGAAAGATATCTGGGTATCTAATTGCAAGAGGCTTCGGTCTCTACTTGGACTTCCAGCATCCTTAGCAAGTCTAGATGCTAGTGGCTGCTCATCTCTGGAGACAATAAATACTCCAATAGTATTCTCTTTGCGTCATTTGAACCTTCAAGGAACCAATGTGGAGAGCTTGCCTGCTTGGATCGAGTCTCTTCCATTTTTGAAAGATATCTGGGTATCTAATTGCAAGAGGCTTCGGTCTATACTTGGACTTCCAGCATCCTTAGCAAGTCTAGATGCTAGTGGCTGCTCATCTCTGGAGACAATAGATACTCCAATGACATCAACGGTCTTCTCTTTGCATCATTTGAACCTTCGAGAAACCAATGTGGAGAGCTTGCCTGCTTGGATCGAGTCTCTTCCATTTTTGAAAGATATTTGGGTATCTAATTGCAAGAGGCTTCGGTCTATACTAGGACTTCCACTATCCTTGACAATTCTAGATGCTGATGGCTGCACATCTCTGGAGACAATAAATACTCCAATCACATCAACAGTCTTGGATGTAGGAACATCCTTCTTAAGGAATGGACTCTTCATGTGTTTCAAAAATTGTGTACAATTGGATGCAAATACGATCTGGGCTATCGAAAGATATGCCCATAAAAGAATAATGGTAGCTGCAGCATGTCAATGGGACCATTCCTTTCAATCGTGCTTTCCAGGGATCGGTGTTCCAAGTTGGTTTGGATATCATGAAATGAGGAGTTCCATAACTATTGAAAGCCCTCCAGATTTTAACCCCTTGGGTTTTGCTTTCTCCGCGGTTCTTCGAGCTGGCACATCCTCTTCTAATAATATAAGGATAGAATGTATATGCTACCTGGAAGACGGTGAAATTGTTACAAGCAACTCTGGAAATTATTGGTGCAATCACGTATCAAGGGAATGGATTTCAAGTCATGTCATTCTATGGTGTAATGGGACCTATAGTGAAGCCATAATGAAGGCAATTAGAGAGAGCAGAGCCAAACGCACCTCTTACAATCTGAAGCTTTCATTTCAATTCTCTGTCTGGTCTGAGTTGGACACATGCATAAAAGAATGTGGGGTGTGGCCAATACATGCCTCAGAGATTGAATATTCTGCTGAGGAATTGGAAGACTGGGTGGAGTTGGGAAGCACTATGGATCGTCCAACAAAGAAATTGAAGCCATCTTTCCATACAAAGACATTGGAGTTGGAGTTAGGCACTGAATCATACACTACAAGTGGAATTGCTGTTGGCGGCTATGATGTTAAGGACTTGACAGAAACAAACTCCAATTGCTTGCTTGATTATCAGTGACTCCCTCTTACTCTTTTCTCCTTAGTTAATCGGGCATCTTTTTTGGTATTTCCTTCACAAGTCAAGAGCATTTCTTAGAGAAAAATGATTATATATATGTATATATATAATCTTTTTACTGTTCTAACTGTATAAACTGTGGCAAAATATTTAAACAAGCAACTTTCACAAACCTTAAAATAACACAAAGCCACTAAGAATACGGTGGATCCCCCACAAAGAAAAGCTTTAGTTGGATCTGATCGTTTATTTGTGGTTATGGGTTTGGTTGTGGGATTAGCATTACTTAGATAGGTTTTGACTTAAATTGATGTTATTCCAATTAATAATTACCATAATAATGGTACATTTTATTTGATTTTAACATCAATCCAATTAAATTTAACGTGCATTTCTAAAACCAATGACAGGTACAGTGAGTCAGACATAGAAGAGTGTGAGGTCGAGGTCTGCTCAGTGAATGCCTCAGAATCTCAGAATTCCATAGATCAAATGGGATTGGCATCGAAAGCTTTTGAGGAACAACAACTCCCACTGACACAGAATCTTAAGGAATCTTCATCCCAACCTATTCCGAGGGGACTGGAGTTGGAAACAATTTCTGAATTCAAGACATATTTGAACAATGATGAAATTGAAGTTCGAGGTTCCAATCGAGATGTCCTGGTTGAGCAAAAACCACTTCTTCAGACAAGGAAATGCATCTCCCAACCACATACAACTCCTACCGGGACACAGAATGATGACAGAGAATTGAGTGGAACATTTTCCTGTGTCTGCTTCATTGGTATGAAACTTGCATTCTTGCCTTGGTTTCAAATATTATATATTTTTCCACTCTAATACTTAGGCAGCATCAGTGGATATAATTCATGATTCCAGCAAATATTTAATAATAAAATTTGTTTTGAACAGGGTTTTTGTGGAAGCGTATATCAAGATTAATCAGCTCTTAGTGAGATATTCAGCAGGATTGTTACTCCTTAATGTCTGGTTTTCTCATGTTTTTTGATTCAGAATTTAATGGAGATGATTGTAAAAAGAATAGAAAGGTAAGTTTGAATCCTATTCCTCTGTTACAGCATGTTGTCTAGTAATATGAAGATGGTGCGATTTAAGCATATGCAAAAAGTTCAGTAACTCATCATGAATTGCCGATGACTAATGTTCAACGTACTGTGTTTCGTTGATATGGGTTTATGCATTTATGGTTTTGTTTGTCCTTCTTACTTTCATCCTCTTTGCTCCTGCCATCCTGCAATGTAGTTATTCTTTCTGTTTTCTTCCCATTTCTTTAATATTGCAGCGTAATGTGCCTGTCCTTTTTCTTGATAAATGATCAATAATCTAGACATAAGATGAATGAGCTGCAGTATTTAAACTTCCTTTTTTCTGTTCCCAAAAATATCTTTGCATGACTATCAGTAGAACTTATTTTCTTTTCTTTACCTTTTTAACTTGGCCTGTCTATTTGTAATGTTTCTATCTACCCCATGCAAGATTGGCGCTATTGTATGTTGACCTTATATTTAAATCCAGATTTCAAGGAAAGATCAGATAACAGATTAATGAAAGGAGAGCCAATGATCAGTGCACCACCTGTATGTGAAAAGCTGCTTTTGATTTTTTTGTGGTGTTGATTAGAAAGATTGATAACCTTTTTTTGTAACTTTTGCCTAACAAAATGACAGTCAACTTCTACATGCTTAGTTCATTCATGAAAAACCGGATTCGAAGCAATATGAGTAGCAGCTCGATTGTTACACCATAATTGCATAATTCCATGAGTCTTGATGCCAAGTTGTTAAAGAAGGTAAGCAACCCGTACAAGTTCAGATGTAGCATGAGTCATAGTTAGGTATTCAGACTCTGCACTGGAGCGAGATACAACTGCTTGTTTTACTTTTTCACGACACAAGGTTTTTTCCAAGAAATACACAATACCCAAAAGTATATTTCCGATATCTGAGACATCCTCCCCAATTTGCATCAAAAAAAATTTTCACTTTGCAATGACCATGATTTTTATATGAAACTTTTTGACCAGGTGCCTTCTTCAAATACTTCAAAATGTGTGTAAGAGCATCCCAATGAGAGGTTCTTGAAGAGTTCATAAACTGACTAACCCATACAAGTTGTTAAAGAAGGTAAGCAACTCATACAAGTTCAGATGTAGCATGAGTCATAGTTAGGTATTCAGACTCTGCACTGGAGCGAGATACAACTGCTTGTTTTACTTTTTCACGACACAAGGTTTTTTTCAAGAAATACACAATACCCAAAAGTATATCTCCGATATCTGAGACATCCTGCCCAATTTGCATCAAAAAAAATTTTCACTTTGCAATGACCATGATTTTTATATGAAACTTTTTGACTAGGTGCCTTCTTCAAATACTTCAAAATGTGTGTAAGAGCATCCCAATGAGAGGTTCTTGGAGAGTTCATAAACTGACTAACCACACTTACTGAAAAGGCAATGTCAGGCCTAGTTATAGTGAGGTAGTTCAATTTTCCTACCAATCTCCTGTACCGCTCAGGATTTTCAAGTAACTTCCCATCTTCTGGACTAAGCTTCACATTTGTAATCATAAGAGTTTTGCATGATTTAGCACCAATCATTCTTGTTTCATTTAAGAGGTCAAGCACATATTTTCTTTGAGACAAGAAAATTCCTTTCCTTCCTCGAGCAATCTCAATACCTAAGAAATATCGAAGTACTCCTAAGTCTTTAATCTAGAATTTAGCTTGAAGAAAAACTTTCAATTGTGAAATGCCCAGTTTGTCACTCCTAATAATCACAATATCAACATATACAGCTAGAATAATACATCCTAAATCAGATTGCCTATAAAACACAAAGTGATCATGATCACTTTTTTTCATTCCAAATTCTGTCACTACTTCACTGAATCTTCCAAATCAACTTTGAGGAGATTGCTTCAACCCATATAATGATTTTTTCAAACGTAATACCTTCTCACGCTCCCCCTGAGCAACAAACACAGGTGGTTGTTTCATATATACTTCTTCATATAAATTTTCATGTAAAAAGGCATTTTTAACATCCAATTGATGAAGAGATCAGTTATTAGTAGTAGCAAGAGAAATAAGCAATCGAACTGAAGTAATTTTGGCCACGGGAGAAAAGGTCTCTGAATAATCAATACCATAGGTCTGAGCATATTCCTTACCTACTAAACGAGCTTTCAAACGAGCAACAGAACCATTCGGATGCACTTTCATAGTAAATACCTATTTGCAACTAATAGATTATTTACCATTAAGTAAAGGTACAAGATCTCATGTCTGATTTGCCCCAAGAGCTGTCATTTCTTCCTCCATAACAGCACGCCACCCATCATGAGAAAGAGCTTCGAAATATGATTTAGGAACAGTAATACTGTTTAAAGAGGCAATAAAAGATCGAGAAGAAGCAGGTAAAGAAGAATATGACACATAATTGAAAATGGAATACAGGTGGTTAGAGTTACTTTTTTAAGTACAAGTATGAATACCTTTTCGAAGAACAATAGGTAGATTCAAATCAGAAGATACAGGAGAAGAATCTGATGAAGAAGGAGCCGGTAGGGGAGATGAAACTGACAGATCGTTGGAATGAAATCTGGATTGGATGATTGTGGCTTATCTGGTGGAGGAGCTACTGAAGGTACTTGCACTCTACGAGAGTAAACATATTTAATGGGAAGTCAAATTCAATTCTATTGTGGAGAAACCTGTAGATTTTGTGAGGGAGAAGATACAAGGAAGTATTCGTCAATAGGTTCTGAATCTGGCAAGGTAGAGGAAGATGGAGAAGACCTAAAAATGAAGTAAATTTGAAAAATGTAACATCAGAAGATACAATGTAACGATTTAAGTCGGAAAAAATACCGATACCTTTTTTTAGTACAAGAATATCCATGAAAAATATATTTCAAAGACCGAGGATCCAATTTGGATACTTGTGGACGATCATCATGAATGAAACATATACACTCAAAAATACATGGAGAAATAGGAAATAAGGACTTAGAGGGGAACAAAGTAGAAAAAGGTATCTGATCATCAAGGATTGAAGAAGGCATGCGATTTATCAAAAAACAAGCTATAAAAACTGCATCTGCCCAAAAAATTTTAGGAACCTTCATTTGAAATAAAAGGGCACTAGAAACTTACATTAAATGTCGATTTTTTCATTCAGTTACTCCATTTTGTTATGAAGTAACAGCACAAGATGACTGATGAATTATACCATGCTGTGATAAATAGATTGAAAATTGTGCATAAAAATACTCCTTAGCATTATCACTTCGAAAATTACGAATAGTTGTGTGAAATTTATTTGTAATTTCAACATGAAAAGTACGAAAGATATGAAATAACTCTGAACAATTTTTCATTAAATAAAACCAAGTTATTCTTGAATAATCATCCATGAAAGATACAAAATAATGAAAATCAGATTTTGAAGCAACTGGGCAAGGCCCCCAAATATCCGAATGTACTAACTCAAATGGAGATGAAACCCGCTTAATTCTAGGAACGTATGATTGACGATGCTATTTAGTAAATTGACAAGACTCACAATCTAAACGAAAAACAGATTCTAACTTAGGGCATAATTTCCATAAAGATACCAATGAGGAGTGATCAAAATGACAATGCAACTGATGTGGAGTAGAGGTAACAACAGCAGCAGCAATTGATTTAGTGACTTTATCATCCAATATGTACAATCCCCCAAATTCATATCCTCTGCCAAAAATCTTTTTTATCAACAGATCCTAAAACACACTAATCAGGAAAGAAGAAAACACCACAATTATAAATACGTGTAATTTGGCTAACTGAAAGTAAATTGAACAAAAAATTTGGGAGACACAAAACGTTGGATAAAAAAATATCAGAAGTAATATTAACCATACCACTTCCAATAATAGAAGCAGTAGATCAATTTGCTAAAGTAACGTGAGAAGGATGAGAGATATTGAAGGAAGATATGATACCTATTTGACCCGTCATTTGATTAGTGGCTCCAGAATCAATGACCCATCTAGAATTGGAATTGGAGAGACATGCAATGGGATTACCTATTTGAACTATTGAGACAGTGGATTAAGTGGTGATTGTAAAAAGGCCTTTAATTGCAAATACTCAGCATATTCAATATCGGACAGTACTTTACCATTGTTTCTTGATTTTTCTGGGCTATTAGGACCCCCAAACTTGTTTGTGAAATTAGAACCAATATCCATGATGCAATTTATCCAACCAGCAAATTAAGGAAAAAAGAAAGTTATCCGGCAAATAGAAAAACACTGCTTGGAGGCACAGAATCGCAAAACCAACTTCACAGAATGATTCATTGGTCTCCAAAACAGTACCCGAACAAAGGTCGCCTCTAAATGTACCCTCACGCGCCTTCGTACAAGACGCGCGTCATGCGCTACCTCACTTGGATCGCCTTACCACGATCTATTGGCTAGTGTGCCCAGATCTTCCTTCCGATGGCCGGAACCCCTCCAACGACACTGAACAGTATTCTGCCACTCTCACTGTACACTGCTACCATAGCACCTCTGTGATCTGGGCTTCCTCTAATATGTGGCTTAGTTCGCTGCTGGTCCCACTGTGACTTTTCTAGTCACACATAAAAAAATTAAAAAGAAGAGGAGAAGAAGAGAGAGAGAGAGGGCTGGATTTTCTCTCTCTCTCTCTCTTTTTAAATCAAGGTGGGAGAAGAATATCTAGAAGGCTTTACATACCATGTTGATTAGAAAGAAATTTGTAATGTCATATTCTCAATTGAGTTAGGCAGTCACTATATATAATATAATATATAATACATATCATAAAACATAAGTGATGTAGAACATAATGCTACTTATCTATTAACATGTGGGAATCGATGATAGGTGCTGTGAGTTGGAAAACAAGATGAAAGACTGTGGGCTGCTTTCTGATTATAGAACTTTCTCCCTCTACGTTCACATGCATGACCGTAATTATGCTTCTTTCTGGTTTTATTACACTCTATACAAAAATAGCATTTATTTTTTTACAGTAACCTATAATAATGTTTGATTTGAATAGTTAATTTGTTGGTTCGTTATGTAGTATTAGTCAGCAAGTCATGATGATTTTCAAACAGTAATTTCCTCCCTAATGTTTGGTATTCTCTTTTGTTTCTTGATTTGGAATTTAAAGGAGATTTATTTTCTTTTCTTTTGCCCATCATTGAGGGATCAATATCATAGAACATTAAAATGATTATTGTCAAAATAATTTTAACCATTCCACCAGATATGGCTTATGTAGTGTCAGAAATTAACCTCAGTTGCATTCTCTGATTAACCAGAAATAACTTACCTTCATGCTGTCTTCTTTGCAGGCAGGACTGTGATGTCCTCACACCACATCCGTTCTGCATTTATGCAACTGTTCAAATATTATGCAAAATTTAATGAATATATTTATTTCAAACCACAAGTTAATAACATTAAGTGTGTCTCCAATTGTTTCATTGTCTAGAGTAAATACATAGTTTCTTTCTATTTCAAGGCTTGGCCTCTGTAAATGTAGTTATTTATGCTTAGAGGGAAATGCATTTAGGTAAAGTGATTTTATCATTTGTATGACCATCATTTTGTGTTGTACTTAAATACTGCCTTTCATGACACATATTAGTCCCAAGCAATTAGCAAACTCTATCAGAATATATTTTATATATCTGGATTGATGAGAATGCATTTCATTTTCTTATATTATTCTTCCTAATAATTTATCATTTCATTTATCTGTAATAGGGTTCTTGATTTCAAAATTGTTCTTATGAATTTTTAGTTTAAGAGTACTCACCTAGTGAATCATGATAAGACTATCTTTAAATTACAAACTGAGGTAAAAGATACACGTATAAGGCTTGGACTCCATGACTTACGTATAAGGCTCTTGACTGAGCTATTAAAGGCAGAAGATATCAATATATATTTGATGCAAATTTGGTGTTTTCTAAGGTGCCATGAGGAAAATTGAGGGTTCGGGAACCTGGGTGATGTGGCTAACTATACACGGCTAGCATTAGTACAAATGAAATCTGACCGTGGATTGAGATGGAATCGGCTCCGAATATTTCTTAGATGATGTATAATTTGCAAAGGGCCATCGTAGGTTTCAGTAATGGCAACGTTGCGCCATTTTTAAACTCCGTTATGTGGTGAGAAGGCGGAGGAACTGTACTCCGTTGTGCCAGCTTACTCAAAGGGAATAACTTGGCAGGATTTGCGGGGCATGGACCAGTTATCCGAACCATGGAATGGACAATCCGAGGAAAGAAACAAGCATTTGATCAAAATTCAAAAGAGCTGTGGGTTTGTTGTTGGGCTGGCCGTATAATAACGATGGCTGGCTGGAAGTGTTAATTAGGAATGAAATGGCATGGTTCATGAAGGATTAATACTCTTAACAAAACTGGACGATCGTTTGGTTCAACTGTGAAAAAAAAAAGGAAATAAATAATGAGAAATAAGAAGAAAGAGAGTAAATATCTCAAGATTATTCATTTTGTTAGTTCAAACAAGTAAGCAAATAAAATATTTTTAATTTATTTTACTAACTATTATTATATACAATGAAAAATAAATTTACTTCTAATTAATTGTTAAAAATATTGATATTATATTTATATATTTGCTTGGTTATAATTATATAAGGATATCAATTCACTAATAATAATAATATTACTATTACTAGTGTTTATATTAGATTATTCCTGTTAGTTATATGTTTTATTAATTTTATAGTCATTGAGTGATAATTATAAATATTTTAATAATATTGTTTCGATTACTATTGTTTAATTATTTACTCAATATATATAATTAATATTCTACTTATTATTATGGAGATTTTAATATTTAAGCCTTGCGTTATCAATATTACTGGTAAATAACATTTCATCATTGTTATTTTATCTTTTACTTTTGTTATTAATACATTAGTAATACTAATGTATTAATAATATTAATTAATTATATATTGTTAAACATTTTAATTAATTTATTGTTAAAATTATTATGAAAGATTTTATTATTTTGTCTCTCATGAACTATTTTATGATTGGATTCTTAATAATCACATGATTAAATTAATTCTCTTTAAATAAATGAATGTAAATACTACTAATCATCTATTATTTTTAATTTAATCTTATCCTATTTTAAATTTAAAAATATTAACACTAACCTATTGTTTGGTTGGAAGGAAATTAGAGGAAAAAAAAACCTAGAGAGTAGAAAAAGGAATTTCTTTTGTTTGATGTCTGAGAGAAAATAAAAGAGAAAAAAATTTGGAAAGATAATGTAGGTGGGACCCTCACATTTTTTATTCTCTCGAGTCTCCGCTCATGGAGAGAAGATGGAATAAAACATGGGCAACGCTTTTGACAAAAATAAAATACCGATGTTATTCATGTTTCTTGTACAAAATACCTATGCCTTATGCCATTTATTCGAATCTACTACTTCCTTCACTTTTTTCGATGCAATTTTGTTTGTAAGATTTACTAGCTCCATAATTACAAAACATGGAAAAATAATAATGTTTTAATTTATAATATATAGTCACTTTTATTTATAAATTATTATTAATATAAAATAATTTTATATTCTTATTTACTTATGTATTATTATATTATTAAAAAATTATTAAATTATCTTATTATTAATAAAAAATTTAATTACGATTAACTTTTTAATAATATATTATATTTTATACTTTTAAGATAAAGGTGTTAGGATTTAAAGATGGGAAGAAATGGAAAAATTAATAATATAAATTACAATTTTGAAATTTATTTTAGTTTAATAGATGAGAAAGAAGAGTGAGTAAAAGACATGCATCATATCCTATTACATTTGAAAGAAAAATAAGTTTATCTCAATAAAGTGTTAGTTATACAAATTATAAATAATCACTTTTTAACACTGTAGGTAGATTGCAAAGGTCATATTACAAGTGAATACATCGTATTTTTCCATATCAATTTTATTCATTTCAGATAACAACCAAATAAAATAATTTAAATTATTTATTTAATACACATATTTAAATGATCATATATGAATTAACAAATAGAATAATTTTTAATTTGTAAACTCAAATTATTCTTTTCTAAATAGGATATTTATTTTATTAATTTTAGTAATAATATCACTTATTCATGCTCTATAATTTTTACTTTTTTTATAAATTTTATTGATTTTAATTGTAATTGATTTTTATTCTCCAAAATGCATTTTCCTGCATTCTTTTTTCAATTTTTACTTTTGAGAGTAAATACTAGATTTATTTTTTTGAAAGATATTTTTCATGCAAAAATCTTATTAATTTTACCTAACTTATATTGTTGATCTCACTTTCATAATAAAAAAATAATAACTATGTCACTTATTCTGAGCCAGGAAGATTCTATTAACGAAGTTCATGAATACTAGAGTATTTGTTGCCATTAATTAAAGTTTTGGGTCAATAATGCAAACTCGCAACATTTTATAACCTAGCTTTATGTCCATTGGTCAAGATGTAATTGGTCCATTTGCTTTCGGTTCTGAAACCCTGCAAATTATAAAGGCACCATAGAAAGCGTCTACAAATTTTGACTTTGTCCAAAGTAGGCTCAATTACAAGATAGTTCTTATTGTGTTTGATGATGTGGATTCTCCAAAGGAAATTAAGTTTCTAGTAGGAGAAATTAATTGTTTTGGGCCATGTTGTACAACTATCATCACAACAAGAAATAGGCTTGTACTTAATGGAAGAGTTAATAAAACATGAGGTAAAGATATCAAACTTTCAAGAATCTTTTAATCTCTTTAGCTTGAATTCATTTAGTAAAGAGTATCCTTCAATGGAATTTGAAGAGTTATCAAAAAAGGTGGCTAGTTATGCGCAAGGTTTACCATTAGCTCTAAAGTTTCAAGGTTCATACCTTCATTCTAAAAGCAAAGAAACATGGGAAAGTGCATTAAAAAAAAAAGAAAAAAACTGAAGAAGTACCTTCATAAGCTAATTGTAAATGTATTATGGTTAAGTTATGATAAATTAGATGGTAAAGAGAAGGAAATATTTTTTTATATTGCGTTCTTTTTTAAAGAAGGAAGGAAAGAAGATATCAACAACTTTCAAAGTGCATGCAATTATTGCACACCTATTAGATTAGAAGCCTTTCAAGACAAGGCACTTATTACTATTTCAAACTAGGGAAGAGTGCAAATGCATGACTTGATACAAAAAATTGGATGGGAATAAGTTCATGAAGAATATATTAAAAATCCTAAAAGATGTAGCCAATTGAGGTACCCTAAAAAAACCTATGATGTGTTGAATAATAGTGAGGTATCAGAAAATGTATTGACTTCTATTTAACATAGTTTTTTTAGGGGGGCAATTGGTATGATTTGGCTTACCTATTTGTTATTTTTAACTTTTGTTTGTCATGGAAGAAATGCAATTCAAGGCATAATATTAGATCTATCTCATATTCAAGACTTACACTTAAGTTGTGATTCCTTTATAATGATGACCAAATTAAGATTCCTTAAAATTTATTCCTTAATTTCTAGCATAGAAATGGATCTTGTAAATTATACCTTCAATTCTTAAATTATTTCCAAGAAATTTAAGGTATCATTTCAAAAAAAAAAGAAAACATGGATTAGTGACTAGAAATCCATTAGTAAAAAAGAAAAAAAGCAACAGATTAAAGGTTGTTTGTAAATAACAAGTCAATTATTTAATTAGTGATGGATAAAAATATCTATCACTATTTCTATTCCTTTTTTGTCATTAATTTTAGGAGTCAATGACTAACAAAATGAACAAGAAGTGGAATTAGCAACATCCATGTCCATCACTAAACTAAGTATTTAATAACAAATTGTTCATTGACAAACTAGAACACAATGATGAAGAAATCTATGACTATTTTTTATTTGTCACTATTTATGTCACAAAATTAAAATTTAGCTATGGAAAAAATATATTGTTAAATTTTCATTCATTGCTAATTTGTAAATTTTTGAAAATTTATTAGCTTCATTATTCATAAATCCATTGTAAATCTAAGAAATATTGTTAATTTATTACCTTGTTTCAGGACAACCTATGCAACAAATATCCTTGTATAAATACAATTCAACTAGAACAATACTAGATTTAATTGATAAATTTCTAAAAATAAATTAATCACTCCAATCTTAATTTCTTAATCAATAGCATAATTTACAATCAATTATCACAATATAATGAAAATTATATCATATTGTGTAAGTTGATAGTGTAATGCCTCTTTGCATAACTTTACATTACTAAACTATTATCATTTACTTGTTTAATGATTCTAATTTAATATTTAGGTATTCACTATATACTATAGCATTCCAAAAAGATTCAATTATTGAAGGTATAGGGGTCCACAATCAACTATATACTCGACTACAGGCTGTTCAAGAACAAATATTCAGAGTATAGTTAACTATATACTTGATTACAAACCTTTGGGGAGCCAATCATACTTAACTATAAACCTCTAAAAATTAAAAGTTCATTTGAATAGTCAACTATATATTTGATTATAATCTTCTAAAAAGTAAGCCTTTTGGCTATAGTTAATTATATAGTCAACTATAGTCCTTTATAAGCTACATTTTCAATTAATAGTCCACTATATGCTAGAATATGGTTCTCTAAAGAGTAACTCTTAAACCATACTTGACATTTACATCAATTTTTATAGATTCCAACATGATTTCACTAATCATATGCCTTAAATTTAATTTAAACTCATTTATGAGGTTAGCAACCATTATTAAGTCATCATAATTCATTCATAGCACCTTATTTACATTATATTCAACATAAATTTCAAGTCAAATGCCATAATCTAATGCATTTCTCGAAAAATCATCAAAACTTAGAAAACCTAAGTTATAATTAACCAATTTTATTTAAATCTTTGAAGTTGAGCTAGAATGTTCATTCACCTAGTATGGAGGAGATGCTAGTTAAGAGACATTGTAATTTGAGACCTTTTAATAATCCAAAACTCTAAATATTCAAGTTATGGCTCAAAATCCTTTTTAAGCTAAAATTTTCAACTTAGTTAATTTCAAAAAGGAAGGAGAAGGAATGTTTAGTAAAGATTAAAATTCAAGTAGTCTTACCTTGATTAAATTAAAGAATTGATAAGGATTAACTCCTTTTTCGCTTGGTTGAAGAAGAAAATGAAAAGGTGAAAAAAGAATAACATTCAGGGATTTTGGAATTAGGTTAATAAAGGGGTTAGTTAGTCTTTTAAGGGTAGGGGTAAAATGGAAAAAGCACCTTAAATCTTTTCTATACTTGCATACTCTTATCTAAACACTCTTGATTTTTAAACCTTTTGGCTTTATTGTTTTGAGGAAAAATGATTGAAAAGTATGAAAAGTTTAAGAAAAGTAAATTCCTTTTTTTAAAAGAGAAATTTACTTTTCTTCATTGCTATAACTCCAAATATCATTTTTTTTTAAATCACAAATTTAAATGGTGTATTACTCCTTTAATAATATACATGTAAATTATATTTTCCTATTAAAAAATGCTTTCCAATGAAATAAATGGGACCTTTATTTCGTTCGCTTTTCCATAACTAATTCATGCAAAGTTATCATTTTAAAATTCATTCAATCAGTTAATTCTCCTTTCCTTAATATTTCATCCTATATTTTCTTATTATAATTATTTTGCACACAAAATAAATTTAAAATTTTAGAAAAGATGTAACAATAAATATAATCATTCAATTCTTATCAATATATACATAATTAGCTTATGATTTGTACAATGCATAGGTTTAATTAATTCTAATTAACAAGAATTTATATTATAAATTCTAATTTTTAAATTTTAAATATATGAATAAGAGAACAAAACTAATATTGAAAAAAATTAGGATAAAATGAAAAATTGAAGTATGAGCATTGTTATTGGCTAGAAAAGTAAAAGTATAACCAAATGGAGGATCTAGAATCAAATAGCAATATTGAGATTATGAAATGGGGCATAATAAGCATTGTTATTGCAAGAATAACTATATTACAAAAAATCAACACGGAAGAGCAAAACTTTTTTAATAGAAAAAATATATAAATTTTGTATAAATTCAAATTACAAAATTACTAATGAAAATAAAATGATAGTTGAAAGGAATGAAGTATATTGTGCTAGAGTTGTAGCTAAAAAAATCCTTTAATTTATGATAAATATCAACACAAGATAACAAAATTTGAGAAGGTTATACACAGTTAAAAAAATAAAAGGAACATGAGAATTTAAAAAGGAAAATTTTTTATATAAATTGTAACAGTAACATTGAAATACATATATTTGCTTTGATTATAATAATATGAGCATTCGTATTAATTAATTAATTATACTACACATCATATCACTAATTATAAGTTACAACAATATAAGAAGTATTTAAAAAAATGTATAAATCATTTAACTTTTATATAAATTGTAAACCAATGATTTCAAGTATTTATAAATTAACAATTATAAGTTGCAAAAATATTAATTTTCAAAACATATCTTACCCTATCTAATTTTTATGCAATTTGCAAATTGATTATTGTAATGGGATAAATTCAAGTTTAACCATAAATTACAATATGTAATTAGGTTTAATAGGAATTGCAAATTTATGATAATAATGTAATAAAATTAATGACTATAAATTGCAAAAATATATTATTAAGTTTGGGAACACATATCTAATCATATTTGATTTTATACAAATTGCAAATTAAATATTATAATATGATTAAAACAATGACTTTAAATTACAACAATATATTATCAAATTTAAAAGCACATATATGATCATATTTAATTTTTATACAAATTGCAAATTAATGATTATAATACAATTAAATCAATGACTATAAATTACAATAATATATTATTAAGTTTATGAAAACATTTATTTTTATGTAAATTACAAGTCAATAATCATAAAATGATCAAATCAATGATTATAAATTGAAATAACATAACAATAAATCTAAAAAATGTCTAGTCATATTTTACTTTTATATAGATTGTAAATTAATAATAATAATATGATCATATGAATGATTATAAATTACAATAACCTAATATTAAGTTTTATGCATATTGTAAATTAATTATTATAATATGATTAAATAAATGATCATAAATTTAATACCTAATATAAAATTTAAAAATATATTGAATCACATGTAATTTTTATATAAATTACAAAGTAATAATTGTATTTTAAGAAATTAATGATTATTCTTAACTTACTTGCTTGTGATTAGTGTGGATCTTGTTACTGGTAATAACAAACTTATCCAATTCAAATTTGGTATCATCACACAATAATTTATTTGATTAATTGAGTTTAAACACTTCATTTCATTTTCAAAATAATATTCACATAATAGTTTTATCATTAAATATTTAGAATATTTATATATTAATACATATCTTTCTATCTAGTCCCCTACTTAATAAGTATGATTGCTTTTAAAAGACCTCTCATCTTGAATTGTAGGTAGTGGCTACTGAGCTTCAACCTAGGTATCTAAAAAAAATATTAAAGGGGAAAATAGTGAGACCCAAGATCCTAATAAACAGATAATTCACTTATCTAAATATTTATAAGTTATGTAACAACAAATACTTCATGATCCAATCTAAACATGTAGTGTTTCACATAACCATAATTCGAACACCACAAATAAACATAATTCATGCTGGAAATCGCGCATCATACATGCACAGCGGAATAAAATTTTTGCACGATTTCCACCAAGGATCCATGCGAATTTAGAACGCCATAGATTAGGGATTAGGGTTTATACCTTTCGGCAAAAAATCTTCTAACCGCTACAGCAAGTTCGATCTGCTTCCAAATCACGAACCGGAATGGAAACCAGTAAATCAGATCACCAGCACAACGTTTATGTGGCTGCACCTCTGTGGTATCCACACGAACCCATGAATCACCGATGAATGTCCACTACACACATCGGTTGGAATTGATCTCCTTACACCTCGTAGTGCTAGCTACGCCTCTTCAGGGATTTTGGTCAAGGAGAGGTGCTAGGATTTTCTATGCTTTTGCTTGGGGTGCGTGAATAATAATAGTAATCCTATTATTACCCAATAAACCTATTTAAATAGGTGCATAGAAAAACTTAACCTATTTGGGCTTTATTCCATGTATAATTATAGGCTTACTATTGGGCCTTATAATTATAACATGAATTCCTAAATATTAAGCCCAAACAATTTGGTCCATTAATTCCAAATTCACTAAGTTCTAAGTGTGCGACCCTACAGGCTCTCATTACGTTGGCAATGACCATTAATTATATTAATGATCATAAACAATGATTGGTGTCTAGCAACACATCATTGTTACCCAAGTAATGAGAAAGTCGGTGATTTGACTAAACCTTTACTCGTGATCATCACTTATGTCCTTTTGTCCTATACATCTAGATTGAGCACGAGACATGGACCGTGTCATTCCCGTATAGCCCAATCTTAAGGTTTCTTGACTCCTAAGTAAGCTAACTGAAACAAATGTAATCGACATCTCATGTCAATTCATCTGAGCATGGCCATGCATTTTCTTAACTTTACTTAATCAATGGGCCCATAGATGTTACTCCTGTTATATAGGAAGGACAAATCCCATCTTGATCACACAAACCCCTCCGCATGATATGTGACATATCCAATATCTACCCTTGCATTCACTTAACCATTAGTGACATAGAATAGTATCAAAATATGAAACTCACATGTAGGGAACCTTGGTGATCTCAGGTCAAAGGACCATATTAATAATGATCACTAAGAACCACTTATGACACTCATATAACGATTCATGTAGTATTCTTAACATGGGTCGATCCAGTATACAAGTTCTCTAACTTGTACTTATGTGTAAACTTAATATCCCATATAAGTCTTCACACATACTAGTCTTAACATATCAAAGCAACCTAATCCACAATGATATATGACTAGGGATATTTAAGAATACAATTATTCTAAGGTTATTATTATAATTGAATATATTATGCAGACAATATATATAAATATAATAATTGAAATTACCATTAAAATAACATGATTCAAAATTACAATCACCAATATAATTAGTTTTAGGGCATATACACTAACAATTCAAATATTACATACTTAGACTAAATAGAATTAAGTAACAAGAAACAAAACTAGATTAATAAAAGTTAGCCTGCCTTATACCTCTAATCCACCCTATCTGTTACGATCCCAATCTTGTTCTTTTTAGTAATTATCAAGCACAATCAAATAAACCAAATCTAGTGAAAAAATTTTAATTCAAGATTTTAATATCACAACCTATCATCATCTTCATAATTTATCATAATCTCCCTAGTTCATCAATTCACAACCCTTTGCATTTTCTTATCATCATTATATTTCAACAATTTACAAGTTATCACATTTTCTTCTTAACACAATTCAATATATAATCATCCATAATCGAGTTAATCAAACAATCATAATCTAGATTTAAGTTATAGTTCAAATAACATTTCTATGTACATGTCATTTTATCCTTCAAACTTACCCTATTCAAATGTTTGGAGATCAAGTAAATAAGGACCTAGGTGCTAGAGTATTGTACTCGGATATCGGCCATCTTTGAACTAGTATTTAAGTACAATACTTGAATATTTGAAAGTAGTAAGTCAAGGTTCTCTACTATTCAAATAAGGTATTCAAATACTATCCTTTAATAGTCAATACTTGAATATCATATTTAAGTATCCCTTTGGGATTTCCAAAATTGTAGCTTGAAAATGCAAAAGCCTAGCTTACTTCCTTTCTAACTTCAACATACAATAGTAATTCTTCACTTGCTTTATCTTAAATGACTATTATCATAACTTTCAATTCATACAGCATATATATATATGACTCAATTAATCAATATTTCAAACCAAACTCCTAATACTATAGAATTTATCTCACTTTAAGCTAATATACATAAATTTTACTAAAAATAAGTAAGTTAATTAAGAGAACTGAAAGAGATGAGGAGAAAGAATAATTACAGAAATGATCCCTAAAGACATAAATGCTAAACCATATCTTAAAGACTTTAATCTTTCTTCTTATTGCCAAATTTTAATGAAACTTCTATCAATTTTTAGGTAAATGAGTATATACCTTATATAATAAAAGATGATTAATAAATCTTTCTTTCTTTCCTAGTTAAGTTACAAAAAATCTTGTAGAATTAAAGTTAAGGAAGATATGTAGAATGGTGAAGGTAGAAAAACTAGTGGTTGATAAGTGATTAGTAAGGAAATGAAGTTGTTTTGGGCATTTTAACTTAAGGAAGGTATTTTAGTCATTTTTCCTTTTGTTTAAGGGAAAATTGGGAAACAAATTCTCCTATCTTTTCCCTTACACATCCTATTCTAATTTCGATTTCACACACTATATAATTAGTTTAATTATACCTATTTTTATGTTTAAACCTCATTTCTATAATTATATACTTATTCTAAACCTTTTCACAACTTTCCTAATTTAATAGTACATTTATGGATATATTGATTACATAATTAAAATAATAATTTTTGTAACTTTAGGGGTATAATAGTTCTTCCTCTTCAAAGAATTCATCCTTGAATTATTACAAACAAACTATCAAAGAATATAAATAGTTTTAGGCTTACCAAGAAGATAAGAATTTCCTTTTCATCTCATCTTTAGATTCCCAAGTTGCTTTTTCTATTTAGTAACTTTCCTAATGGACCTTCGTAGATGGAAGTACTTTATATCTTAATTTTTGAATTTAGTGATCCAAAATTTTCTATTAACTATTCTTTAAAGGTAAGTATCAAATTTAATTGGAGTGGCTCATAATGAATAACATGTGAAACATAAGGTAGATACTTTTGAACTAGTGAGATATGAAATATTGGATGAATAGAACATAAATCATTTAGCAAATAAAGATAACAAGCAATAAATCTAACATGCTAGATAATTGGAAATAGGTCAATGTATCACAGAATGGGTTTTCCTTTCCCACCAACTATATCACTCCTTTCATAGGAGAAACTTTTAGAAACACAAGTTCCCTTTCTTGAAACTTTAATTTATATCTTCTTTTATCTGTATATGACTTTTTGATGATCTTGTGTAATTTTTTAATCTATCTTGAAGAATTTTCATTTTTTAAAGTGCATAAAAAATGAGATTAAAGCCAAGAAGTTTGGCTTCTTCTAGTTCAAACCATCCTATATAGGAATTTGTATCTTCTATCGTATAGAGCTTTAAATAAAGCCATCTTTATGGAAGATTAATAACTATTGTTATACACAAATTCAATTAGAGGAAAATATTTCTCCTAACGTCCTTCAAATTTAAGAGTGCAAGCTCATAACATATCTTTAAAAATTTGGATTGTATGCTTAGATTGATTATTTGTTTATGGATGGAAAGTTGTACTAAAGTGCATTAGGTTTTAGGAGCTTATTGGAAAGATTGTCAAATTTGAGCTATAAATTAAGTGTCGTGGTTAGAAATGAAAACAAAGAGATTCCATGCAAATGAACTATTTGATCAAGATATAACATACCATACTGAACTACAGAATAGTTAGTTTTGATAGGAAGAAAATGAGTTGTCTTTGTTAATCTATTTACCATCACCTAAATTAAATCAAATCTTTTTTTAGTTTTAAAAAGGCTAACGAGGAAATCTGTAGTTACATTTTGCTACTTCCATTTAGGAATTGGAAAGGGTTGATGTAAATTAGAAGGATTTTAATGCTTATATTTAACTTCCTGATAGGTAAGACATTTAAATACAAATTTAAGCATATCATGTTTCATTCCTTTCCACCAAAAGTTTTATTGGAAGTTATGATACATTTTTAATACACCCAAATGCATGGTATATTAAGAACTATAAGCTTAATAAAGTCATTCATTCCATTCATATTTAAGAACCCAAAGTCAATTTTGAAATCATATTACTCCATGTTTATCAATCAATAATTCCATATTTTAATCTACTATCACTTCATCTTTCAATGCTAATTATTGAGAATATTGTTTTTTTGCTTCTTTAATTTTTTTATTAAGATAGATTGAATAGTTATATAAGCAACAATCACTATTTGATCTTCAACTTAGATATTGACTATAGTTCCTAATGATTTTTTGCTTAAAACATCAATTGCAACATTTGTTTTTCTAAAAGATAATGACTTGTACAATCATAGTCTTTCACTATACAATCATAATCTTTCACTAAATCTATCTAGCTATGTTACCTTATATTTAAATCTTTTTTATTGAAGATGCATTTCAACCTTTTATGATTAGAGTATATTTTGCAAGCTTTATCATACAGATAATGGTGTTGAATTTTCAAAGTGAACACAACTACAACCATCTTAAGATCATGCACCGAGTAATTCAATTCATGCTTCTTCCATTACTAAGATGCATATATGATCATCTTTCTATTTTGCATCAAGACATAACCTAAACCAATTTGAAAAGCATCACAATATACTGACAAATCATTAGAACATGAAGGAAGAGTTAAAACTAAAGAAATAGTTAAATAAGTTTTTTACTATTAGAAGTTATTTTCACATTTACCAAACCACTCAAATTTCACTCCTTTTAAAGTAAACTTTTCAATGTAGAAGTTATCTTAGAGAAGTCTTTTGCAAACTAATGATAATAACTAACCATTTTAAGGAAACTTTGGATTTTAGGAATGGTAGAAGGCTAAGGATAAGTTTAAATGGCTTTAATTTTTTAAGGATCAACTTGAATACTTTATTAGGAGGCAATATGCCCTAAGAACTTCACATTAGAGAGCTAGAATTCACATTTTGAGAACTTTCCAAAGAGTAAATGCTCAAGATGAATTTGTAAGATAGTTCAAAGATGTTGGGTGTATTCTTCTATATTCTTAGAATAAATAAGAATATCATCAATGAAAATAATCATGAATTTATATAGAAATGGATTGAAGATCTTATTCATAAGATCCATGAAAGCTACTAAAGCCTTGGCAAGGTTGAAAGACATAATACAAATCATGATGACCATACTAAGTTTTAAAAGATGTATTAAAAATGTTTTCTTTCTGAATTTTTAATTGATGATTGTCAAAATAAAAATCAATCTTGGAAAAACATTTAGTTCCTTATAATTGGTCAAATAAGTTATCAATTTAAAGTGAAGGATATTTTTTTTATTATAACTTTATTTAGTTGAAGGTAATTAATATAAGAATGCAACATTTTATCATTCCATTTCATAAGTAGAATAGGAGCACCCTACAAAGATGAACTAGTTCAAATGAAACCTTCATCAATTAACTATTGTAACTATTTTTTTAGTTTTTTCAATTCATTTAGAACTATCCAATACAGAGGAATAGAAATTGGATTAGTATCTAGAGTAAATTCAATATTGAATTCAATTTTACATTTTGGAGGAAAATAAGTAGATTTTCTAGAAATGCATATAAGAATTCACAAACAACAGAAACATTTTTCATTTTAGAAGGAGGTTGATTGAGATCTTAGGATGACAACAAGATAAGTGGAACATCTGTTGCAAATAAGCTTTTAAGCTTTGATATTAGAGATGATTCATATGATTTTAGATTCCTTTTTTTCCTAAAAATAATGGGAGAAGTTCCTTCCATAATAAAATTGATTATTTTATTAAAATAATCCATTTAAGCTCTATATTTAGATAATTAATCCATATTTAAAATGATATTGTAATCTACCATTTTCAAAAGAATTAAATTTATAAGCATAATTTGATCATGGGTGCAAATAGAATAATTTTCTACAAACTAGGTAGCTACTAAAGTCTAATCTACTAGTGTCAATATAAACAATGGGTTTGGTAATCTCCTAATTTGTTTATTCAACAATGAAGTAAAGTTCACATAAATAAAAAAGAATAAGTAGCTCCTAAATCTAACAAAGTATAAGCTGAAAGATTTTTAATAAAAATGATACTTGCAATAATGATATTAGAGGCTTATGCTTCCTAATATGTTAAAGTGAAGATTTTTGCTTGGTTTCCTAACTAGTTTCTTCTCTAGCATTGCCACTACCATTGAGGCCTTGTGACATTTAGGGTCTATAATCTACAAGTAAGTTTGTAGATAGGTTTTGTCAAAGAATTATATAATTCACATTGAAACTTAAAGGGTTACTCGAACAATCTCTTCTCTTGTAACCCAATTGGCCACACTGAAAATAGACCACATTCACCCTATTACACAGACTGAAATGTTTATTGCCACATTAAACACACCAAAATGGTCTTTTGTGAAAATTGTTTCTATTTTGAGACACACTCTTACCAAAATTGGCAAAAGCATTGAAAAATTATATATGAGATGAAGAATAACCTTGACCTCTTCCTCTAGGAGGTACACTAGATGCACTTCTTGGATGGAAAATGGGAACTAACTAACTTCTATTAAATTAAGGTTTATAAGATAAAGGTACCTTTCTAACATTCAATATATGACTAGATCTTTCAAACTTATTACATTTTCTATCAAATTATTCTCTTCTTTCTTTTTAATCTTTGAGCTTATATTTTCTTTCCAATGCTTGATTGATAATGTCTAGAAAAATAGTGTCTTTTATGACATAAGCAACATTAAAGAAATGATTATGCAGATCGTAAACAAATCTTTGAACTTTTGCTTTCTTAATAGGTATTAAATATCCTATATAGCAAGACAAATAAAGGAACTAAGCCATATATTCATTAATGAACATAGAACCTTATTTCAAATGTTCAAATTCATAGAGTTTTACTTCATAAACACTAAGAGATAGGAATTGATGAATGAACATTTATTGGAAGACAAGCCATGTCAAAGATAGTAAAGAAGGGTCTTTTTTTATTATACTTGTAAATTAGAAATGAGTGATATCTTCTAGTTCATGCATGACAAGCTCAATCATCATAGAATCAAAATAATTTAGCATTTTACCAAAACACTTAATTTAAGTAGGAAACTGATAAAGGTCAATATCAAAATTGGTTCTAATGTAATAAGGAGGTTTTAGTTTATTGAATTTGATAAAGGGTTTATTTTTTAGGTTTACTTTAGGTAGGGTTAGTTATTTTTCTTTTTAGCAATTAGAGGTTTGATCCTTCCAGTCTTAATGTTTTTCTTACTCTTTCTCTTATTGGATAATCTAAGCCATATGGAATAATAATTGTTAATGGAAAATGGCAACCTATAAAGATATATTTTCATCATCATTACCCCTATGAGTACCATTGTGAGCTTGCAACTATCTGGATGATTCTTTATCCCTTAGATTGTTAGCTCTATGACTTTTAGAATCTATAACATTTAGTTTATATTCAAATATCCCTATAAGCTGTTATCCTATAAAATCTCTACCACTATCATTACACAACTTTAGGGTCCATTGAAATGGTATTATTGGTACATGTTCTCAGGTGCACACATATCATTGATATAGTTTTAACCAACACCTAAATAAGTAACCAAACTTATATCTTACTCTTCCTATCCTTGGTTATTTACCACTTAATCTTAGAATTATGCTTTAATGCTAACTTTGTCATGACTTGACCAATCGTGACCAACATAGACTCATTATCAATAACTATAAATTTGTTTAATTCTAATTTGATATCATTACATAATAATTTAATTGAATAATTAAGTTTAAACACTTCATTTCATTTTCAAAATAACATTTATATAACAATTTTATCATTAAATATTTAGAATATTTATAGGTTGCTAAATATCTTTCTAGATTCCACTAACCAAGCCTCTTACTTAGTAGCTATGACTGCTTCAAAAAGACTTCTAATATTAAACTGTAATGGCGGCTACTGAGCTTTGACCTAGGCATTTGAAAAATAAAAACATTTATAGGGAAAACAATAAGACCTAAGGTCCCAATAAGTAAACAATTTACTTATCTAAATATTTATAAATTATGCAATAATAAATACTTCATGATCCAATCTAATCATGTAGCATTTCACATCACTATAATTCAAACACCATAGTCAATTGCAATTCAAATATTACATACTTAGAATAAATAGAATCATATAATAATAAACAACATTGGGTTAGTAGTAGTTTGCTTTCCTTATAGCCTTAGTCTACCTTATCTATCACAATCTTAACCTTATACATTTCAGTAATTATCAATCATAATTAGTTAAACCAAATCCGATGAAAACATTTTAATTCATGATTTTAGTATCACAACTTATCATCATCTTCATAATTAATCATAATCTCTCTAGTTCATTAATTCATAACCCTTGCATTTTCTCATCATCATTATATCTTTGCAATTCACAAGTTCTTACAATTCTTAACACAATTCAATATATAATCACCCATAATCAAATCAATCAAACAATCATAATTTGCACTCTAGTTATAGTTTAAATAATATTTCTAAATATATATATATATATATATGTTATTTTTGCCTTTAAACTTACTTTATTCAAACATTTGGAGATTAAGTAAATAAGGACCTGGGCATTCAAGTTTTTTACTTAGATATTGGCCACCTTTGAGCTAATGTTTGAGCATAATATTTAAATACTTGAAAGCAATAAGTCAAGGTCCTCTAGTATTTGAATAGGACATTTGAATATTGTTCTTTAATAGTAAATACTCGAATATCATATTCCAGTTTCCCTCTAGGATTTTCAAAATCTATAGCTCAAGAATGTAGAAATCTAGCTTACTTTCCTTCCAATTTCAATATACAATAATAATTCTTTACTTGCCTAATCCTAAATGACTATTAACATCACTTTCAACTCATACGGCATATATATACAACTCAATCAATTAATATTTCACACCAAACTCTAAATGTTAAAAAATTCATCTTACTTTAAGCTAATATACATAGATTTTACTCAAAAATAGGTAAGCAAGTTATATGTTTACCTTTTAACTAAGAGAATAAAAAGAGATGAGGAGAAAGAACAATTGCAAAAGTGATCCCTAAACATATAAATACCAAACCATATCTTAAAAACCTTAATATGTCTTCCTATTGCTAAATTCTAATGAAACTTATATCAATTTTTAGGTCAGGAAGTATGTACCTTATTTAATAAAAAATGATTAATAAATCTTGCTTTCCTTCCTACTTGAGTTGCAAAGAATCTTGTGGAATTAAAGTTAAAAAAGATATGCAAAATGGTGAAGAAAAAAGAATCAATGATTGATGAGGGATTAGTAGGGAAATAAGGATGCCCTAGGACCTTGAACTTAAGGAAGGCATTTAGGTCATTTTTTATTTGCTTAAAGGAAAATTAGGAAACAATTCTCCTATCTTTTCCCTTACACATCCTATTCTAGTTTCAATTTCACATAACCATGTAATTAGTTTAGTTATACTCATTTTTATATTTAAACTCCATTTTCTATAATTATATACTTATTTTAAACTTTTCCATAACTTTCTAATTTACTAATAGATTTAGGGTTTTATCTATTACATATGTAAAATAAAAAAATTGTAATTTTAAGGGTGTAACAAATTATAAATATTTTAAAATTTTTAAAATTATCTTTAATTATAATTTTAAAATATTAATGATTAGGAAAAAATGGTTTTTGAAAGGAATTAAGAAATTATGGTAAGCAATATAAGAGTTACACTTGTAATAAATAGAGACACAGGATAACAAAACTAATTTTCTATCTTTTATGTTAGCTATGTTGTTTCTTACCTTATTTTATTACAATTATTACTCCCATGTTATTCACCATGTGTTAATTTTTCATTTCAAAGCTTTTTTTTTAATTTTTTTCCTCTTATTGCATTTCACTTTTTAAAAAACATTCATTGTAACTTATAATCATTAATTGCAACTTACTTTTCAATATAAAGAAGATAATGCCCTATAATTTCTATATTTTAGAGTAAATTTTTATTTTATTTTATTTTCATTTTAGAAAAATCTTTTTTTGTAATGATAATTTTCCATTTTCCTTTTGGACAAATAGAAGATAACATCTTATAATTTTAATATTTTGGAGGAAATTTTGCTAATTTCATTTCTATTTAAGAGAAATCCCTTCCTACAATAATGATTTCACATTTTCCTTTTGGATAAATAAAAGATGATGCTTTGCAATTTCTATTTTAGAAGAAATTTTGCTAATTTTATTTCATTTTTAGAGAACTCTTTTTCGATGCTAATAATTTCTTATTTTCCTTTTAGAAAAATTTTGCAATTAAATATTTTATCTTTGTTCATTCTTTCTTTCCATTCCTCCATATTAATGTGTTCTTCATTCAATTCATTTGGTAAGCTTTGATTTTTGTTAGTTGCTTATTATTAGCATTCTTAAAATCTATTAGAAATTTTGATTTGAAAACTTTTAACCATATTTGGCTCAATGAATTTTTTTGAGAATTAATTAAATCCTATTTTGCTAGGCTATGTATTGTTTATACTCTATTATGCTATTTGTCATTAATTCTTTCTAAGTATTACTAAACTCTCTTTATATTTTTTAACATGTGAAGTTTAGATAATTATGTTGCAATAGTTTATTTGTTTTATAAGATGATCTTATCTGTTAAGATTCTATAATTTGTCATAGTTTTTTACCTTTTTTTCTAGAAAATTAAGCATTCATCACATCTTTTATTCTTAAAATTTTTTGTAACATGAGCATTTTCATTGCATAATAAAAAAAATTCTACATCCATTACAACTTTTTTGCACATGTAACAAACTCAACATTTTCACAACTTCCTACACCATAATTTCAAATAAGCTTTCTAATTTTAAATGAACTTAGACAATCTTCATTTATTAGATCATTAGGATAAATGGTTAATTGTTTGTCTTCTTCTTATCTCAATTACATTATTTTTTTCTCTCATTCCTATAATGCATTTACTTTATCACTAGAATAAACTGATAATACTTGATTCTATTACTTTCTGTCACGATCCACCTAGTTTTGATTAGCATAGATCTTGTTACTAGTATCTACAAGCTTTTATTACCTTAATTTGGTATCATTACATAATAACTAATGGGCTATTTAAGTCTAATTACTTTATTTTATTTTTAAAATAAATATTAAAATGACAATTATATTATTAAGGTTTCAAATTATCAACAAAAGCCTACGATTCCCCTTAATTTAGCTTTTTATTTAACAATTATGGATACTCTTAATATTGTCATAATCCAAAACTATTGGTGAAAGCTTTGACTTGGACACTTGCAAAATAATTTCAAAGATAAATAGTAGGATAAACATCCTAATAAGTAGATAATTTACTTGTCTATTATGTTTTATGAGCAACGGTTTGTGTACTTATTTCACATTTCCTATTAATCATTATAGTACTTCATATTATCAACAAATGGATAACATTACTAACTATAATTTAAAAATTAATATTTAAGTAATAAATGACACATAAAAAGAAAGATAACTAAAGAAGTGAAAAATAATTAGATAACCTACCTTATGCTTTTTAATCTACCTTATCTATTCACAAACCCAACCTTACTCTTTCGATATTTATTAATCATAATCATGCAATATGGATTTAATATAATATTTCAAATTGCATGTTCAGAATTCCTGAGAATCATGATGTTTCATCAATTCTTCATATTTCTCTTTTTTTTATCATATTTTAACATTTCACATTTCATTTCCTTAACATTTCAATATACTTCATCACCACAATTCACGAATGCAATTCATTACCATTCAATATCTCTTCACATTGTTCATCATAATGAATCATACCACTTAGGTTTATCAGAAACCAAATCACACACATTCAATATGCATACATATATAAATGTATTACCTTAACATGTTATTTTTTGCAATTCAAATGGTGTACATTAGTGGAGAAACTTGAGTACGTATAAGTAAAGTTAGTAGGCTATACTGATAATTGAGTATGATCCTTGAATGCAAGGTCTTAATTTGATAGGCTAGTATTCAAGTATCATACTTAACTATTAGTAAGCAGAGGTAATAGTTCCCTCAATACTCAAGTATGGTAGTCAAGCATTACCCTTTGATGTGCAATACTTAAATACCATATTCAAGTATCTATTCTAGAATTTTCAAAATTCAATCGAAAGTAGAAGAAACCAATTCAAACTCTTTTTCAAGCCAACATGCAATCATATATTCTCATCAAACATCGTTTTACTTAATAACTAGCAACACTTTCAACTTACAATTGACACAAATTCATAATAACAAACAAGTTTCAACATTAAATCATTAACAATATATAAGCTCAATAACTACTTAGCTAAACAAATAATTTTACTCATTAAATCTTGATGCAAGTAAATTATCTAAATGTGTCTAGGGTTGGATGAGTAAAGAAGATTGATGGATTTGAACAATTGAAGAAGAGCCTAATCCTATTACATGCAAACATCCAATTACCACTTAAAATTCTTGATTTTCCTTCTTCAACAGAATTTCTAACAACATTTTTATAAATTTTTTAGCTTAAAATAGTTTTAACTTATTGGTTGAAAAGCAATTTGAAATTCCCCCATCTTCTTGTAACTTAATCTTGCATCAATTTGTTTAAGATTAAAAGTAAAATGAGTGGAAAAAAGAAGGTGAGGGATTTGGTGGTTTATGATGAAAGAATGGAGAAATAAAGGCTAATATAAGTTTTAACCAAGGAAAGGCATTTTAGAATTATTTTAGGGTAATTTAGGAAACCTTTATTTTAAATCTTTTCTATACATCCTATTTCAAATTTTATTTCACACAACTATATAATTAACTTAATCACACTTATTTCTTGTTAATAATCATTTTCTATAGTTAAACACCTATTTTAAACCTTTACACAAATTTCCTAATTACCAATAAGTATTTGAAATTACTAGATAAAAAAAAATAAATTAAGATTCTTAAAATTTTAGAGGTGTAATACTTTATCACTAAAATCATCTCTTCATTGTTATATGAAAAGGTTTTAGGGTTCTCTCAAGTGCAAAATTATAGAAAACTACTAATTTTTTCAATCATAAATATCTTTACCATTTAATTCTAAGCCATTACAAGAATAAGGTGTGAGTGGATGTTCAATTTTAAACATTAGACTTAGTGTTCTTAAACCTAGATTGGATCTATTAATTTAGCCAATCCAATTGGAAATCGATCTTTGGTCTGGTTCGAGTAATTGGTAATACCCAGATGATGATTCAACCACTTTAACTTGTCAAAATCTATTATATATTCAAAAACTTGTCGAATTAATTCACAATGAGTTCAAACAGTTAACCATTATGTACTTCAATAAAAAAGAAAGACATGCTATCATAAAGAGTCGAACGCTTAACCCTCCAAGCATGATCACCAACCTTGATCGTTGGAGTATGTAATAGTTTATACTATAGATGTCATTAAATATATATATTGAGTATTGTTACCTCATACAACTTAATCCTCTAGTAATGAAAATATATTTATTATATAATAAATTATATTAATGAAGTTTATATAAATATAATTTTAAATTATGTTATTTTAATTGATCACAATATTTTAAATATATCTTAACTTTATTTAGACTATATTATATGTGTTACTATAAATACTAGTAATGAAAATATATTTATTTTGTATAATGGTAACATACGGATTCAAAATTTAGAAAAATATTAGATTCTTAATGACTTATAAATATTAATTTATAATGTGATGTGTTAATTTTTTTATTATATATATTTATAAATATAAAAATATATTAATTGGTTCACCTATTCGATTGAACTGATCCGATCTTGATTCGCTTACCTTACTAAGTTGATAGCCAAGTCAAGTTTTAAAACATTAATAAGGTGCAAGTTGTTGCTGGAAGTAGGAGTTTCTTAGTATCTACTTATTGCCTTAGATTAATGTGGTAGTTATTTTAGGGAATTTTATGCTAGAAGCATATGCTTAGGAAAAATATGCAACTAAAAAGCATATCTATAATTAGTCAGTCTTGTTCCTCACTATTATGCTTACCATTCTTGTGATAATTGCTTAACTAAAATTTGAAATTTGTTAATAGTAAGGCTCTAGTTATTATTTTAGAAGATATTTTTTTAAGAAATTTTTTTATTCTTTATATAAATAAGGGTGTACCATATTCATTTACATTTTGTGATAACAAAAGATAATGAGAGGAGGAAAATAATTTCTTTTTAAAAAAGAAAATATTATCTTTGACTAAATTTTTATATTTATTTAATATTAAATATATAAATCATTTTCCATCCTTTTGATATTTATAAAATGATTAGGTTCAATGGAAAATGATTTTCAGGAAATATAATTATAAAATATTAGGATAAAGGAAAATATTTTATTTATTTAATATTAAATATAAAGAATTTGAGGAATACAAATTTTAAAAATAAATTTACTTTTCTCTACTATCATGTTTCGCATTTTTTTAGCCATAATATAAATAATATATTACCTTTTTATTAATATATATATATATATATATGGACAATTCTAATATATCCATACTAAAATTTTAAGCACTTATAAAAATAGAGAGTTAATATTTATGATTAAGAAGATAGTTTAATAGGTAAAGAATTAATAATATAATATTTTTATTTTTGAATTATAATTTTTTAATTTTAGATCTACCAATAATTTAAAATAAATAATTTAAGTAAATCATCTATTTAATTTATATGTACATTTTTACATCTCTTCACTATATAATAAATCTAATTTAATTATTATTAATTTAAGTTTATTTATAATACTTTGTAATTTAAAAATTTTAAAATTGAAATATTTTCAAAAAATTACCACATAATCATTTTAAAAATATAAAATTTAGTTAATAGTTAATAAATTAAAAGCCTTCACTTTTACTTTATGAAGCTATTTTTTATTTCTTCTTCTATTTTTTTGAATAAAAAGCTATGAAACTTATTTATAATACATTGTAATTTTTTTTATTTCTTCTTCTCTTATTTCTTATACATTAACAATAAAATATTTTAAAATACTCAATTTAATAATAAAACCTAGTATTATTTCCAATAAAAAGTTTAATATCTATTGGTATTCTTGAAAGAAATGATACTTGTATATAATATTTTCAATTAAAAGTACAATGTCCATTAATACTTTTGAAAGAAATGATATTTATGCATATTATTTTTCTCACACATATCTAGAGTTAAATTTTCTAATTTTGTTTAAAATATTTTAAGTAAGTTTTATTTAAAAATTAAGTATTATGCATACACTTATTAAAATATGATATGTATTTTTTTTTTACTTTTTTATCATATAAATTATATTAAATACAAGCTTTTACCATGTATATACTATATTTTCATATAAAATATTTATTTTACTAATTTAATTTATTGTTATTAATGATTTTTATGTAAGATAAAATAAAAAATAAATGAGATAAAATCATTTTTCTCTTCATAATGTGTGAAATTATAAAGAAAATAGAGATTAATGTCAAGAAAGAAAAATATAACTAATAATTTTAATGTATCAAGTTCAAAAATAGACTATTTATATTAGGTCAATATTATAATAACAAATTACCTATATTTTTATTTTTTAATTTTTAGGTGAAACATATTTGAACCTACATAAATAGATAAGTATGTATGTATGCATGTTGGTTCTTTATTAATAATTTCTTGGTATTGTTTGATTTTATATACAAACCTAAATAATTTGAAAGAATAAAAGGTGAAAAATATTACATTATATTAAAAAGAATAATAACATAATTTCTATTGAAAAATTGACTAGTTAAAAAAATACTAAAATTATTTAGACATAGTATATTAATGTCTAAATATTATTTTATTGCATTATATATAACAATATTTTTTTAATAAATTTACAACAAGTAAGGACTTTATTATTGAAAAAATAATGTTGTTAATAAAATAATTAAAATAAAGAATTTAAAAATATAGTATATAGCTCTTTTCAATTTTTTGGATAGATAACAATTTCTTTCATTATATGCAAAAAATACCAAGTTTTATATAAATGTGCTTTAATATAAATGAGAATTTTTAAATAATGGAAAGTAATTTTTTATTTCATGCAATGTTTAAATAACAAACAATAATTTTTTATTAATTTTTTATAATAATTAATGTGTTATTTTATTTAATAAAATAATAATTTTATTATATACTTTTAAAGTTAAGTACAAAAATGAATTTTAGAAATATGTATGTATGAAACAAAAAGAGAGAGAAAGAGAAGAAACATTTGAAATAAGAAATTTTTAAATTTGTGTAAAAAACATTTGACCTCACTTTTTATCTAAATATTAATTTTTTAAAAAATGAGGTTAAAATAAACTTAAAGTCTGATTTAAAATATTTATAAAAAATAAATAATTTTAAAAAAAATTTTATACATGTTATCATTTTATTAGTTTATGAGTCAGGATATTAATATTTATAATTATATTTTAAGTATAAAAAAATTATCTATATATAATATTTTTCTATGCAAAATGCTTGCGGACGAAATATTAAAGCTTAGCTTTGTGGATATTTTTACTAGCCTATTGGCATTAATCCCACGGGCTTAGGCATCACGTTGAATGCCCAAGTACTCTGCCCTTTTCCACAGTTGGGAATGGGATTAATTAAGTTTAGTTCAGCTAGAGCGGAGAAAATCGGATTGGTTAAGGGTGCTTAACGAGCCAGCCCTCACAGCCCGCAGGCTGGCCTGCACAGGCCGGGTTCGTTTAGGCCCGGTCTGTTGGTGTGTGTCTTAGAACCAATCATATAAGATGATTAGAGTTATACACAATGTATTATATTTTATTTTAGGCAATTTAATTATTATATTTTATTTTTATTATTATTATGCGCAATTTATAACTTAATATAATAATTATCCTTGGAATAGCTTTGCTATTCCTAAAATGCCCCTAGTCAAGTATTATTATGAAAAGGATAGTAATAATACATCGAGACTAGCATGTATAGTGACTGATGATTACGAATCATGGATATGTGATATCAAGTCAATACATGAGTACATTGCTAGTGAACAATGTACTGGACTGACCCATTATGAGAATATTGCATGGATAAACGTGTCATAAGATATTCTCATATGATCACAACTACGCATAAACCTTTGACCTGAAATCACTACGGTTCCCTACATGAGGAATTACTCACTTTAATATTGTCCTATGTCACCTTTAATCAGGTGACAAGTAGGGCATTGATTGGGTGTGTCATAAATCATACAGAGGGAAGTGAGTGATGTAAATGGGATTTTGTTACTCTTGTATAAAAGAGAAATATCCTTGGGCCCCTTGATTGAGTGAGACTTAGAAATGCATGGCCATGCTCAGTTGAATTAATATGTGATATTAATTATTTATTTTAAGTCTACTCAGTATCAAGAAATATAAATTGAACATTGACGAGGATGACACATTCCATGCCTCCAGTTCAATTTGGATATTATTACAAAAGAGTTATGATGTAAAACGTTGATCATGTATTAGGTGGATGTCGAATCACAGACATTCTTACTACTTGAGTGGCAGTGATGTATTGCTAGATACCGCTCGCTGTCTATGGCTCAATAATAAGTCATTGTCAACGTAGTAAGAACCTACAGGGTCACACAAAAGGAGTAGGAATAAGATAATAATTAATTGGACTTTAATTATATTAATATCCAATTAATTGGACTTATTTTCGTGCATATATATATTTAGAATAATAAATTCATGTTTTATATATATATATATATATATATATATATATATATATATTATGTGATATTATCTGATATTAAAGTAATATCAAGTAATTATCTTATCAGATATTAGATAAATATATTATGAGATAATATTATTTTGATATTTGATAACTTTATGCAATTATCTAATATTAAGATATTTATTATGAGATAATATCATTATCTAATATTAGATAATTAATAGATAAGTCTTATCTCTTCCCATTATCTCTAGGATAAGGATAAGATGAGTTGTTAAGTGTGATTAGGATTTTGGAAGCATTATCCTAGTAGGACTAGGATTATGGCTTGCCTAAGTTCTATAAAAGGGGACTTGAGGGCAGCACTTAATAATCACGTTTTAAGCTTCCATATAAACCCTAAATCACTCCGAAAACATCCAATCCTAATTCTTAGAGAGAAAAACGCATCCTAGCAGACGCGTGGAGGGTGAGAGGTCGTTGTTCACTCCGTGTGGATACCGTAGAGACGCTGTACCTTCCGGCCGGCGTTTGATTCATCCGCTCTCAAGTTTTGATCAGTAGAAACACGAGTGCCTAATAGGTAAAACCCTAATCATTGACTCATGCTTTTTGCATGGATCCTAGGTAGAATTCGGATCAAAAATTTAAAATTCCGCTGCATGTGATAATCCGAATTCCCAACACGGTCCGTTAAGGCTCGCATCCTAAACAGGCTTATATTTTTTGGTTTGGTCCGCAGTAAAGGCCCATTAAGCCAACCCGCGGGCTAGCCCACATTTTACACTTTCCTAATTTTAGACTCCTTTATCTATCTAAAGTCTTATTCTATTCAAAAGGAACAATATTTGAAAATTAAAATCCATCCGTTGTGTATACATGTATGTAGTCTTATTTTCCTCTTTCTTGTGCTAATTTTCTGCTAGATTGAAAATTAATTTTAAATCATGGTACAAATTAAGTTTTACGTCTTGTGATGGTATAGTCTTCATTTCTTCGAGGTAAAGCAAATTCATATCCTTATTGTGATATTTGTAGATGTTTTTATTGCAGTTATTTAAAAATTATCAGCACTGTTTTAAAAAATAATTGATGTTCCAATTATAATTATGTTATGGTTTTCAAAATTGCAAATTGATGCAAGAGAAATGCAACCTTCGTGAAGTTTAAATACAAAAAAGTGCACTAATGCAAACTATAACTACAATTTACAACTATTGTGACAATTGTTCTGCCAAATATATTTAATAAAACTAATGACTTTGCTGAAGATGGAAGTTTAGCATCACGTCATTGCATTTACAGCAATCACATCATTACAGCAATCACGTCTACATAACAGCCAACAATTCATAATCTCACTTTGGCCAATGGGGTTAACGTCCGGCCAAGTAATTAGCAACTTGAAAAACAATCAATAAGATCATAAGAAGCCCAGATTTCATTCACAGAAAAACAATCCTATGCTCTGATAGATTCTCTTCACAAGATTTAAAAAGCTGATGGCTCAATTGTGCTTTTCTTCAATCATGCTTCTTCAGGTGGACTAAGTGACTGGTTCCTTTAGTTTTTAGCTCACCAACGCTAATAGGGGCAGCAAAACTCCCTGGATAACTCTTAGAAAACCCATGATTATCTTACTTCAATTTCTATCCAAATCAGCATAAGAAAAAAAAAAGTCTAAAACATAACAAAGTTATAAACTACATTTCTAATTATTTGAAAAATATTCCAAATCAGTAAAACTCCCTGGATAACTCTTAAAAAACCCATGATCATCTTACTTCAATTTTTGTCCAAATCAGTACAAAAAAAAGAAAGTCTAAAACATAATAAAGTTATAAACTACATTTCTAATTATTTGAAATATATTCCAAGTCTCAACTCTAAAATTCAACATATAAAAACATAACAAAGTTTAAACATTTGAATGCTTAAGGAATTTTTTAACTTGGGCATCAATATAAGCCAAATGAGCAATTATTGCGAGGAAGTCTTGTACCTATAGTTGTTATCTTTCTACTAAATGATCACCATCATCTAATGCACCATCTTGATCTTCTTCTTCATGTTCCCAACCTACATAATAATGAATAAATATGCACTTGTTATTATCTAATATAGTACTTATCAATAAGTAAAAATCAAAATTTAGCTCCTTGAAGTCAAGAATATTACCATAAGGTGAAAAACCATGTAACCAACTACGTGTGCAAAGAAGAGCTTGAACTCTTTTAAGAAGAAGACGACTCCTATATTTATTCAACACACATCTTCCAATGCTAAAAGCCGATTCCGATGCCACAGTAGTTATTGGCACACTCATCAAATCACATGCCATATTAGCTAAGATGGGTCATCTAATACTATGATCTTTCCACCATTTCAAGACATCTAAATCTTTGTTAGTAAAAAAATCAAGCTTTGGCATATCCAAATATGCCTCCAATTGAGACTTGGAACTCGTGATAATATCATCCTCATCATCTTCGGCCAAAGAAGCCTATACCTATTAGACATTTCATATAATGGAATAAATAAATAAATGATATTAAAATTAACTTCAAGTATGATACATTTTAAAATATAGATTTACAAAATGTAAATATTCAAACTTACATCAACATTTGAATTAGAACCAACTTGTATTGAAGAGCTCTCAGAGGGTTGGCTTTGATGACTTTGAGTATGTGATGGAATTAATGAATTCTTTGCATATTCTTTATAAAGCTTATGTAACTTATTCTTCACCACATCTACCCTCTCTCCAAAACCAAGGGGATCAATCTTAGAAAAACATTGCTTCAACATCGAAAACTTCACACGTGGATCAAGAATGACCATTATAGCAAGTAAAACATTATATTCACCCCAATACTTGTCAAATTTTTTCTTCGTTCGAGAAGCCATGTCTCTTAACACCTCATCTTCCCCATTCAAATATTCTAAGAGAAACAACTCAATTTTCTAAACTTGAGAAAAGTACAAATTAGCAATTGGATAATGTGAACCAGATATCGATTTTATCATATCATAAAATGGCCTTAAAAATTCACATATTTTCTCTCCCCTCCTCCACTCCTCACTTGATGGACAAAATGTGTAATTTGAATCATCATAAGCAAGCATAGAGAATGCACGCATATACTTTAAAGCACTTTCAAGCATTAAATAGGTAGAATTCCATCTACTGGGTACATCTAAAACTAAATATGCACTTGTGCCAAGCTGAGTCTCTTTTAAGCACTTTTCAAATGCCTTCATCCTAGCTTCTGATGCTTTGACATATTTAATGCTTTTTCTAATTTTATCATTAACAATAGAAGTTACTTTCAATCCTTCTTGAACAATTAAATTTAAAATGTGAGCACAACATTTAATGTGAAAGAACTCACCTTCACAAAGTAAGGCATCCGCTAAGCGAAGTCATTCTTTCACAATAGATTGCATATTATCATTAGAAAAAGCATTGTCTAATGTCAAAGAGAAGATCTTGTTTTGTATCCCCCATTCTTTTAAGATGTCCATTACTTTTCCAGCCAATTCAAACCCCGAATGTGGAGGTTTCATATCACAAAATGCAAGAATCTTACTAGATAGCTTCCATTCCAAGTCAACATAGTGAGCAGTTAAGCAAATATAACCTTCATCAGAACATGCAGTCCATAAATCACAAGTTAGGCATGTTCTACCATGAATTTGTGCCAATTGTTTTTTTAATTTGTTTTTATTTTCCAAATAAAATTTCCACACATCAGATGCAATGGTATGCCGGGAAATAAACTTCACATCATTATTCAAGTACCTCCACACTTTTCTAGCTCCATCATATTCCACATATGAGAAAGGGAGGTCATGCTTTATAATTTCCATGGCTACTAATTCTCGGAAAACTTTTTGATCAATTTTTTTACTTTTCAATTTTCCTTCATAATCAATCATCATGCTTCCAACATCTTCTTGTCTTAAAACTCTAATCCTTTTACACTTATTCATATGACGACTAAAGGTTGAAGTGCTATATTTGTTACCACCCACTACATACCTCTCATTACATCCTTTACATTTAGCCATAGATCTACCTTTCTCATCCACTCCATCCTTCTCAAAAACTTCCCACACAATTGAAGTTTTCTTTCTAGATTTTTTGGATTGAGGTTCACTAATTTCTTCAATGTCTTCTTCAAAGAACCCACCCTCAATTTCAAATTCATGTGTGTTTATAGGCCTTTTTTGTTTAGAATTAGAACCTACCTTTTCTTTAGAAGTCTCTAACTCATCCACATCAATAGTATCATGCTCATTCCCAATCCTAGACATGATTCCTAAAAAGAAATAAAGGGGGCAAAAAAGAAATAAATTGAATATGATTAATACAAATGTCTAAGCACAACTATCAAGCTAATATGAAAATATTGTAATTAACCAAAAACAAAGGTATCCTCTTACCCCTGGTTTAGCAGCTAGAATTCGTTCAAACTATTTAACAAGTTTCAGATGAGAAATATTGTCAACCTCAGCTTCAAGTATAGCAATCAAAATATTAAACTCTAAAAGTAAAACCAAAATAATGACTCTCAGTCTAGGAAGTATAAAAATATTAGATACTACTATAAGAACTTTCCATGTATCTTCAGTTAATTATTTCAGACATGATAAATAAGAGAATAAGTTGGTATGCAAGAAATTTTGAATAAAGCACAAGCATAGTAACATTACCAAAATAGGTCCACTATACCATTGCAAAAGCAACAAATATAACCAAGAAAGAGATGAAAAATATAAACAATAAGTGTAAAACATCCTAATTCAGTAAGTAACAGCCTTCCCAAAACATAGACTACTTGCAAGATTCAAGAATGCCCGAGTAATTTATTCTGTACTCAAATAAATCCAAGATAAAATTTTAGTAAAAAATCATCAATCTATAGATTGTTAAATATTACAAAGAAATCAAAAGATAATCCTTACCTCAATCTCTGCTGCTCTCTGTCTCTCTCTCGATCTTCCTTTCCCAGCTCTGTTCTTCTATTTCTATTACTTTCTATTCATTTGTTCTCTAACTTCTCCCTCTCTCTAACTTTCATCTCTATCTTTATTCTCTGTAACTCTTTGTTTTACGCTCTCACTCTTGTCTCTCTAACTCTACTCTTTGTTGTTCTTCAGAAATCAAAAGTCCATAAGTATAGCAGTTCCAATTCACATTCACAGTGTTCACCCCCCACGGCTCCACACCACTCCATTAAGCTTGGCTAGGGATTTGCAAATTTTGGCATTTATTATGACCTCATGGGGACAGTAGGACATGGGTCAGTGGGTTATGAGTCATCACTTGATTCACTTTTGCAGCAGCAGTTCTGCACTTTTGCTTCTAACCTTCTGTGCGACTGTGCTAGTGTGCCTGCAAATTTTGCACTGTGCAGTATCTAGTCCACTTTTGTGGTCAAATGGGCAATAGGCCATTGGGCCAATGGCCAATTCAATTAGGTCAATGAATGAATATTAGTTGGACGGGCCTTGGGACCAGACATTTTTTTTTCAAAGACTGACTGGAAAGCAGGAGAGGCAGACATTTTCTGGCCCGCGGACCAGTCCATGGACATGCGGATCTAACTCGCACGGTCTATAGCCTGCTGGATTCAGCCCGTATAAACCTGCATTTTAAACAGGCTTATTTTATCAAACTCAATCTATATACAATCCGCGGGCTAGCCCGCAGACTAATAGCCCGTTAAGCACCCCTAGGCCCAGTTGGGTTCGGTTCCGAAATACCAGGTCTTAGATAGGACAGGACTAATTCAAGTTTGGTTATCCAGCCCATTGTCATTTCCAGTAATTTTTGACATTGTAGATAAATTGAAAGTTTTGCTTGAATGGAAGTTTATGTACTTGAAGTCCCCTGTTCTTGATATCGGTATGTATTGCAGCATATTCACATCTTTTACGTCCCTAAAAGTTTAGTAATTGAGGTAATATGGTAAAATACAAGTCATTGGATAAGATTACAAAAGTTTTGGCAATGATTTACTAATCCCATCCAATAATCTATATTTTATCACATCATCCCAGATACCAAGCTCCTAGGACACCTTAGAATTCACCCTTTTAGCATATTACTAAAGAGCTCTTTCTTAACATTTAGGAAAAAAGTATAAAATATTTTATACTACCAATTAATAAGATAACAAATCTTCAAAAAAAAGGAAAAATTAAGATCAAGAATAATTAGAAATTTTTATTTTTATTACTGATAAGAGTTGCAACATTTTTTTTTATTTTTGTCTCCTTCTAAGTTTATTAGAAAAAGAAAAAAACTAAAAACACCATGCCACTTTTCTAATTATGTTTAATGGATCTTTAATTGGATTAGTTCACAAATTTTTCACATGTCGAATTTATTAAAATTAGACCTATAAAAACACAGTTCAAAATGGACTTAACCAATACGAACCAAATTGATATCGGTTATGGTTTGGCCCACATGCCAAATTCATTTATAAAATAAAATTTATAAATTTTATGAATTATTATGCAAATTCCACTGATTAAAATGAATTCACGTGAATAACAAATCAGAACTAAACAGATTTGTTCGTGTTGACCCCTAAGTACCCCTACACTTTTCCAATCTTCCCAAATGCCCAACCTGATTAAATAAACCAAATCCAAAATGAAACAGACCAAAAAGCAAAATGAACAAAGAAAAAATTGGAGAAAGGCACCTAGGAACCAGACAGGCCAAGACTTCCACACCCTACTTGCAATCGGGGTGGATAAACCCTAGACACATGTCAACTTCATGGCTATTCTTGGAAAATGAGTAGAATAAGACAAAAAAAGCTAGCTATATTTTGGAAACTGATCATCTTTCCATCAAGTGAAACAAATTCAATTACTTTAATTTGCATATTAACGCGTAAGAAGTTATTAATTATAAGTTAGACCTTGTATTTCAGATAAGCTAATTAACCTAACGTAGATTGGGCTAATTGTGAGTAGAAATAAAAGATAATATGTTGCTAAAAAAGTCTAAAATAAATATTAATATTTTCAATTATTATTTAGACATATTATAATGACAAAGAAAAATTAAAAAATTGAATTCTAGAGAAATTAATACATGTGACTTGCTTATTATAGTCAATTAAATTGTAATTTTGTATAATGTGTGAGTTGCAATTTTATTTATATCTAAATTGATAACTTATTTATATAACTAAAATTTAAATGAGTTTCATATTATATTAAAAAAAAAGAAAAATCGTAATCTAATTAACCGACCCTGACTTTGCTAACTTTCCTTCATATGTATCATTCTATAAGTTTTTCATTATCAACAAAAATATTTTTCATTTTTCCCTAGCTTGAAAGAGCTTGAAATTAAAAAAAAATCTGATTGTTTTGTTTTTTTACTCATTATTTTACTTTTATTGCTTTATAATTTACTACCTTTTTTTATCATTTGTCTTATTGATTAATTTTAGTATGAATAATTCAAAATTAAGATCAAATGTATTTTCTATTTTATAAATATTTTCTCAAACATGAAAATTTAATTTCAGGCCTCCTTTTTACACTCATATTGCTTTATGTTCATGCACCTATTTTGTTAAGACTTATTTTTAAAGCTTTTTTTGTAAAAAAATATCTTTTATAAAAATATAGTTATAAATTAATAAAATGATAAAAAATATTCTATATGTTTAATATTAAATATAGAAAATTTAATATAAAATAACTTTTTTTAAAAAAATGAAAGTTATTATCCTTTATTATCATATTTTTATGTATCATTGTCTTGTAACAAAATACACAGGTAATATATAAGTCCTTTATTTATTTAAAAATAAATCAGATTTTCCTAATGTCTTTAAAAGAAGAAAGGGACCTAAAATTTGCACCCTTTTTTATTTATTTAAAATTCATCAATATTTTTTTCATAAAATTTTAAATTTTATATTTCAACTTAAACATAGGAAGACCCACATTAGAATTTTATCAAGAATTTAACATAATAAGTATTAATTTATTTTTAATTAATATGTCTAAAATATAAGTTGAAAACTTTAATATTGGAATGTAAATTAATTATATAATTGAGTCTTTTAACAAAAATATTTTTAAACTGAGATAAAATTTTATTTTTTGAGTATATGAAAAGCATATATTAAATTTATTAATTACATATTCAAATTTTAAGTAAATATTTAAAAATTAAATTTAAATTTATTTATTTAAATTGTATCAATACTTATTGATATAAATTTTTAAATGTTATATTTTAAATTAAACACATTATGACCAATTGTTATTTCATCAATGCTTATATAAAGTATTAATTTATTTTTAATTTATATATCTTACAAATAAATTAAATTTATATATTTTAATAATTTTTTTTAATATTTGCATCAAATTTTATTTTTTATTTTTACAATTTTTTTCTAATATTAAAGTATAAATGTCATATTTTTTCTTTCAAGATTCATGTGTAAGGTTTCGGATAGTAGTTTCAAAACAAAATTTTTGAGAAGTCTTATTATTTATGTTGAATAGCTAACATGCATTTTTATATTAATGTTATTGCTATTGAAATTTTTACTCTTTAATATCTAGCGAACAAGCATAATTATGTCTACGGTTTTAACTTTCTTCTTACATAGGAAGAAAGTCCATGCATAACCCTAGGAATTTTATTTGCTATAAAAATGGTGGAATTTAATTTGTCATCATGCATGGCTTTTTTATAGGTTTTCTATATTTTTGAATTTATATATAAATGAAAAAATTTTATCTAAAAGAAATATAATAAAAAATTAAATAGAAACTATATAAATAAAAATTCTCAAAATTTGTTTGTGAATCATATTTGAAGATGGATTTGATTTAAAGAGATTTCTCCCAATAGATGAAAAATGGTAACACACACTTGTAGTGAACTTCTAGTTGGATTTTAAGTTGATTTAAATCAATTTTATATTTTTATTTACCCATAAGTTTTTATATCATTAAAAAATTATTAAAACTATTTTATTATCTATAAAAATTCTTAGTTAATATTAATTTTTAATGAAATATTATTTTTTATTTATTAATAGCGTAAAAAATTTTACAAGTAAATCAAATCTAAATTCCTCCTAATTTATAAAAAAAATTATAAATAATGAAATCTGGTTACAATTTTAAATTATCTAAGTCACATTTAATAGGAGAAAAAATTTCTTTTAAAATAATTATTTTTATTAAAATTTGATTAAAAATAAAAAAATATTATATTAAAAATAAAATATATAATTATTCAATTAATATTCTTTATACTATAATTTTAATTTATCTAAAATTTTTTCATAATAATTTATCATAAAAATATTTTTATTATAAGAATAAAATATACTACTGATACAACCTAATAGTATTAGTGTTGGTTAATAATAGCAGAAATTGCCTCGCACCAACAATTTTTTAAGAAGTAATTTGCAATTTAAAAGTTGAAACCTCCCCGAACGGAAAATTCTGGGATGCACCACTGACAAAGTGGTACATCCATGCACCACACGATCTGTGGCCATGATTTAGGACCTTGGAAGGGGTGAACGAAATAGACCAAGGGAGAAAAAATTTTACAAATTAACCCCAGCGACCATAATAAAGCTTTGCATTAGTCAATAATCATGCATGAGTTGTTTAGTGCATAATTTTTTTTAATTTTAATTTTTAAATCATGTCTACAGAAAAATCATATTGTTAAATATTATATTATATAGTAAAATATGTAGTTAATTATTTTAATTAATTTATTTGATATTAATTTTTCATTAATATTTTATTTTATAATAAAATCAAATACAACATATCATATCTATAATATTTAATAATACTAGCATTCTGGATATAAATAATAGGATTGAAAATGAGAAAAAAATATGATGAAGTAAATAAAAAAATTAAATAGATTGTGGATTGTAAATTAATAGGAGTTAAAGATGGAATAAGTAATTGAGCAATTCAATTAAAATAAATTCTTAATCTATGTGATCCATATTAATAATAAAAAATATATTGCATTATATTTATATAGTTTGGTAATATTACACTTCTAAGTTATAATTAACATCAATGGTTAAGAAAAATAAGAAGAAAAAATATATAATTAATCAAAATAAAAAAGAGAAAAGAGTAAACAAGTTGTAAAATAATTCCAATTAAAATAGGAATATACAATTAAGTAATGTAATTAAATTTAAAATTTACTTTAGTTAATATACTCTTATTTTAGAAATAAAATATGTTAAATTATATATACTACCCTACAATATTTGTATATTGGTTAAAAACTATAACGGTGGATGAGACCAAAATTTATAATGAAACAAATAAAAAAAATAATATATAAACTGTAAAGTATTAAGAATAACGGAAAAAAAGAGCTTTGTATTAAGTAATTCAATTGAATTGATATGCTAATTTATCTAATATATTTCATAATAATAAAATATATTATGCTATAATTACTCTACTTAATTATATTAGCATGTAACTATAAAATATATATGCAAATATAAAAAAATAAAAAAATAAAAAAATGAAATAAAATAAATAAAAACATATGTGAATTATAAAGTAATCAAAGTTAAAAATATAATAAAAAATAATTAATTGTAATTAAAATATCAGTTTAATTCAAAATATTATATAACAAAAATATAATATGTAATATTTATATTATTCAATAACTATTTTAGTTAATTATAAATAATATCAATAAATAGAAAAAAATATGTAAATTATAAAGTGGCATTAGATTTAAATAAAATTAAATCTAAAAAGGTAAAAGAAAATATGTGAAAAATATTTCACATAGCACTAAATCTGGTTAATTTGTATAATGCAAAAAACTCTAAAAAAATTATTTGCGTTGGAATTAGTCATCGAGTTTGATCAATTATCTTCCAAATAAACTGGTTGGAGTAGCATCGTGTTTACGTACTCCTCATTCACTGCAACAGGCAGAGCAAAGCAGCCAATCGGCATGATACCCAAGCTTGAGGGACTTTTCGAATTTAATAATTTTGGTGGGGCGATTACGTAATTTTTCTCACTGAAATCATCAAGTACTAAGAATTAGCTGATGTCCAAATACGGAATAATGTGAACCGTTAATAAACCCCGAGGAATAAGCGGGGGCCGGAAGTCTTGCCAAACCAGACAAATATAAAATCCCTAATTTCTTACTTTCACTTTCACAGGCGATTGTTATCAGAAAGGCACCGTTCAACCCCAATACACAGGGTCCAAGTACGCTCGGTGAAGGGAGCAGCTGCAGCTCCAACTCACCGTCGTCGGCAACTTTAGCAGCGCCGCGGAACGATTGTCCTTCCTTCGGCGTCGTCGGCGACTGTGCCGTCGAACCCCGTTACTGGAGTTCACCGCTTTCTGCTGTCGAAACTTGTCGTCGGCCGCCAAAACCTAATAAGGTTGCCTCTCTTTCTTCTTCATCCTTTGGCTCTCTTTGTATTCTTACTCATCTGAATTTAGTTCCCTTTGAAAAGCCCTTCTGAAGTTCTCTTTCTCTGCATATCCATCTTTCTTATTTTGGTTTTTCAGATGAAGGTGAAAAAGCAGAGGAGGCATAGGAAAATCGTGACATTTTACAAGACTTGCTTTGGTTTCCACCAGCCTTTTAAGGTGCTATGTGATGGTACATTTATCCATCACCTTCTGGTGAATCGTATAACTCCGGCTGACAAGGCCCTGAGCAATATCCTCACTGCTACCGTCAAGCTCTATACAACCAGGTCTTCTTTTTCAATCCTTCTTCTATAAATATTATAGCTGTACCTGCATTATCTCTTGGTTTATGTTGTCTCATTTTGGAATCATTTTTCTATTTCCTCTATTTATTTATTTATTTTTTTGGTTGGGTTTTGAGCGGGGGATGCAGATGTGTTCTAGCAGAGTTGAAACGACTTGGTGCGTCATATTCTGGGGCTCTTGAGGCGGCTAATGAGCTTATAATTGCAAGGTCTTCCTCGCTTTCTTTCCTTATATATATGTTTGTATATCTATGCTTGTGCCAGTTGTTGTAGAGACTTGGTGTTATTAAAACTCTTGCTACTCCTCTCCCCCTTCTTCCTATTGATTGTTTCATTATGTTTGAAATGTGCAATAGATACTCAATTTGGCACTAAAATAATTGAGTTAGGAAACTACAATGTTTAGAAGAAATGTTTTAATTGTTAAAAATAATTAATCATTCTTAATGTTTTACCTGGATTAATATTTGCTGTAGTTGATGTGATTTGCAATCCAATTGAATGCTAAGTACATAGCTTCATATTTACTGATTAACTTAGAGACATGTATAGTTGTCTTATACTTAAATATCACATCTGGAGAATAGATGGAGCTGTTATTTTAGCATATCTCCTAGGAATAGTTATTTTATAAATTTTGATAGAAAGGACTGATAGTTATCATTATTTTATCGTTGATTTGTTGAAAGAATTATGTTAGGCAAAAAAGACATTCTTCAATTTTGATAATTGAAGATTGTTTTTGGTCTTGACTGTCAGCATCATTTTTCGGTTTTAAGAACTGAGGCTATGTCTTTGGTGCTGACTGTCTTCACTAGTTAGGTTCATTCTTGTTGATTTGATGGATTTTTTTTTTATATATGGCCCCTGATCTTGCTATATTAATGATGTTTCTTACATATTGCCTCCAAATAGCAGATGTGAGCATGAGAGAAGTAAGAGCGGTGATGCCTGCATCATGGAGGTTATTGGAGAAAATAATTCTGAGCACTTCTTTGTTGCTAGTCAAGACGTTGACCTGCGCAAGAAGTTACAAGAGGTTAGAATGTATATCTATGTTCATTCTAGTATTTGGGAATTTTTTCTACTAATATTTCATTGTAAATTGGATTCATGGCAAAAATTTTATCATAATTGATGAAATGTATGAACTCCAAAATGAAACAAGTTTGTCTTGATTTGACATTCATGATGTTAGTGTGGTTAATTGTTAATTCTAGTATTTAGGAATTTCGTTTCCTAAATATTTCATTGTGAATTGGCCTCATGGCAAAAAAATTCTTAAAATTGATGAACTTTATGTTTAAGCTTGAAAGAGAAATAAGTTTGTTTTGATTTGAATTTCTTGGTGAATAACATCTGAACTGGATTGGTTGTGTGGAAACTATTTTACATAGGTTAATTTGCTATAGGCTTCTTTGCATCCCATGTAACTCATAGTCATTGTTTATTTTAGGATCAAAAGAGAAAAACCCTTAATATTTTGTCATCCCAGTGTCTATCATATGCCCTTTTCAACTGTTATTCATTTCTTACGTTGTAGTATTTCACAATTGTCTTATTTTTCGAATTTTCATTCAGGGTTCCTATTTGTGGTCCAACTACTCAAAAGAAAAATTAGAAATTTTTTTGGTTCAAGTCTAAAATTTCATATATCTGATGTTTATAATGGTGTACACTTGAACATATATTCTTTCTAATCTGCTTGTCTGCAGGTACCTGGTGTGCCTCTGATATATGGTCTTAGGACTGCACTCTTTCTTGAACCACTGTCTGAATTTCAACGACAATATGCCAAAACTTCTGAAGAAAAACAATTGCATATGACCGCATCAGAGCATCACACATTAAAGGAGGTATTGAATAGATTGTCTGTTGAAAAAGCTGCAATTTCCTTGGATGAAAACAAGGATTTAGATTATCAAAGCACAGATGTGCGGGTAGTAAAGAAGAACAATATTGCTAGGAAATCAACAGAAATCAGAGATAAAGTTCAGTTCAAGAGAAAAAGAGCAAAGGTCATACTTTACACACTTTTTTTTCCCCAACACTTTCTTTTTATTGTCACTTGTTCAAGTTTAGTTTACTACAACCTATGCTTATAGCTTTAACCAATTACTGGATTGTTGATATAAATAGTCTTCCCTTCTTTCTTATTATTTTCTCCATTTTTTGTATCTTAAAATTTGTGTAATTAAAGTGATGGAAATATATAGGAAATCAAATTGCTATAAACCCTTTAAAAGGTTAGGCTATTGTGCGCACTTATCTTAGGGATTAAATAAATAAAGCCTTGTCTTTAATGTGTTATTTTCTTTTTCCGCTATTTTTTTTAAATGATTATGTGTCAATATAGTACTGTGTTAATCAAAATGAGAATGTTTCTGCAACAGCATAATTATGATGTCTTGATCTGGTCAAATTAGATTGTTGACTAGGGGAAAAAACTGGTTTGAGTTATAATAAATCATATCATAATTCTGATTGCATTTAGGTGCTCTGTCAGATGACTTAGTCAATGATACCAAACAGGCTTCCCTTCGTGGTATCTCTGTCTTGTTAAACCTCTCTAGTGTTCTCAAGGATTTAGATTGTCTGTGGAGAATTTAACCAATACTGACCTCATTTAAGCAAAATAAATAGTTTTATTTGAAGGTGCATGCATATCAGACACATAAGATTGGTTGTGTTGTTTCTCTTGTTAATTTTTCTTGATTTGTATGATCTATTATATCTGAAATGTTGAAATTTAATTACTTGAAAGATGTCACTTAAGTCACAAGTAATTGTTTTTGGTGGCTTATGTTTACCATATGTAGCTATACCTTTTAAAGTGTGAATTGTACTGTCGATTTTGTAGGGTCCTAATCCACTTTCATGCAAGAAGAAGAAAAATCGTGAAAATAAAAAAAGCGCTCCATTGAAGGTTAGATTCGCAAAATTTCCATTTTCTTCATGTTGTGCAGGGAGCATTTTCCTCAGTTTTTTCTGGAGTACGAAAGTTTGGTATTTGAATTTATACCACTTGTGCATTATAAAAGGAATTAGAGATTTCATTCTTATGATAGATGGCAAACAATAAAAGGAATTAGAGATGTAAAATAGACCAGGATTATCTCAGATCTATTTGAAGGCTTTATGATGAGAAATAAATTACCACAGCAATTATATTAATGTTGTTATCTTTATGAAGACTCTTGGACTGGTCATCATCAACCTAAAAAATTATTATGCCATAGTGTATAACCTCCTATTGAATTTGCGATGATGGTATCATCATTACTTATGATGCATTGCTGTAGCTACATATTGTATAATGTTTATGTTTGTTTCCCTATTTGGTAATTGCTGGTGTCCCGTCTATATTGAAAATAATAGAGAACGGAAGAAATACTTTTTGGTCATTTTAGCCTCCTCTTTTTCCTATCAGTAGGAATTGAAGGTTGCTTACTCGTTTTGGACTTGAGAAATGTTTAAAAATGCCTTAGTCAATTTTTTGCCTTTACTTTCATCTTTTCTGAATTTAATATTCAATTTATTTCGCCAAAGTAGTTGAAGCATCTTCTTTAAGAATATGCTTTTCTTTGTAAATTTCAATTATATATTTTTTTCTATATTATTTCAACCATCATAGTTTTTTTAAGCATTGTTATTTTTTTATGCAGGAAGTGGGTGATAACACAGTGAAGAAGAGACATAGGAAGAGGAAGAGGTCGCATAAAGGGCAAAATGCGACTGAAGCAAACAGTTAGTTGTAATTCAATTTACAAATTTCGACCAATTCTGCTGTCCAGCTAGTCTCAAGCTTAAAAATGTTAGATAGCAATTAGAGCTGGAAGTGTATGTTTGTTGACAACCAGCATAATTTTTTGATCTTGCCCCCCTCCCCTCAAAAAAAAAAAAAAGAGTTGTTTGGATATGTTTTCAATATTTTTTTTCAAAAACTGTTTTCAAATTTAAAGAAAATGAAATATAAATGGTATTTAGATAAGTAACTAAAAAAATGTTTTATTTAATTATAAAATCAGCATCTAAACCAAAAGAACTAATTAAAAGGACATTACAAACTTCTTCTTTTTTTTTTTTACACATTTGAAGTTATAATTTAAAAAAAATTAAAAATAATGTCAAAGAAAAGTGAGATTTTAAAAAAAATGAAAAAAATAGAAATCCCTTTAAAAAAGGGCGAACAAACAGATCTATAATTTTATGATAAATGATTTTTAGATGAAATTTTTACAAAGCTCCCATTAATATATGACATGTCACACGATAATCATTATAATATGTTTTATTGTTTACATAACTAACATTTCATATGTATTTCTCGACATTTACCATGAATATGTTTAGAATACTTAAAAATTTTATTGTGTTAATTTATATTCGTATGATCAATTAATTATTAAATTATATAATATTTCAATTAAATGAGTTAAGTGAATGAGGTCAGACTGGTTTTTTATTGGATGAATTTGCAAGTTTTTAGACTTGTTTATAATCATACATAGAATTGTGAAATAAAAGACATTTGATTTAGGGAATACTATTACATTCCGATTCCCAAAAATAATTCATACCAATGATTTTATTTTACATAAATAATTAGTAAGTTGGTAATTTATAATTGATAGATGATAATGCATAAATTAATTGATTATATAAGGAGTATTTTATAAAATTAAACGTTAAATTAGTTAAAATCATAAAATGATATAAAATAATATTTTAATAAAAATGAATATATAATTAAAATTATTTATATTTATTTAAAAATTAAATTGTATTAACATTATTAAGAAATTTGAAATAAAAATATAATATTTAAATTTATTTAATTAATTAGATTTTATGAATTTATATATATATTTTTATTTTATTATTTATAATAAAATTATAATTACTTAAAATATAATTAATTATATTTTATGATATTATTTATTTATATTTATAATTTAAAATTAAGATATAATTATATTAAAATAAAATTAGTTATAATTTATAAAAAATATTTAAATTTATATTATGTAAAGTATGGGCTGTAAATTAATAAAAAATAAAAATATATTTGAAAAAATTTTAAAAAGATAATATCTTATAAGTTATTTCAGATATTTTGTTAAACTAAAATTTATTTTTTAATACATTTAAATATTAACTTATAATTAATTGATTAAATCAGTAAATTATAAATTAATTTATTTGTAATATAAAACTTGAAGCTAATGTGATATTTTCATATATAATTCAAGTTGATTTGAAAATGAGGAACTTTTTATAATGATTTTGTACGTCATTACCCTAATAATTGTAACGTGGGGTTAAGCCAAATATTTTTAAAAATTTTGGACGACTGATTTCTTTCTTTTTTCAATTTTGACAAATTAATAAGGTTCATCCAAATATATAACATAGATAAATGAAATTTATTCTCTTTGATATGTGAACAAAATAACGGTTGAGATTACCAAGAGTATAATTGCATATATAATATTACAAGCGATTTGGTTTATACATTTGCCATGCAAGTTCATGCAGAAAATTAATTTTTCTTTAAAACAAATATTTGTGTATTTTTCGAGAATTACTCAGTTGTCCTATTTCTCCAATTTTGATAATTAGTAACCGGTTAAACAACTCTCTTATTTATATGTAATTTTTTATTCAAATTTTCATCTAGACATGATAATTATGGTTTTAAACTAGCTTTTGAATCACTGGAAGGGCAATTAGAGGTTTATTTTACTTAATCATTTTTATATTTGTAAATTTAAATGACAAAATGTTAAAATTGGTATCATAAAAGAGTCTTCCAAACGTCGTAACGAAATGAAATATTTGCATGTTTCCCAAATAGCGGTACATACCTTTTCCAGAGAATTGTCTCCATTTATTCTCAAGAAAAATTATTGTTTTTAATATAGTTATGAAGAGTTTGGAAAAAATAATATTTTCTTTCATCTTAAAAAGGAATTTATTTTTCTTTATTATCATAACTTTAATTGTTAATATAATGGCAGGTCACTCCTTTATTAGTACACATGCAAATAATATTTTTTTATAAAAAATATTTTTTAAAAAATGGAGCATTTGATTAAAGAAAAACTCTTCGTGCATGGAATTCAAATTTGAAAATCCAGCAGCAAAAGTACATCATATCTCTTGAAATTAGAGATTCGTGCACTTAGAATTTAACTGGGAATAGATTTTTGGGGCCTAACATCTTCCCCTTTTCAGATTTTTTTGAGTGAACTCCAATTTTCGTTTCTGGTGAATATAATTGTATTAATTTCATCCTTATATAATATATTTTATCAACTTCATTTCTCACATATTTAAATTTGTCCCAATTTATCTTCCAACATTCTTCTCAATTTTGTTCTTTATTTATTCAAATTTGTATTTGTCCAATTACATCCCTTATTCAAATTCATCCATTTTTCATTTTCATTATTAATTAACGTGAACACCAATAAAAGTGATGTAATTGGACAAATTTAAATAAGTTAAGGATAAATTTATTAAAAGATATTTCATGAAAAGGAAATTAATACAAATTAGATTCGGCAGGTATGAAAACTGGTGTTTAGTACTTTTCTTACATCGAACTTTGTTTTCTTTCATCGATTCTCTGCGGGAGTCACAAAAAGAAATTCAATATACTGTATCAATATTTTCTCTACTACATAACTTCCAAACCTGGCTATTGAAATCAACCTTCAAAGATATATCACTCGCTATTTTTCTGTTCTTTACATTCTGAGAGGCAATAGACTTCTCAAGGATCTGTTTTATATTTTGCTCCTACTCCTCGCTTATTTGTAACGCAGGTTTTCATCAATCTTCTCTATTTTTATATAAATTTTGTAAAGAATTAGCTTAGTAAGGATTTGTAACTTTTCAAGAATACCATATGTATTCATCTTCTGTGTTAGTGACTTCATATGAAATTCTTCATATTCAACAAGTGTATCTAATATTGTATTATGTCTATTTTCCAGAGGACATGCAGTGGAAGAAATTGAGAATCAAATTTGATGCTAGGCCATTGTGTCTTTTTTATTATTATTATTTTTATGGTAATAGTGACTTTTCACTTAATGCATACATGCAAATTTTTTAGTTCGAACTCCAAACAAAACAAAAAATAAAGTATTTAAGATAATATTAGAATTTAGTTTGATTTGATGGCGTGTTGCATTGAAAGCACCCACAAGTAGCACATTTCTTGATTCTCAATATGATTAATGTTGTTACTTTTATTGTTTACCTTAACACTTGCAAGCATGTCTCTTAAATGTTTTATTTGCATATTACTCTTAAGTGCCATTTTTTTTCATAATAGCAAGAGTTATTAATCTACTACATATACAAATACAAGGATCCGCAATTAAATCCAACAACAGAAGACAAAGTTTTCAAAAAAATACTAAATATCATTTGAGTTAAAAGTTTTTGGCTTAAATGTCATTTTGTTTGGCTGCATTTTTGCTTAAGTGAATCTTATCGATTGCTGCAAATTGATTTCCCGTGTAAAATGATCTTCTAATTTGAAATCCCATTACTTCATGTTGCATATGGCTACGATCTGTTGCATCGTCATCTCTGTGCTCCTCTTCTAATATAGAAATCTTTTGTTTCATGGCTGCATAAGGCTTTGATCTATAAGTTTTTCTTTCTTATCCTTCTCATATGCATTTTTTTTTCTAGTTATATGCAAATCATCCAAAGAAATCTATCTGCAGCGAATGCTTCTAGAATAATGTTCTAAAGTTCATTGGTGCATAGGTTGGCAAGAGCGATATAACATTTTCTTCTTCCATTGCCACCGCTGGAATAGAGCAGCCCAAAAGAGATGGAGCAGAAAGTATTACTTCCAATCTGTGATAGAGTTGGAATACATCGCCTTTTGGTGCATGTCACTCAGGCTTCTTAATTTTAAATTGCAGTTGTGATTACGGATGCAGTTATATTGTGATTAATAAAATTATAAATAAATATGAGAAAATGCAATCATTACAATACGATTGTGATATGATCCTATAAATCAAAAAATGTTAAGCTTCTCATACTTTATTTTTTGTAAGTAACTAATGAATTTCTGACTGATATTTTTAAATAAAAGCAATACATTGCCTCCAAGACTTGATGTTGAACCAATTTGACTGTATCAAGAACATATATTCACATAATACTAGAGTAAGATGTTATCAGTCCGGTAATATAGTCGGGTATAAGATAATTATTGATTTGGAATGAGGTGGGACAACAAAACAAGACTTTATAGCAAAGTGTACCTTCTCCAAATGTTGGATTTCTTATTTGAAAAAGCAACTAGAAAAATGACTGTGTCTTGTAGCACCAATATTAATTTGGACTTTTAACACTGTCGTGAGAGAAACCAGGTTTCCTAATATGTTAATGTTAGATTAAGAAGGATTGATCTATCATATAATGATTTATTTTCAAGTCTTCTAAGATTGTAACCCTGAAAAAGAGCTGCAAGGGGCAAAAAACACTTCATTGGACACATTGCTCCGTCTGAAAACTGTTTTTGGGCAAAATACAAATAGACCTCTGATGTAAAGCCCATTATCACAAAAACCTTTTATTTAAGTTTCAAAATTTACAAATAATTCTATTAAAATTTTCAAAAAAATTGAAAATATTAAAATTTCAATTAGAGAAATAGGAAAAGACAAAGATAAGTCATGTATGAATTTTTCTAACTATTTTTTCAATATAGCAAAGTCAAATAAGCAAACAAAATAAAAGAAACAAATATCTTGTCCCTTTTGCACCTTCAAATGCAATTTAGTCAAAATTTAATAATAATTTACTTAATATGCTTATCTTCAATCATATCATAATCACATTATAGAATTAATTTTGTTATTAACAATTTATTTTAGAAGAAACTTTTTTTCAGAAATTAGTTATATTTACATTTAAAATAGTTAGAAACAGATATAAGTGATTTACATGCCATTTTTCTTTTTCTTTAATTGAATTGTCAATATCATCACTTTTTTTTTATAAACTTCAAAGAATTTATTATTAACTTTTGAAATATAAAGAGGGTTTTGTGATACTAAACCATAGTTTTAGTATCTTATCTAGAGTATTTTGCATCTTTATTCACTATCAAGATCAAATCAGATATACAACATTCTGTTACATCGATGGACTTTTGAAAGAATTTAAGCGGAATGGGGAAATCTTTAGTTAATTCCAAGTACGACAGAAAATACTCTCTGCATTTCCACTGCAGGATCCCCATCAATTCCTGAAATTGAACGCCAAGCAATATGTTCGTCCGGTCTAACCAAAAGTGCCCCTCGATCAGTCATGTTGCACATGCTCCACCAATTTGAAGTCGATGATCTTTCGACTTCAGCAACATCTACGTAATTCTCCCACGGTGATAATGCCCCCTTGCTTCCTTCCTTGAATTTTTCAAATGATCCAACAGGCCAAAGAATACATACTTTGACGGATACTTGGCATTCCTCAGCCACTTTGAATGCAGCATTAGCTAAATGGTAAGATTCGTTCATAGGTCTTATTATCAGGAGAAACTCAACTTTGTCTGCAGACACAAGATCTTGTGTAGAAATAGTCTCCTGCAAAATACACATTACACTGAAACAATCCGAACTGGAAGGAAGGCGTAGATGCTATACAACAGTTCACCTTCTTAAGCCAGCAACCACTAGCTTCAATTTTAAGGAATTTAGATTCTCTCATTTCTTTTTGCTCATGTTCCCTATTATGTTGGAGAAGAAGACATAGAACCCTATGTGCAATAAGACAATACTTTTTATATATGCAGTGAAACCCACAAAAGTTCTTGTGTTCATCTTTTCCAACATGCCAAGAAAAGGAGAAGATTCAAATTCCAGATGAAGATGTTAGTCTTCATGCATCCATTTATAGTCAAACACATTACTAATGACCCAAAATTACAAACCTGATTTAATGAGTTCACCTTCACGTACATATGAGGCAATCTTGATCCTGGATTTGTTGAAGCAATGTAGTTCCTTCGACGACCTGTGGGCATTTCTGGAGGATTCTCTGGATTATCACTCTCTGGCACAACTGCTCCTTCCAGGTACCTAAGATTAACATCCCAATTACTTGACTAGAGACTACCACAGTGCTCATCCATCTCATGATTCATACATCAAAATACTAAAATTTAAATTGGCAAGGCAAAAGTCTGCATAATTCTAGGCACATATTTGACACAATCAACTATAAATTTGCACAGAAATCTGAGATTGGAGTAACTGCCTGAGGACTATGCAAAATGGTGACAATTTGCTGAGTAATACAGGATGAGGAAAATAAATAATTGCAATGATACCTAAAACCAAGATCTTCGGCAGGGAACTGGAGTTGAAGGCTTTTTCCTTCTTCAAATATATGTCTTAACTTAGCAAGCCTTGAGGCTCCAAGAGGATTGCTTTCATTTAAAATAGAATCAGAGAGCTGTGCACGGCCAATTGCAAAAATTCCATCCAACACTACCTTCTGCAATCCCAATGGCAACATGGAACCAATCCCATTACTAACTAATTCATGTACTGCAAATAAAGGGGAACAAAATAAATTTCGTAGCTATATTTCTTTTATCTAGCAAGGAAGAAGTTGTGCATCCATATTTCTTATACTAAACCGATAAAGAAAGCAAAAGAAAAAGAACTTCGGAATTTCCATGTACCTGAGTTTGCAACTGTTGGATCAAGACCAAGTGCAGCGGGAACAGACATGGCAGCTTTGAAGTTTTTAAGACTTAATGCTGTGTTGAATATAGCAATCTGACAATAAGACAGCAATAATTATCTACAATGCATTTACAATTTAAGTAAATTCTTTCATAAAAGAAGATTAATGAAGTACCGGTTTTCGTTCAGTTTCATAGGTATTTAGCATTGAAGATGGTGCAATACCCTTAATGACAGAAGCTATTTTCCAAGCAAGATTATGAACATCCTGAATGCCAGTATTCATTCCTGCAATATGACAGATATTTACATCATATTACTCCATATAAACATATTAGACGACAACAAATATATAAATATTCTAACTTAACAATATATGCATATTAATAAAAGATTTTGGCAAAGATTTAGAAAACTCACTTGGCATTTAATCCTCATCTTACAAAATTTAATTAATATCATCAACTTCACTTGGCAGTAACAGTAGTCATCATCTAATTCTAAAGATATTCCAGCATTACCTCTATTCTGTACCATTAAATATTTTTAACTATGTTAATTACTTTAACTGATTTCTGTATAACCCCCCCCCCCAGGCGCAAAATAAAAAAAAATACAATTTGTACTATACTGAAGGATAACCATGTCTAGCAGATGTAATCCCAATAATCAATAACAATCATATCTGCACACATTCCAATACATTAAACAACCTTATCAAACACCATCTGAAATGTTCAGCAGCTTTCATATTTTCTGGCTATGAATTTAGGGCTTTAAGATTCTGTTATGATGTTTATTTACTCTTCAGGCAATTCCATGGTGAGCTCAGTCTCTTGAGTATTTTCACCACAGGATTACCTATTTTGTATTGAGATCTGTGTTCTTTCATTTAATTCATCTGCTTTGAGATTTCAAAATAGATAATCCCATGGTTAAATGCTCAACCTCTAAAACTTGATCCCCCCATAGAACTTTAGGGAAGTTTATTTCCTATTCTTTGGGAATAAGCTATTAAGGTCGATTTAAACAGTTGTCAGGATTTCTTAGGGAGAATATAGTCAGATTATGAAAATTTGATCAAATATGCTCTGTTACTGGGTTCTATAATGCACTCCAATACTCGATCCTTGGGTGTGATGACTGTGGAACTGTAATACACATACCATGAACTCCTAGTCCCCAAGTGTTTGACCTTTAATTCACCCTAAAACCTTTCATTATCAGACAAGTGTAAAAAAAAAAATCCATCCTATGTCATATTCAAAGTAATATAAACATATTTAGACTCACTAGTGGCCTTCTGCTATCTGCATATGTATAGAACTATTTACCAAATCCACCAGCAGGAGGAAATCGATGGGCAGCATCACCAGCAAGTAATATTTGGTTGCCACAGCATATAAACTTCTCGGCAACTTCAGCATGCATAACCCATGGCTTTATGTCTTTTACATTTATGTCACCAAACTCACGACCAACAAGTTTGCCAACTAACTTTTCACATATCTGTTAGAAATTAAATCATTTTCAGATTTTTTTTTTTAATAGAAATCATTTTCAGAGTGCAATACTCATAAAAATGTGATACACTGGATAATATCAAAAGAAATCACTCATTAACCTGCATGTTTACAAACTGTTTTAGCGCAGGTCTTCAATGCATTATTGTATAACAAATTTCATCAAGCATGGCAAAACTATATGCAATTATGCATCATATAAACCATAAACAATATATAACAAATAGATGATACCTTTAAACTGAAATCCTCAGGTTTCTGCTGAGGCGGATAAAATGGTATCTGCAAGAATACAACCACATTTATAATTTTGCTTGACAATAATAAATCAATAGTTAGATAATAATGGCATTCCTAGTATTTCCATAGTATGTTTTACCTGCAGAACAAATTCACCTTCTTGGAGATCATGAGCAACAAGGACTCCAATAGCTTCAGTATTGAAGATAAAGAAAAGCATACCAGGATTCTCCATAAGCAAATACTGGCCAAGGCTTTTGCTCAAGAAATGGACACTGATAAGCTTTTGCAAATCCTTCTCCCCACTCATTCCTATTCCTGTAAGCCTTCTCACTGTACTCCCTGCACCATCAGTACCAACAAGGATGTTACAATGGATATTCTGCTGTACAAGCCTCCCTTTGTTGATTAAAGATGCAGTGACAGTAACAAAGTCATTGCTGGCATCAATAGATACACACTCATGACCCATCATTATTTTCATTCCACAGAGCTGTTCATTTCCTTCCGAGCTTCCAGGTGCACAGATTTGGAAGCCTAGATTTTCAAGCTGCTTAAGTAGTAATGTAGTTAGCTTGTATTGTGAGAAGTGGGCAACAGTGACTGGACTGACAACATGCTCAAGATCTGATGACACATAAAAAGATATATAAATTCATACTGACCAGAAAGAACAAAAATATGCTATCTATTGTTTGATGCTACATGTTCTGCACTACATGCAAATATTCTCAAAATTTGACATGAAATAATAAGAAAGCTTCCCACACATCAGACTTGAGAAAGCTATAAGGACTATAGAATAGCACCTCCAGGTTGAACATGGTCTACAGATCCAAGAATTGAACCAGACAATGAAGTACAATATACAAACTTCCTCCATAAATCCACTGGTGGTTGAGAATTTTGGATCTCCTCAGCAAGGCCATCTATTTTGCGGAAAATCTAAGGTGCACTCTTGGTCAAAATAATTCACAATACCATTATTTAGAAAATACAATGACTTCACAAGTATTTTAAGTAGGAATTTAACCTCCATGGATCGATTGTTGATGAAGTGTGCTTGTGGATGTCTAGAGAATGTTGTGTTTCTCTCCAAAACAGCACATTTAATCCCTATAACCAAAAGAAAGAAAGACGACACAATTTTGTTTTTGGGGGAAAAAAAAAAAAAGATGATATTAATACGAACAACAACATAATTACAAAAATGGGAGGACAAGAAATCCTCCTAATGGGAAAAAGGGAAATGAACTAGAATCTCTAATTCATAATAGCTTTCCAAGCTCTATGTGAATCCATAGAGAAACTCCCTTAAAAAGTCATGAGCTAACACCCACATAGAGGCAAAGAAAACAACTCTATCCCACAGAAGGTGAGTGGGAAGAAATGTTTGCTGAAATACTCTCACATTTCCTTTCAACCATGAACAACACAAACTAGAAAAAAAGTGCCACTTCCACAACAGCTTAAACTCATTCCTACAACCAAAACCCCTGTACTTGACTTGACTTAGCATATTGGAGTAGTATGACAGGTTAAGTTGAAAGAAACAATAAAGGATACATCATTAAAATGTTTTCAATCACAGCAAAACTCAAGTATATGTATACAAAGTAAAAGATACAAAAGGAAAATTTAGATAATTCCCTGCACCAAATTTATAAATGGAGTAAGAAATTGTCATTCATAATGAGGTTACATACTGCAGTCATTATCTATTTTATCAGTCAACACTATTGTTTAACAATGAAAGGTCTATCTCACGCCAAAAACATGCATGGGGTACCAAAAACAGCCAATGCATGAATGTTAGAATAGTCTTTAGAAAAAAAAAATTATAACAAAACAAGTTGAAAACAAGCATATTAATGAGCGTACCTAATTTAGTAAGAAGAATAGATAGAACAAGACCGACAGGTCCTGCTCCAATGATCAGAACTGGAAGTACTTCACCATTGTCTTTGAAATGCTGAACTTTAAAGAAGCTTCTGCTTTGTACGTGCTGCAGTGGGTAGATCCCCTTTCCAATTTTAAGTTTGAACGAGCAATTATAACTCCTAAGAATCCCTAGAAAACCCATGATCCAAATGTTGAAATCCAAGCCTATCTTTTTTCCATGGCAGAGAAAATATAATCTGAGAATGGGAGAGTAAAAAATCAGCGAGGCCAACAAGTTAGTGGATAATATCTTATCTTGTTCTGATAAATATAATTTAACAAGTACTTACATTTTCTAAAGAAAATTTTCTCTTTCAATTTTGAGCAGTTAATCACATTAACCAAAAGAAGAGGAACATAGTCAACCCTCATGTCATGAACAAAAGAAAATATAAGAAAATTATGAAACAATTTAATAGACACAGCAGGTGGGGAGAATCAATCTTGAGGATTTGAGAGTACATTCAACATAAGAACAAAGCATTGACGTGAAAACCAAACTAAATGTGGTTTTCTAATGTTAGGTAAAATCCAAGAGCTACAGCGATTACTTTGCGATTAGAAGGTAAATCCTCACATTAGAATTACCCACAACCATTAGAGGGGGCAGGGGAGCTGGTGAGAGAGTCTGCAAGAAAACAAATAAAGCCTTGGAATTGTTTTCCTAGACTAGCATAGTCAGTGATAATTCGTAAAACTTGGGTTACTAGGTGGCAAATAATGTAGACCACTTGTTAATTTAATTAGGGATCATGTTGTTGGCTTTGTTGTGGCAATTAAGAATTTGAACTAATAGCGGATTTGTTGTTATGCTGGCCTTATTTCTAGGTTATCTATGATGGGCAAGATGACCGATTATAATTCTAACAGGAGTTTATGCTTATCCTATATGTAATGTGGTCAGCACATAAAGACTATAGAGTTCTATTTTGATGACATCTGAAGTAGAGAGAAATTCACCCTCCTTTCACATGTGATCATGGATGCTTTATCGATTGCAAGCGCACTTTAAATAACAAATTACTTGGTTTACAAATGTATATGCTGCAAAATGTGATTGGATGTAATTGTTTATTGCTACATTTATTTCAACATGAGGCATCTCCCAACACCGACTAAAATTTAAAACTCACTCCATCCAAGGGAGAACGAAAGTGATAATATAATGCACTGAACAATATGAAGGAAGGAGAGACAGTTTGAAAGAATGAGCACTTATCCAACTAATACCTAATAATTGACTACAAGAGCGCTCATTCTGAGTAAAGGAGACAACAAGGCACACGTGTCTATGGAAATCCAATCTACAGCACATATACAGCCAGAAGTCGCAAATCCCAATAGACAGAACTGCATTTAAGCATCGCATAATTTTATTTACTGATTTTGACAAGACAGCCGTGATGACAACGAAACCAACATGCCAAACTCAATTGAGACATTTTATCAAACATGTGACAATCAATCCAATATCCAAGCAAAACCCGAACACTTTAGAAACTACAAAGGCAGATTAAATTAGATTAGGCTTATGTCATGAACAACTTCAAGTACACAAGAATAAGCATACTAAACTCATGGAAAAAAATGGATAGCCTAATTGAGCTGCAACCGATACAACGGAATGAGGATTTTGGGAAAACCCACCTGCAATAAAGACCTCTAAAATTTGGGTTTGCTGCCCCTTTTCTTTGCTACGCCCACTGCTATAGCGATTCAGGGAAGTCTGCTGGAGGTTCGATGGTAGGGAAGACGAGATTTGGCGGCGGTTTAACGGAGGGTTCACATTAGAGAATAAAAGAGGTTGAGGATAGTTTCCATGATGAATGCGGTGCTGTTTATGTTGAAGAATATACAAAGGAAATGGAAGAATACAGTAAAGAGGATGGCGGAAGAACGGAGACAGAGAGGAACGGGCCTGGGCAGCTGGTTGCAGAAAACTAGCGCCAAAAAAATAATAATAATAATAATAATTAAAAAGGGAAAAACTCTTGAGTTAGATTTTTGTCTTTTTTTATTTTTACTTAAAAAACTTGAAACCTAACTTCAATTTTTATCATAAATTTTTTATGCAAATCATTATTGTATTTCGATTTACGATATGTAATCTTTTTTTAAACATAATTTTGAACTCTATTTAATTATTTAATAAAATTTTAAATTTAAATAATTAATTTAATTATTTTTATTAATTATATCACATAAAATTTACGTTAAAAATGACATAATATGCTAGCAAGTAATGTGGTTTGTATTCAAAAAATTCTTAAAAAATTATAATTCCATAAAATTATAAATTAAGTGGAGGGTTAATTAGTGCTAACTTAAAGATTTTGTATAGTTTAAGGTTTAGATTCCCAATTTTCAAAGTTAAACAAGAAAAATCTAATCTTGAGGGTTTTTATTTACAAAGTTCAGGGGTATTTTCCATTTAAAAAAATATATTTTCTTCTTGATGTCAATATACATACATATATATACCTCTTTTTTCTTGTATATTACATATTAATTAAAATAATAAATTTATATAACTATATAATTTGAGATAATTTTGTCTTTTTATTTATTTTTTATAAATTAGTTAATTAAAAATAATACATTATTTTAGTATTTTTAAAATGACTAATTAGAATTACCAATGAACTCATCAAAATAGCTATTGATTACACAAAAAATAGTTGTTTGAATTTGTCAATCAACTAAATACCCAAAAATTAACTAAAAATTGATAAATTAGCTAATTGTTAAACACCTTTTTTATCTTTTTTTTTCTTTTACTTTAAAAACATGAAATCAAAGCTTCAATTTTGATCATAGATTTTTTATGTAAAAATCATTATTGTATTTTGATTTACTATATGTAACCTTTTTTTAAACATATTTTTTAACTCCAGTTAATTATTTAGCTAAAATTTTAGATAATTAATTTAATTTTTACTAATTATATGACATAAAAATTATGCTAAAAAAATGACCTAATATGCTAGCATTAATAAAGTGATTTATATTTAAAACATTCTTAAAAAAAATACTTGCATAAAACTATAAATTAAGTGGATAATTAGTATTGATTTTATGATTTTATATAATTTAAGGTCTAGATTCGAAACTTTTGAAGTTAAAAATGTAAAATCCAATCACTTAAAGTTGAGAGATTTATTTACCAAAAAAAAAAAGGTTCAGTGATGCAAGCTATCATAATTCAGGACCAAAAAAGTAATAAAATTAACCAAACACGAATAATTTAATATGGTTTAGGTTTTAGCCTACTTTATAGGTAAAGATAAAATATAAATATACTAATTTGGAGGAATTACAACAAGAATGCAAAATATTTAATTATTTTCAAAACCTAAAAATACACTAAAAATACCTTATAACTTTTCTCTAATGGCGATACAATTCTTTACTAATGATATATATACTCTTCACTCTAAAAATATCAATAAAATGGTAAATGTTAATTATGGGATCTCATAACCCCTACAGGGGTTACAAATGCAAACTCTCTCACCTTTCTTTTCTCCACAGCATAAACTTTGCATTACAAAAATAGTTATAATCCGAATTCTAATTTAATAATAAGTCTAACTTAATCATAAAACTAAATAATAAGATATATCTAATTTAATTAGAGTCCTTATCTAACCCAAATCCAAACTTAAATATGACGAAGATAAAATTAGGAGATTATCCTATTTAACAAAATTTAGGATTTGTGTCAAAATCTTAACAATCTTCACATTAACACAAATTCTATAATAAAAAATATTCAAACTTTTAATCAAGTAACTCTAGCTAGATCTAATAGTTCACCAAATTTGACTTATCTTCTCCTTAGATAAGGAATGTATTCAAAACTTCACCTCTAATAGAGCACTATCATTTTATATATGCATCAAAAAGGATTTCATCAAAATTGATTCATCTTTTCTATTTAAAAATTTTTTCAACAAAACCACTAAAAGAATACAATTAGAGCTACTGCTCAAACAAAATTTAGGTTTGATAAACTCCAAAATAAATATATGAAAAAACTTCTTTAATTAATCTAAATACAATAGTAGAACTAACTAATACCATTTTTAAACCTAACAAAATCAAGCTCTGATACCACTTGTTAATATCAGAGGTGGAAGCAAGCTTTTATACTACTGGTTAAGAATTTTTCATTAATGGTTGCCATAATGTGTGTTGTCATAATTCAATATCAAAGAAGTAATAAAATCCATTAGATACACAAATAATTTAACATTATTCAAGTTTTAACTTACTCTACGAATGAAGATGAGAAACAAATCTATTAATTTTAAGGAATTATAAAGAGAATACAAAGTATTTAATTACTCTTAAACTCACATCACAAATATACCTAAAATACCTCATAATCATCCTTTAATTAGTAGTATTTCACAAATGATATATACACTTTTCACCTTAAAAATCTCACTAAAAATGTAAGAGCTAATTGTGGGATCTCAAGTAACTCCATGAGGCTACAAATACAAATCCTCTCACCTTTTTCTCTCGACACCATAAACTTTGCATTACACAAGTATTTATAACAAAAATCCTAATTAAAGAATGAGTCTAAGTTGATCACAAAATAAAATAATAAGATATATCAAACTTAATTAGAGTTTTTTTCTAACTAAAATCCAAACTTAAATAAAATGATAAAATTAAGAGATTATTCTATTTAACAAGAATCAGGAATTATGTCAAAATTCCAACAAATTATAATTTTTTTATCAAAAATAAAATTTATAAAAGTCTTTAAATGCAACCTTAAAAAGGAAAATAGAATATTTTTTATTTATTTGTCATGAAATCTATTGACACTTATAGTTTTTTAGTAAAAGAAATTATAATATTTTATATAGAAATTATGACTTTTATAATTTATAAAAACTTACAAAATTTTGAATATAAAAGTATCACATTTTTAATAATTTTTCCTTTTTGAAAAATGTATGAATAATGCATGGCATAATTCCTTTATGAGATTTAGTTCTTATATACAAATGAATCTTTTCAGATTTCAAAAATGCTTCACATACATTCAAATGTAACATGGTTTTTTAGCATAGACTACACTTTTTTAAAGAGTATAAGATAAGATTCAAAATAAAACTTATAGCTTGTAGTTTGCTTAGATGAATACAAAAAAAAAATAGTTAGTTTAAGTAATGGGAGGGAATTGAAAAGGAAGGAAATGAAAGAGAAGGATAACATATATCGCATCTTTTATTTAAGAGTTTTGTTTAAGAAGGAGAAAGCAATTGGAGTTTATATTTAACCTTCCAAAGTCATCCACTCTTCTTTTTGTATTTCTCTAAATTGGGAGTTTTGGAACATGATTTACAATTTTAACTATATTTTATTCCTTAATTTATATTCTTAATGTTTTATTATTATTTACATTTATTTCAAAATTAAGCACCTAGCATGTAAAAAAAATTATTCTTGTGAAAATTTTCTATTAAAAATTATTTTTTGAAAATTAATTAGACCTAACAATTGTTATCCATATTTATTTATCCATACACATGCATCCTTATTTTGATATATTTATATTAGTTTTAAAATGAACATAGATCGAGTCATTATTAGTTTTGTTAAATGAGGATTATATTAGGATCTATGATAATTTTTTCATAAATTTTTTTGTAAGAATTATAATATTACTATATGTTAACTTATCATATCATTTTTCAAAGAGAATTTTTTTAAAAAAAGAAAACTTTTTAGAGATAGTTTTTTTGAAAAAAATTTTTAACTATTAATAACTTAACTTTTTAAGAAAGGGTTGAATTGTAAAAATGCATACTAATTATTTATATATTTTAGTTTAACCATTCATTATCCATTACTACATAATTTTAGAAATTCAAACAAAAAAAAGGAAAAGCCATAACTTAATCTTCTATTTTTTTCTTTTTCCTTCTTATTCATTCTCTATTGTTATTATCCTTTCTTTTTTGATTCTAAGTTCCAAAGATACTAAGTAATTAGTTATAAATGTCTCTCAATGCAAAAGGTTTAAGCAAACTAGAAGGCCCTATCTAAAGTACTCACAGAAAATTCATGAGTACCACAAAAGGATGAAATTTAAGTTATTCAATTATTTGACATTTAACCTAAAGAATCTATATAAGTGAACTAGTGATCAACTAATAAAGGAACACTATGAATGAGACATTACTCGAATTACCCTTATATAAATTATTCCTTAGGGAGTTGGTGATTTTACTACAACTAAATTTGAAAATTACCAACTATTTAGAATGCAATGATTGCCACCTCTAGGTTAGGCACTATAAGCGACATGTTATTATGATTACCATGGTCAGTTGGGTTTAGAGTGAGAGAGTTGCAAGCACTCATAAAGATATAATTGTTACCTTATATTTGTTTAAAAACACCTTATCCATTTAGTGATAGAGTTTTTTTTCCTTTCTTCTGTAATTTTTCCCTTGTATTTACATTAAAATCTCATTTAAGGTAGATTATAATGTATAAGCCTAATTTAATTGTAATCTTGCAACTTCTAATTATTTTTCTTGTTTAAGGCGAGATTATATATTATTAGTAATTGATAAGAGGAAACAAATTGGGGCACGTACTTCAACTCATATATCATTTTCTTTCACATTGCGAATTTATTTTAAGGAATGGAATTTTTTCCTATATCCTTGAGTTTAGTTGGTTTTGTTCATATTTGAATAGCATTCATTAACTTAATTTGTCTTAATGCGTTAAATGGAAGGGTTAAGTCTGAGTCTTCCCTTATATATTAATTATTTCACATTATATTATGTTTAGGGTTTTTAGCTATACATGTGCTGGAAGAATAAGTGTTGCAATAGAAATGCCTATAAATGATAGTGCAAACATAGCCCTTCAATTTGCTACTACTGAAGGTTAGTAAAGTTATTATATTAATTCAAAAAAGTTATCAACATCATGTATGGGCATGTTTCAAATTTGATCTTCTAGAATCATTACTGAAGGATGGTATATCTTACTATGTAATTCTTGCTTATTATAATGCACTTATGTTATAAGAACTAAATTTTTATTATATTTTATAAACCTTTATAGTTTCAAATTCTGGATTAATGGACACTTTGCTCCTATAAGTTGATTTTAATAAGAACAAAGATTTGAAGAAATCTAATAGAACAAAGAGTTAAAGAGTTCATGGGATTTTAAAGCTAGAGGATGCTAATGATGCAGGAAGAAAGAACTATGATAAGTGTACTTTAATATTGACAAAAAGGAATTATGCTAAGGCTTTTGTAGTAAGTTGATCTTTTTTTCTTGTTGACTATCATATGACTCATACACTTTGATATGTGCTATACTTTAAAGTTATGATATGATTTTTTTTTATGAAAGTGGTTAGGTTCTCTATTATGGTTAAAAGTGTTTCTATTAAAGGGAAAGTTACTTAATGTGTAGGAAGCCACTAATAAGCAAACTAGTGAGAATGAAGAGATTTGATATATTAAAGTGACTCTTTGAGTGCAACAAAACAAGAAGTACACTAATGTTAAGTCATTGAGATATGGTCATTTGATGGTTATGGCTAATTAGATTGGTTACTTAAGTTTTTATTACATCTTACTTTTGTTTACTATTTGTATTTGCTAAGTGCTACATATTTCATCTAGCACAAGTATATAATTAGGCATTTTTGAATTATTGAGATAAAATGGATTTAATTTTTATGGTTTGTATAAGAACATAATGATTCCTACATCAAGGGCCCTTTACTCAACTTCATCCATTCATTCTAGTCTTTGTTGTTAAAAGTTCCATCTTTCATAGATGAATTTACTACTCTAACCTTTAAGGTTTATAAGGTCTATTAGTACTTTTACAAATTAAAAGAATGGCATAACTTCCTTGAAAGGATTGTAAATTTTCTAATTATTATTTCTATATATCAACCATTTCACTTAAATAGATAAAATTATTATTTTATCACATGATAGAGTTTGAATCATGGAAAAAAAGCTTAGGGAAATAATGCAAATGGTTGAAAAATAAAGTATTATAAGGTTTATTATATAACTATGTAAGGAACCAAATTAATGCTTTGAATTTAACCTTTTTGTAATGTACATAAATATATTCATTTATTACACTCTGGTCATTTTAGGGGTTAGGTATAAGCTCTCCACAAGTAAGGAGAGCATTCTTTGATGAAGTTCTCATTTTTCAGTTCTTATAACCAACACTTGCCATAATTTTGCAAAGAAACATATAAATTATAGAGATTTATCAATTACGAGCTCATATTATTCTCAAAGGACAAGATTCTTTTCATAATTGATGGACTAAAGTCTAGTTAGAGGAAGATTTTATTTTCTCATTTAATAAGAAGTTTTTTAAAGAAACTGAAATGGGTTAATATATTAGTTATATGTCAGAATTAAGGGTATAAATGAGTTAAGCTACTTGTGAGCAATTCGAGATCGATTCATAAAAAATTCGATTTGAGCTCGAATTTTAATAAATCAAGCCTAAATGAGCTCAACTCGTTTAGCTCATTTATTAAACAAGTTGAGCTTAAGCTTTTTATTACTCGACTCAAATTATTTGTGAGTTTAAACAAGTTTAGTATAAAATATATTTTTATTTTTTATATTATATATGATACAAATATAAAAAATTCATTAAGCTCTTTTATATTATATATTAAATCATATATAATATAAATATAAAAAATTTGCTAAATTCTTTTAGGCTCATATAAATTCATTTAGGATCTTCTAAGCTCAAGTTTTAACTCAAATACTTGGGTTCAATAAAAAATTTAGAGTAAAGAATCTAAAGTTTATTTAAACTCAAATAAGTTTAAATAGAGCTCGAGTTCGAGCTTGAGCTTAACCTTTTCAAGCTTGATGAGTTCGAACTCGAGGTCATTTAATATTGTTGAGCTTGAGTTTGAATATGCAGATGTTCAGCTTAGCTCGACTGATTTGTACCCTTGATCAAAACACCTAGCTTACCACCTCGTGAGCAAAGTTTTGCTAGCACTATTATTAGAATGGCACAATATTTTATGGGAAGTAATAATATTAACTTTTTTAAACTTAATGGTCAATCTGGTACTTATAACATGGTGAAATAAGCTTTGCTATCATCATTTTTAGCACTATTATTGATTTCTATTAAAACTCCCTCGAATCATCATGTACCACAGTGCATGAACTAAGGTCAAAGCAAATGGCCTTAGATTTAGTCTTTTCTAACCTGTTGGAATCTTCAGTAATTTGGTTTTCAAATAACATAACATCTTAAGTTCCTAAAATCTTTTTATTAATTGAATCCTATAACCAATATCTAAACTTATCTATTAGTGAGCTAAGATAGATACATTTATTAATCATTGCATTTAGCTTAGCTCATTCAACCTAGGAATATAGAGAAATGCTTGACACGTAAACACTTTCAAATCGCAAAATGACACCTTTTTTCTGACCTAAACCTCTTTAAAGATATCTCTATCTAAAGGAATTGATAATGAAAGGTTAATGATATCAATACTAATCCTCATAGCCTCACCCTAGAATGACTTGGGTAACATGGCATAAGATAACATACACCAAACCCTTTCCTTAATAATTTGGTTTAGTCTCTTAACAACTTTATTCAATTATAATATTTTAAGTAGTGTTTTTACAAGTCTAATACCACTAGATTTATAATATGCTTTAAAAGGACCTTGATACTCCCCCATTATTTGATTATACATATTTTAATTTCTGTTGATCTCATATTTCACCATGGCATAAAACTTATTGAATGCCTTAAATACCTAGTTCTTTAATTTTAATAAAAAGAATCTAAACTTTCTTTGAATATTCATTAATTAAAGCAATAAAATACATTGCATTAGCAAATGATTTTTTAATTATAGAGAAAATATGTACATGCACTAAATTGAGACAATGTTTTCTCCTTATAGATTGAATAGGTTTATGAAATATAACACTATATTTTTTACTAACTAAACAATTAATACATGCTTAAGTGTTTTACCTTTAATGTTAAGGAGAACTTATTTTGAGTAAGAATTTATAGTCCTTTCTCACTTGTGTTCGAGTCTCCAATGTTATAATTCTAAGTTTTCATTGTCGTTAGTAATACTTACCTTACTTTTGCACAGCTTACCTATATCACATATAATGAACCTTCCTTTCTTCTGTGAGCTATGATCAAGTTTCCTTTAGTAAGCTTTCATTTTGCCTCTAACGTGATTCATTAAGTCAACATGATTGAGCTTTTCACCTATGATAAGATTTAGGGATATATATAAGAAGTGCTTCATATACTTTAGTGTAAGATTGTAATTGGTGTTTGCTATCAAGATAACATTTCTTATGTCAATAATCTTACTTTAACCTGATTACCTATCTTGATGGTACTAATGTAACCAATTTCGTAGGATGAAAAGAAACTTCTTTATAAAGTGACAATAATGGTACATCTTTTTTTCTTTTGCTCGATTTTGTCTTGTTTTACTTTTCATCCTTTTAATTTCTCTTAAGATAATAATTAACTTTCTTATAGCCTAATTTGTCATTATAATAGCAAGTGATCATGGAATGAGACTTAGATTACCTTATGGATTTATTGAAGTGAGTGAAAAAGGTGGTACTTTTGTCTTTTTCCTTTGCCATAATAATAACAAATGATCTTGGAGTGAAACTTAGATCGCTTCCTAGATTTATTATAACCTTAGCTTTTACTTCTTCTTTTAAGTCTCACTTCTACCTTGGTTTTCCATAACATTAGCCTTGGAAAGCCAAAGATATCATGTTCATTTCTTAAGGTTTTTTCATTTAGTAGGTTGTCACAATGGTATCCATGGTGATTTTTCCTTCTAGACTTAAGTTATTATGAGTGATAACAAGCACATCCTAACTTGTCAACAACGAATTAAGAAGTAACACTGCTTGCACATTGCCATTGATTTTCATTTTGGCATTCACTAACTAATTGACAAAAAACCCTTGAAATTGTTTAAATGCTTGATCATATTTTGACCATCTTTGTACTCTAACTTTACTAATCACCTTATTAGATAAGCATTGTTATGAGGCATTTTCTTTTGAATCATAAATTCAAGCTTCAACTATAATTTATCAATATATTTCTAGATCATTGCCATCGTTTTCCAATTTAATAGTGTTCATTTATTGTCACTCCTTCCTTTTAACTTCTTCTCATTGAGAATTAACTTGTTTAGTTTTTTAAAATATAAGTGGTTCTCCATTATTAGCTTCTAATATGAGTTAATCTACTTTGTCAACTTAAACATGTCACTATCATAAGTAATATAATTCTCTATCTTAAATTACATAAGAAGATGGCTTCCTTAGCTAATGCTTTAATACCATTATTAGGAAAAAATGGTTCATGGATGACATAAACTAACCTTTTTCTTACTTTGTAAGATTAAAGTAGTAAAGAAAGTAAATAGAAAATAGATTAATGAAGGCACATAATTTTTATGTGGAAAACCATCCAAGTCAAAAGAAAGAAACCATAAGGCTTTAAACATGATAAAATCTTTCCATTATATGAATATTAGGAACACTTACTCAAGCATGAGAAATTGATAAATTCTCGAGTTCATTCATTTATAATGGCCATTTCTCATTTTTCTAGTTACACACTCACTTGTGGATAGTATATCAATCCATCTCAAGTCCCACTTTTATGGGCTTCATGGAAAGTTTCTCACAAATTCCTTATTAAATGTAATATTTATCTCTTAACCATTATCTTCCATTAATAAATTTCATCTATCAACTCCTAATAAATCTTATCAGCTAATGACTTTCTACCATCTTATAACTTTTAAGATTAATGTGGGATAGATTACATTAAAAAAAGAAATGTTAAATTATCCCAAAAACATAAGTGGCACCAAATTAAAGAAAAATAGCCTGATACAAATATAACATAAGGTAATTTCAAATATCATTGCACAACTAAAGCTATTAACTTATATTGTATATATGTATTTAACTTTATATGTTGTTGTCTAGTACCTTTTAGCCAAAGTCACATGCTCTGGAAAAATTTTTTTAGTGTTGTACAAATCTATTATTCAATTGGCCAATTCTTTGAGATCAAAGTTCTAATAACAAAAGATTTGAAGTTTATCCTTTTATTTTTTTATTTTTTAAGAAATAAAAATATAATTTTTATTTTAAAGCTTATTATATTTTTAATAAGACTTTCATTTCAATGTAAAAGATTATACATTTAATTTTTTAATATCATTTTTACATTTTTTAAGAAAAAGAAAGGATATTGGCAAAAAAGTCCATCAATTACTCATAAGTCACTCCTTCATTTAGGTTAGTTTTATCTTTATTATTATTATTAATTATTTAAAAAATTACCTTTTTTAAAAATTTTGTACCATTGGCATGTAAGTATCCATAAACAACTTTATTACATAATAATAATAATAATAACAACAACAAATAAAATATGTAAGTCATTAAAACAATATAATAAATTGCACATATGGGGTATAAATTTGAATTCATGGAGAAGAATATTTCATCATCATATTTACTAGTGATAACTTTGAAAGTACATGCAAAGATGGGTCCACTAGGGACACTCCAATACCTAAGTTAGTATTTGAACAACCTATAGAATAGTTAGAAAATCCTGATTCTAATGACAAACTTTTTATAGGATTTGAGGCATTAAAAGAGATGTTAGAATAAGATTAATTTTTTGTCTTAGTTAATTAGGTTGCCAATCATGCAAAAATGGCTAGGATTAAGGATGAAGTTAAACTATTAGGATCAGTGTCCTTAGTTTTGCTAGCTAGATTGGTGAAATTTAGGAAGAGATTGGTTCTCCTTGCTATAAGTTTGAATATTCATATTTGGTTTGTCTAGATTAAGTTTAGACAGCCATTTTGATATTTATCAAATAGTATTCTATTTGAAATTTAATAAACATTAATTTCAGCTTAGTTTATACTTTTTTGTCTTTGTTAACAATACTAATACCAAATTTTGATGCCATATAATCAATGATTTTAAGGAAAATATTTTTAAAGGATCAAATCAAAAATTTCAATACACTTAAATGAAATGTTTGATTAAATTCTTAAATTATTATGACATACAAGTAAGAATATTTTTAATTTTTACAACACCCTCAATTCAACATTTCTCATTTCTTAGTCTTTAAATGATTAATATTACTACTTTATTTTGTTATATTTATTCCTTTTTATTTTTCAATATGAAGGAATATAATTAATTCAATTTATAAAAAAGCCAAATTAATATATGTTTTCATCAAAAGGATATCTTATTTAATAAAGTGCAATCAAAATTAAAAGTAAAAGTCAATAAAATAACCAAAAGTAAAGGCCAATTAATCAATGATTAATGATTTGTTAAATTAAAAGCCAATAAAAAAATTTCTTTCATATGGAAGTAACTAATCATATTATTTAATTTTCATAACCATAATACTTTTCATTATACAACTATTTATATATGAAACCTAGAGTACAATAAAATGGCAAATAAAATCACTTTAAAGTAACAAATGTATCATTCAAAAGTTTAAGTTTTTTAAGACTTCAACTAAGGAAGCAAGTGAAGCTCACTTTCTTTGTTAATACACCTTAACATGGTGAGAAACATAGTTAATTTCCGTAATTAAAGTATCAATCAATGGTCATTAATTTTGATTCTCTCTCTTTCTATTTTATTTTCTTGCATTCAACCATCAAGATGTTAGAAATTGCACTAAAGTAATCAATGAAAAAAATAATTATATTTTAATTCTTTAATCCGATGTCTATCATATAAAATCAAATGAAATATCCTTATAATCATAAATTGTGTGTGCCTATAATATTAAAAAAGTTGCAATATTATAAAATGTCATAATTAATTAAATAAAGTAAAAAAATTAAGTATATATCAAATATCAAACAATGAATTATATAATGACTTTATATAGCTTAAGAAGGGCTAAACAATTTATGCATGCATAAAACTAATTGAGATTTATTTTAATGCACAAAAATTGCCACCTACATGAAACACAATTCCACAATCCATGCTAAAGATTCCAATGTTCTAATTGAGATCAATTTTCCAAATATTTTAACCACTGTGATGAATGAGGCTTGCTCTTTATAATTATATTGCAATTTTAGGAAATTATTATTTTGATTTATTTTATTATATTTTTAACAATTTTATTTAATCTAATTAGATCATAAGAATTAGTTTTAGAAAGATTTTTTTATTAATATTTTATTTTCAAAACTAAGAATGTATTTACTATCTTAATAAATTTTTTATGAATAAATTAATAAATTATATTTTATTATCTTATTTGTATTTTATATACATAACATTTGAATTTTAGAAAAAATAAATTGATAAATTATTATTTTCTTATCCTGAAACTAAGGCTATTATTACTCTCCTTAATTTTTGACCATTAGACTAGAAGAAGTAATTAATAATGAATATAATATCAAATTAGCCTAGATAAGATTTGGATGCTATTTCTATTAGGTGGTTTATGTTTTAATTTTTCAATGTCTCTTGAAAGTTATTACATGCATTAAGTTAAACTAGGAAATAGATATGTTATTAAGTCAATTTTCAGTGTATAATCTTTCAAAAAAATTTACAAACTTAATCTACCCTATAGGCTGTTATATATACATGTTATTCATCCTTACTTATCCAACTCTTACTTTCATTTTCTCATTCAACTATATCAATAATTTAGTTTTATTTATTTTTTAATTAGTCTACTTTATTTGAATTCTCTTAAATAATCTATTTTACTTGCATTCATTTGATTTTTGTTAACTATAAATTCATACTATCCTAACTTTTTTTGATTTTTTATTTGGACTTGAAGGTTTCTTCTACTCCTTTTTATCATCCTTAACATCATAATATGTATATACATATGCTTGTGTGTGTGTTCTATCTATATTGGTCCAAAAAATATTTTTAACAAGGAAAGAACTGAAGTAACAACACTTGAATCCCATATAGTTTTTATTAAAGAAGATTTTGTTATTTTTAGTTTCAAAACAATGACCATGTCAAGCATGAGACTGTTTTGAAAACATACATAAATTAATTCATTCCATTTTAGCTTTATGTATTAATTAATTCAAAATTTTCAAACTAATTCATTTTCCATGCTTTGTTGTTACAAGCTCTATCTTCTAATATTATTTCTATTGGATTAATTAATACTACATTTGTTAGAATAACCATCAAAGCATGTGTAAGCAAATTATGGAATGTTCTTGGATATCACAATCTTGCTCACTTTAAGTTTATTAAAATGGTTTTACTTGATGAAAAGGTTTGCTTTATGCATTATCTTATTATCTTTTTGCATCGTGTAATGAAATATTTAGTTTTATGGTTTTTCTTTATTGTTTATTCCTATGTTTTATTATTACAATTACCAAAGACTAAAATACAAGCCATTCTACCTAAACCCTGACTTAAATGATATCTTAAATTAATGAAAAAAGGATTGATTTTTTTTTTTAGAAATTTGGGGTTAGGCATTAAAAGTCTTCCTATAGGTCAAGAAGACATTGTCTTGTTATAGAATTCACTTATGAAACCATTATACATGAATCATCTTTAAATGTTATATCTTTATGGATTTTCTTTTGCACCTTACTATGATCTAACTAAAGGTAGCCAAAATGATACATATTTGGTTAGTAAGTCTTTCACTCATTTATGTATTGCCATATTAGGAGAAAAGATTAAAATTCCTTTACCAATGTTAAAAACTTTTAATTACTATTAGTTTTTGAATGACTTATCTTTTGCTTATTTATTAAAAATATAAAATATTTTATATCAATAATAGATCAAATATAAACTCTTAATAGATATTTATCATGATCCAAACTTGATCATGACAGACGTGGATCCCACTACTCGATTTCCATTGGTCTTAACATTGATAACATTAATTTCACCTAATGGAAATTTTCCATTTCTGTGGTGACTTAATTTTCCTTATAAATTTTATAAAAATAAATAAATAAATAAATAAATAAAGTTTCTCTTATGTTTAAATACTTTCTAAGGGCCACCCCTTAAATCATATAACTTGTGAATTTACATATTTGACAATAATACAAAGTACATATAGAATGTACAATTCATTATATTTATTTACATAGATAACCCAATCTCCTAGTCAATTCCTAATAAGGTGGTCTTTAATTCTTAATAAATATAACAAAATTTGAATGTACTCATTTTAAATGAAAATATTAAAAATAAAAAGGAACGATTTATAAGAACTCAATGAGCATACATCTACCATAACCATACTTAAAATCAATAATATAAAGCAATCATATACTAATTAAGTATTAAAATAACAAGAATACAAACCAAATTTATAGGTTTCTAAAACATGCAATACCAATTCTCGAGTTAATTTATTTACCTACATATAACTTAAATTTCTTAATTTACATCACAATTCATAATAGTTTCAATCATTCAATTTACATAATAAGATTACAATTTCACACACAATTCATTTCGTGTAGTCATCAAATTTTCAAATAGCTAACAAGGCTCAATCACAACCAAGTTATCATAATCACATCAAACAAAAGTATTCAAAGATAAGTAGATTTCAATGTCACATCACAATACATAATGATTTATAATAAATACACATATATCTATCTTTTGACTCTTAGATTAACTTTATATCCTCTACAAGCTTTTTATCCTTATTCCTCTTGGACCAACCTTATACCCTACCCATCTTATTATTAAGAATTTATTATCTATTATTCACATCATTGCTCCTATCACATTTCAAAATTCCAATATCACTTATGACATAATTTATAATATAATCTCATACACTAGAACATCAACTTTACATAACATAATTACAATTCATTCATAACATAAAATCAATAATTTATCACCACAGGTTAATATCAAAATTCATAAGGGTATTTAATGGCACCATTATGCCTTCTTACATGGCCACAAATATTCATCCATATCATAAAATGATTTATACTACATTTCCCAACATATTACCAAGATATATATAACTTTGAAATTCTAATCATAACACAACTGTATCATTTATCATTACAATCCAATCATAATCAATCAATGATTGATAATAACACCACCAGGCCTTCTAAACATTGTCAATCAACATTCACTCAAACCAATAATCATTACCTTATAACAGATATTATTTCCATGTCACTTATGGAAGGCCATAAAGGTGATTTTAATAATAATCCATATTACATAATTATACTTTTAAAAATTCACAAATAGATGTATATATGATCAATATCATTTATAAGAAAGATTATAGACATGCCATTTCAATAAAATAAAATTAGAATATTTATTTAGGAAAGATATGTACTTACTTAATAATGCTAACCTATTTTTAAAAGCTCTAAGACATTTATAATTTTCTTTTACTTTCTTCCTATTTCACTATTTATAATGATAAATTATAAACATGAAGGTATTACTTATTTTATTTCCAAACATTATAATTGCAAGTTCAAATCATACAATAACAACACTCTAGGTTATCAACTTCTTATATTTTTTAATATTAGCTTTTAAAATTAAAATATTCCTTACATAGTAATTTATGGATTCGAGCTTATATGAGTAAAATATTAAAATGTGATGCTCTTAATAGACTCTATTCATAACACTTTACTATCTTATATTATTAGTTTTTTATTTTCAAAATTATCATAAAGAAATTTAAAATTTTTATAAATGAGGACTTTTTAAGTCAAGTGTAAAATAATTAAAATATTAACACTTTATGCTCTAAGGAAGCCTAAATCATATTATATTATAAAACTACACTCTTGGTTCTTAATAATTTCATCTCTATATTAAAGAAAACAAATATCACATTTTAAGGATTCACTTGAATTAAATGTTGAATGCTAAAAATATTAGATGTTTATGATATAAAAATACTCTAAATATAATAGTCTAATATTCTAAAGCATCAAATCTTTATTTTATTAGTTCTATATTAAGTAACTAAAATAAGATAGTAAAATAGGATTTTTCTAAATTCGATATAAGACAATTGAATTATTTAAACTTTATGCTATAAAAAAATTCAATTCACATCATTTTATGAATATAAAGGAGCTATGGGCTCCAATTCAATGCTTTTCACATATTGTAGACTCACCTCTTACTAAATCTCACTTTTTTACCTTAAGTTAGATTCAATCTTAATCGCTTATCTATTTTAAAAACTTATTATCATGAAACTCCTTTTTAAAATCCTAACTCATATATTCTCAATCTTCACCTAATATTTTTTATAATAGCTTGATACATTTGAAAGTTTTAAAAAAAATAAATATTTCAACTTTCTATAACTTTCAGAAATGATTAACCAATTACAAGCATTTATTCTCATAAAAAAATTACACTTACAATTATTAAAATTATTTTCAACTTGGTGAGGAAATCCCTATAAAAATTATTTAAATGAGTTTTAAATCAATATTGTGACCAAATAAATATAATTTGAATATTATCATCAATACCATTTTTTATACCAAATATATATTTAACTCTATTTTAATGCCTTCATATTGGGAAAAAACTGGACCTAACTAACAAATTAATAAATAATATATCTTGTCATGTATGATCAGTAAGATATAATAGTGCTCTAATGGCACTCATATATGGTACTTCAAGTTCTTCACCATTTTCATAAAGTCAAAAAGGGTCTTTATTTACATCTAATGACCTTACAACCATTAAAGTACCCAAGGGATATGCTTTATCCATATAAAAGCACTTTAACACTTTTTATAAGAATTCTATTCTTTAAATGTTCAATTTGTAGACCAAGGTAAAGTTTTATTTTTTTAAGATCTTTCATTTTATATTCATTCTTTAAACAATCTATTACTATTGAAAGCTTTTCAAGGGTTCTAATAATTTTTTAAGTCATTAACATACATAACAATTATAATAAACCCAAATCCAAATCTCTTTATAAAAACGCACAAGCAAATGGGATCATTTATAACTTTCTTTCAATAAATATTTACTAAGTTGATTATACCATATACACCCTAATTGCTTTACCCCATATAAAGATTTGTTTAATTTGATTGAGTAATGTTCACAAGAATCTGAATTATATGCTTTAGGTAATTTAAATCCTCGAAGGAGTCTCACATAAATCTCATTATTAAGAGAGTCATATAAATAGGTTGTAACTACATTAAAAAGTTGTGAATCAAGTTTTTCATATATCGCTAGATTAATTAAATATCACAAAGTAATTGCATCTATCACAGGAGAGTTTATTTCTTCATTAGTAATGCTAGGTTTTTGTGAAAACCTCTCATGTAACCAGTCTTATCTTATATCTTGCAATTTCATTATTTTCATTTCATTTTTGCAGAAGTACCCATTTGCATCCTACTATTTTTACACCATTTGATGGGCAAACTATAAGTCTAAAAACTTCATACTATACAAGTGAATTCAATTATGATTCAATTATCTTTTCCATTTGGCTAATAATTTTTATGTTGGCATTCTTTAATAAATTTTGGTTAAAGATACTCATTGTCATTGATATTAAGCTTTACATTATGTAAAAAATTATTATCAACTTCTATTTCATTATAATTCCTTTTTTTTTCAATTGTAATATAATTTATTAAGATCTCTTCATTTTTAAGTACCTAAATTTCTTCTAGAATAATAGTATTAACTATGTCTAAACACTTTTTTGGAGTTACAACTTTATTTGACTATTTTAACTCTTTGCTCTTTTTTTAAGGATTTTTATCTTTAGGGTTAATTAGTCTACAGTGCTTGAAAGATGCTTTAGACTCATTACTAATAGTAAATTGTCTTTTAGGGATATTAATTCTAATTAGAGAATTAACAATTGAGATATATATGATTTAGTGATCCTTTGAGAATTAGCAATTGATATATATGATTTAGTCATCCTTTATAGGTTAGTAAATGCATCTAACAACTAGGTTAGTAAATGCATCTAACAATTGATTTACTAAGTTTTGCAAACAAATATTATTTTGAACTTCCAATTCACATTGCTTTGTATAAGGATTAAGATAACTAATCTTCTTTTCTCACTATTTAAGTTCTTTTAATATTAGGAAAATTTATTTATGAAGATGACAATTAGTAAATCAAGCTGTAAATAAATCTTCTATTGATGGTTCTAAACATTTAATTATACATGAAGATTCATACTCAATATATATTCCTATCTTCCTTTGAGGTCCTATCTTAGTACATTATAGTAAAGCAATCAAAACATGTGCCGCACATCCAAAAATTCTTAGATAAGCAATTAGAAATATTTGGTTCTTAATTGAAAGCCAATTGTAAAGGAAGGAATTTATGAAAATTTGTTAGTCTAATACAAATTAGAACTGTTGCATGTAAAATAACATGTCCCTAAAAAGAAATTGAAAGTTTTATTTTTGTAAGAAATAGTCTTGCAATTAATTAAATATGCTTAATCAATGATTTTGCAAGACCATTTTGTATATAAGTATGTGCTATAGGATATTCAATAGTTATGACAATAGAAATGTAGTAGTCATTAACAGCTTAAGAAGTAAATTCACTAACATTATCAAAATGAATTGTCTTAGTCGAATAATTTGGAAAATGAGCTTGTAATTGAATCAATTAAGTAAGCAATCTTGTGAACACCAAATTGTGAATTGATAATAGGCACATATGTAGTCATTAAAAGCTTAAGAAGTAAATTTACCAGTGTTATCAAGATGAATTATATTAATTAGATAATCTAAAAAACATGCTTGTAATTGAATTAATTAAAATTAAGTAAGCAATCTTGCAAATGCCAAGTTATAAAATGATAACAAACACATATATGAGAATATTTGAATGGTCTACATGGTAGGTGTATAGGCCTATATATATCACCTTGAATATATTCCAGAGATGTAAAGGATTTATTCTCTATTTTAGTTAGTGATGGCTGAATAATTAACTTGCCTTAAGAACATGCAACATATGAGAAATCTTTTAAGGATCTATTGGCTTTTCAATGAATACTCATATGGATTCTTAATAATCCTTCACATCATTATTAATTTAGGATGTCCTAATCAATGAGCACAAAAAAAGCTTATTTTCTTGCTATATTTATCAAAATCTCTATGACAGCTTTTGCAATAGCACAACTTATAGCTGCTTATGATCTTACTTAAGCATACATTTGTATCACCTAGCAAATGCAAACAATATAATATCTTATGTTTTTGTTTCTACTTCCTTAACTTTTTTCCTTTTATGTCTAATGGATTATAACAAGATAAATTCCATAGGAAATATCACAAAGTTCTTTTAGATGATATTTTATTGATACCTAGTATTTTCTAAAAGTTAACTTGATAATGAGGGAGACAAGAAAGAGAAACATATTAAACTAACTAATAAGACTTTCAATTGCTCTTAAAGCTACTCAAGGCAAGTATATTATAATTCACATTAAATGAGAATACAAAACGATAACAAAGTTAGTTAAAATCATAGGCACTGGGATAAGATTTGGTTAAAAGTAGAGAAAGTCATAATATATGGGTAAAATATAAAATTAATAGAAGTTAGGTGAAATATTAAACATTAAATATTCCTACTATATTGAAAATTATAAGTTAAAGAAAATGGACGACAAGCCTCCTCCAAAAAAAAAAGGGGAAAAGAAAGCAGTTGTTAGTTAATAACTTATATAAGAAGTGGTATTTTAAAATTAGATTTTCCTGAAGGATTGATATTTGACCTTTTAAATAAAGCACCTACTCCTTCATAAATATTCTTGTACTAGTTTTTTATATCTTACAATCTACCATTCAAACCTTTTTATCTTTGTGGAAGTATGAAATTAGTTGTTATATACTAAGTTTCTATGTAAACATGGAAATATCTCTCTTTTTCATAAATAAAACATTGTTTTTATTCCACTTTGCTGCTTAATTCAAAGATGAAAACTTAAATTTATTCCTCAAGTCTTAACATCATATTTTGGCTTTCATAATTTTTACATTTTGATTTATAGTAATTATTGAATAAAACTATATATTCCTATATACATCATAAACTCCTTAAAAGACACATTATAGCTAAACTAAATTACATAACACAAACACCAAACAATTAGTTAAAAGCTAAACACAAAACAATTAGTGTACCTGATAATTTATGGTGGAATCATTGCCTAAGTATGTTGGTAGGTTTCCTCCCATTACCTTGATAAGGTCTATCATGGTGCGCACTTAACTCTTTGTGTGGTGGAGTTTTTCTTTTATTTGTTCCAATTTTGCTTTCAAGTTTAGGACCTTTTCTTCCATCATCAGATTAGTGGAGGATGAACCATATTATTATGTATTTAACTCAATTATGCTTGTTAAGTAAACACTCATACCTATACCATGTACCCAATTTGGATGCTCCTTTTCAAGCACCATTTCAGGAGCATCACTAGAAGAACCATTCTAAATAAAAGGAAAGTAGTACATAATTTTTATAGCTTGTTTTTTTTTCTTAGCTAGGACTTTTTTTTCCTATTTAGATTTTTGACATCTCTTCCATTTTTCTCTATTTTCATCAATCATCCCCCTAATATAGTCATTCGAAAAAGTTATGTATTTTAGTGTAATTAAGTCCTAGTTTTGTGATTGCCTTCTTAGCTTCATTGAAAGAAATAGAGACCTTAGCATGCTTAAAGGCACTTTCTAATAGTTTTGGAGTCATTGTCATGACTTTATCAGTCATGCTATACAAACACCTAATGTGGTGCATTTCTATCAAAAAAGATTGTTTAAAGTACTTTGCACCCATTATAAAGTTCTTGATCTTCATGTTCAAGTAACTCAATAAACTTAACAGAAGCCTTGTCCATCCTTTCAATATTATTGACAATTTCATAAGTTATTCTAGGTTCATCTCTGTCTTGTAAAGCACTAAACCAAAATGCATCATTTATTGTGTCATTTATGGGATTTTGGCATGTGTTTATGGAAGTTTGGAATGTTTTAATAGGATTGTGGAGAGTTTCTATAACATTTGCTCTACTAGAAAAGCTTTAGGTATGCTATCTTTCCTATGTCAAATTCACTTGATGTAATTAGCTAGAAATTACATCCAAGTTAAGTGATCATACACTTTATCTCTAATCAACCACTTTTTGTTTTTCCAATGACAATAAGAGCAGAATATTCTCCCCTCAACATATTAATGCTTAAATGCAAAATCTAACAAATCCTACCCTTGTACTCACTTGTATTCTTTGACAAACTCATCCAAGATTTGTCCATATCTAACAATAACATATGAAAATGTTATTTTCAAAAGGAATTCTATTACAAGCATTTTGCATGAAAGTAACCTTTTTTTCCTTCCAATTGCATAGATTTTGGCTGTTGCTAGCATAGGTCCTATGAATGGTTAAGTTTCATTAAGATATTTCATAAATTTCTAGTTTGGGCATTAGGTATTAAAACTTATAAGTATCTACCAAGGTTTTGGAGTAGATGGAAGTGATTAAGTAATGCTATTCCATTACCATTTCTAGTGAACTTCATATATAGGTCTAATATCATAAAACCATTAGATGTTTTTGCTAGAGTAGTGGGCACCAAGTATTATAAAATCATAAAACGATTTTATATAGTAATAAGAAATCTATAAATCATAATATATATGAAAGTAAAGAAGCAAATAGAGATCTACAAAAAGGTTTTTGAGATATGCTCTATCTAAAATAGGAATTTCCTATGCCCTTATTCTAATAAACTTCATATATAGGTATCAAAAATATGTATTAGCCATAATTCATGGTAGTGTTAAACTAACAAGCCCACTAGTCTTATAGTGCTAGTGGTAAGACAATTCTTGACTCTTGCATCCCTAATGTTAAACTAACACAAGATTATTTGATGTGTATCACATCTTCGATTTCCATATAATCATTCTTATTTTTTAATGACATAAAGGTCCATGTCTATATTCATCTATAGACTATTTGATTCATTCATATTACTTTCATAGGACTTTCCAAGACTAATAATTAAGGGAAAAAAAAAGAGAAATGCCATAAACTAACCACCTAATTGCTAATGAACGTTATGTAGTATACATCTAAACTAGTAGTATTGTTAGAAACAAGTGAAAAATAGGACTTATCCAATCTATTAAATATCATTAGTAGTAGTAATAATAATAATAGTAATAATACATAATAAGTTATAAAATAACTTATAATAGTAGTAATAGTAGTAGTAATAATAATAATAATAGTACTGTAACAATTTAATCTAGTGAAAAATAACTTGACTTAAAACTGGCTCAACATATAATTTTTACTTATCAAATTAGCTTGGTAGGGTTAGGTTAGTTTATTTTGACAGCTCTACCCATATTATCATAACATGTCATATTAATAATACCATATTGATACGGTATTCATATTATTAATATGACATTTTTCTTGATCCAACTAATATTTTAATAGAATTAACAAAAAATTATGCAATTGACCTATGATGGGTAGGTCAACAATTACAAAAAATTTCATGGCATAATACGAGCCTAAATGATTACTGTAAAATATATTTTTATAGCATACATTCATACGAACATTGATTAACCATAAAAATATATGTGGAAGCCCAAATCATAAGAATTATATTGTAAAATTTTCGGGCCCAAATAAATTTCAATAGGCATATAAATTAAATGGGCAAAAAAATAATTAAAATGATCTCAATTCTAGAAAAATCTAGAAGAATATTTAATTAGGCTAAGAGAATGGAGCCCAATGATGTAAGTACAAACATTGTTCAATGCCAATACATGGCTTGCACACGCCATTAGCGCACATGGGCTGTGCTACTCACATATTATTTATGTTTCTTCTTCCTTTAGTCGCGTTTATAACCTAAGTTAGGTGACTTTATTGTAAACCCGTATGACCTAGCCAAAATTTTGGCCTATTTTTCAATACAATTTTCACATAAAACTCCTTATTAATGCATTTGAATGCAAATTTTTCCCAAAAAAGCATTTTCAAAAATATATTTGAATTCAAGGAAAATTTTCTAAAAACTCCATTAAATGGCTTTAAAAAACCTAACACATTTTGAAACATTAAAATGCTTAATTTTAGCTACTTTAATTGATTTTTCATAAACTATAATTATTATTGACTCAAAATCATTTCAAAACAAATGAAAAAAAATTAAAACTATTTATGGTTATTTTCCTAGAAAACCATTTATGGCAATAAATTGGGCATTATTTTCAAGTTTTTCTTTTGTCCAAAAGCATTGAAAGCCAAATTGACAATAAACACATTGATTGTGAAGATAAGTTTAATGACTATAAACATGATGATATGCCTTTAGCAAAATTAAGGAAACCATAATAATGGAATTTTCTAAAAAAGATGTTCGACAATATGATAAAAATTGGAATAGAACTTTTTCCAATACTTTAGGGAAAAAAGTATATTGGTAATTGCATAAAAAATAGCATATTGGACTACCAAAAATGCATTTTGGAAAAAATATGATTTGTAGCAATTCAATCGATTTATTTCACATAGTAGCAAAAATGCATTAAATCATGAATGAAGGAAAATCATAAAAAAAATTTATTCATAAACTAGCAAGGTTTTTCATTTACACAAAAGTAAGAATTTTTTTTCATAAGCTTTTTAAAATGTGAACAAAAGTTTTTGGACATGCAATAAAATTTTTTCAAAATTGGAAATATGTAGATAAAATAACTCTAACCGTATATAAACATTATATCATATTGATTATGCATAATGAATAAACAATATATCTAAACAATTCAATAAAAAAACACATGTATGCATAATTATTTTTCGATTCTTACTACTAAATATACGCTCTCACATCATTGATTCCAAAAGGAAAATTATAGCTTAGAAAGACACAATTATCTATAAAAGAAATTCAAATTAAACTAAAAGTTATGAATAGATGGGGGTGATCAAATTAGCATAGGGTTTGGAAATAGTGATCTTTGTTTATATTATGTATGCAAAAGTGGATTAACCCATTATTGAAAAAATCATATATTACCACATTTATATATTAGACTACCATATGGGCCTAACTAAATTACCATTTTAGCTTGGGCTAAATCTTTTACATTTTACTTAAATTACTAATTGAAAAAGTCCAAAATAAATTAGGTCTAATAATGTGTATTCATAACTTATTGATAGAGACAGAATAGATTGAGAAGTACTATTAAAAGGATACCTTTTTATGGCTCCCTCAACCTATGAAGATGAAAAAGTAATGATAAACCCTCAAGCCTTATCAGAAACAAAATAATAATAATAATCAATGTTCAATAGATGGTGTACATTAGGTATTGTATCATTAGAAAGCCACCTTTTCATAACTTTTTCAATCTACAAAAATAAAAGATACATGTGTGACAAACTCTATCTGAGAACATAAAAAGTTAATAATTTGCTACAAAAAAGCTTGGATCTTTGATTTTGTGGTTAACTACACATTTTAACCAACTAATCTATTCTAGCTTTATTATTTTCATTCTAATTTTATTATTTTCACTAAAAAAATTCATTTCTCAAAGAAACAATCATACCTTAAGTCAATGACCTCTAAATCTCTCACTAACTTCCCTATTTGATTTATCTTGTGATATATATAATCAATCAATAGTAGCACCACCTTCAAGAGATGGATTAGACTTGGTAGTATTATCAAAAGGCCACCCTTTTATGGATCCCTTTAAAAATGAAGAAGGAATAATAAACCCTATCAGAAACTAAAAAATAAAAATCAATCTTCAAAAGATAGAGTATACTAGAATATTATCATGAGAAAGCCATTCTTTCATGGCTCGCTTAACTTGGAAAAATGAAGGAAACATGTGTGACAAATTGGAAGAAAGTTCAAAAATTTTTTTGACTAGAAACCTCTTTAATAGAAACTTGGTAAGGTAATTAAGTAAAGTTTAGGTAAATTGTAAAGATAGTTTGAAGGTACTTCTAGCTAAGATTTTTTGTAGAAAATATATTAGACACTAATATAGGTCAAAATATAATTGAAAGGCTAACATTAAGTTTGAAAAAATTATATAAAAGTTTAATAGAAAATTAAAAGCCTGAGTAACCTAAAAACTTAGAGATTGAGCCCAAATCTCATATAAATTATCTTAGTTCATTTAACTTAATTTGGTTTAAATTTTTTGGGCCCAAATTTGATTTAAAACCTATAAAAAAAATAAAGCCTAAATAAAGCTCAAGTTTATGGAGGAAGCAAATGACAATTAGGTGAATAAACAGAAAACTTAAGACAATTGTTAGTATTTCTTTTTAAACACTATATTTAGCTAAATTTAAGTGGATTTTAGTAAATTGTCTTTTGAACTTTAGCCTTAAAAATCATGCACCATATGCTCTATTATCACAAAATTTTTACCAAAAAAAAATAGAAAGAAGCTTATGAAGGAAGCTTGAATTAAATTTTTTTATATAAAGTATTTTAGGTCTTTTTAAGATAAATTTTTTACTCATCTTTGGCCTTAAAATTATGTATTCCTAGGGTTTTTGTAGTAGATTTTTTAATTTTCTAACAATTATTAAGAGGCTCTCTAAATAGTTCAATCCAATTCTTGTAAAGTAACTTGGATTTTTCTTTATTTCTTTCAAGTTTTCATGAAATTTTCTCTTTAAAATTCCTAAAATTTGGTTTATTTTAGTAAAGTTACTACTTTTAGAAGTTTTTAAAAAGTTAGAGAACTAAGAATTTAATGTGACTGGTAACTATTTCTTATTCCTTTGAGTTTTCTTATGAAAAATATGATGATATATGCTATTATGGGATTAGGTTAAGTTGTGATACTATATGGTTTAGTTTTAATATTATATAATTGTTAATATGTTATTATAATATTAGTATTTTAGTGCCAAGATTGGTAAGAGAAGATTCATTAAGTTTTTCCTTAAGAGATGATAATAGGATTATATTGAGTTTAGGAATAAATATTGTCAAGGGAGAATAATAGTATGTTTTCTATTACTTTTTAAAATCAAGGATTAAGAATTGTTAAAATTTCAATTTTTGATATATCAATGTTACAAATAGTGTTAAGATAGGTGTGGAAAAAAGTGGAAATTCTTGGAAGAGTATAGAGTTATAAAAAGTGAATTGATATGGATTTCAGTTATAAGAGCTCAAAATGAAATTTTAGATTTTGTGTTCTAAAGTTTAGTGCTATTTGTGCAAGAAATTGATTAAAAAAATTAAAGTATATAATGTTCTTTGTTATGAACATATTGGTAAGCTTATATAAAAATTTGCTAGCAATTGGAATTGATTTAGATGTTAAGAAGGCTCTTTTTTAACAATAACTCTAAAACTATCTAGATTTGATGACTTTATGCTTTTGATTTTTTATCAACAACATTAACGTGATATTTTTGTGAAATAATTGAAGTTATTCATTAATTAACATGTTATGGATGTTGTGTAAAAATTTGATGATAATTGAAAGTGATTTGGATGTTGAAAAATGGCTCTTATTGTAACCACTCATATGTTTTTATGTTTTGAATTTCATAATTGTTGTACTATATGAATAGTACCTAATAGGCCAATAATGAAGAAATTGTAAGAAAGTTAATGTTTGATGCATAACATTATGTTAGAAGCATTAGATAAAAATTTGATAAAAATTTGAATTAATTTGGAAATCCAAAAAGTACCAAATTGTCAAAGTATTTATACTACCAGCAAGTTAAATATTTGATTATTCTTGTTAAGAAATATTGTAAGAAATTAAGGTTTATAATATAGTTGATGATGTTTAAGATGGAAAGATTATATATAAACCTTGGATATAATGATATATAATGATAAAATTTGAGTACATAAGAATGACAAATTTTGTTAGTAAAACTCCTATGGCATAGTTGGTATTTTGATTATACCCAAAAAAATGAGTAATTGATACTATAGCTAGCATCTAAGTATTGCTCATCCTGAACATGACTTATGGGTGGGAGATTTGTATCTTTCACAAAGAAAGAAAGGTGGTTAGGGTTGGAAGGATAAAATTGATAACTTTGTGCCATAGGTGGCAAGATAAGGTTAAATTGAAGATATAAGGTGAAACTTGTGTGCCAACTATTGTCATTTTCTTTAGCAAACTTTGTAAACTTGATAAATAAGTACTTTAATTAATTATTATTATACAATATTATATATATATTTAATTTATTATGGTGAAAACTCTTTAAAAAAAAGAAAAAAAGTCATTCATTAAATATTTCCAATACTTAAACTTTTTTTGTTAAATTTTTATTTATAGATACAAAGTATAGATTGCACAAAGATGATTGGCACCTGTACCAAAATCTTCCTTTTACCATGGGATACCTTCCAGATAGTATTTTGTTATAAACTATAAGTATTTTCAATAGGTTCCTAAGTAGACTATACTATAAAGCTTTGGAAAATAAATTTTGAGTCTAATCCTTTTGTTGTTAATCTTGTTTAACAATCCCATTCACTAGAAAGCATAGCTAATAGTTTTGGTTTGGTCAATATGCCCGCTTCCTCTTCCTCATCAATAAGATCAAATCTTGAGGAAGATAGTGAATGAAAACAAGATGATCCTAATTGAGGGTTCTTCTTTTGATAGTATTTGTAAATAAATTTATGCTTCAAAAAAGTTAGGTACTCTTATATAAATATCTTTAGTATATGTAAATTATATTTCCAATTTTCTTATACACATACAATTAATATTATTTTCTATAAATACTTATTTATATTCTTAACAAAGTTAAAAAAGTAGGTGAGTCATAGGTGTCTTAAAGTCTTATAAGGACATTTAGTTAATATATTAATATTAGGTAGATATTTTTATGCCAATCACGATATTTGAAAATTAAGTTGTGATAGATTGGCTCTTTAAATTGAAGCCTATATTTTTTGTAGGCTAATGCAAGTAAGCCCATATAAGCTTAAGCTCACATAGGTGTGGGCTTACTTGTAGGCTAAGCTTTTTTTATTATTATATTAAGAATTTTAATAATCTTTAAAGTATTTAGAAAATTTTTTAATCTAATCCAATTTTGAATCTAATGTTTAATAATTTAATATAATTTTTTTAACTTTACTTAATTAACTTATTATACAAAACAAAAAAAATTAATTGTTCAATTACAATTTACAAAAAAATTAGATTTTTTTTATATCTAAGCCAATCCAATATTTTTTAAAGATGTTTTTTTTCTTTTACATTTAGAATTCAATTTTGATCTTTACATGTACACATTTAATAATTTAATTATTTTTAATAAAAAAAATATTGTAACATACACGTAAGTATTTACAAACTTTCTACAAATATAATATTTTTTTCTCATTTTTTTACAAATTTATGCAAATATAGCTAGCCTATCCCGTACCGATTTACATCACAATACCTAACCAGATTCATCTTTATAAAATTTAGGGGCCCACATTTTGTCTTGTGCGTGGATCAGATTTATACAATCGAAGTGGTACACAATTATCCATGTCTTTTTTTTTTCCCTAACTTCTACCATACAAATAAATTTTTAGATGTATTTCAATATATTTTTATTTTCTAAAAATTATTTCAAAATTTTTTTAAACATTATCTTTAAATTTAAAAGAATAAAAATATGAAATTATTGATTGAATTAATAAAAAAAATATTAATTTTAAAATTATTATAAATTTAAAATATCTAAAATTATTTTTATTCATAATTTATATATTTAAAATTATAATTCTTAAAAATGGATTAAGGTTTTATTTGATAATTAACTAATAATTATAGTAGTTAGCTATTTTAATTAGTTATTAGTTAATAGTTAATTATATTAACTGATTTTATTAATTAATTATGTTAATTATTTAAATAAAAATATTTAATAAAATTAATTATTTATAATTAACTGTTTATATATAAAATGATAAATAAATATATGCATATATTTTATAGTTATAGTAGTTTGCTATTTAATTAGTTATTATTTAATAGCTAATTGTATTAATTAATTTTATCAATTAATTATATTAATTATTTAAATAAAAATATTTAATAAAATTAATTATTTATAATTAAATATTTATGTGTAAAATAATAAATAAATATATGCATATATTTTATAAATTATTTAAATATTTTTTATTTTAATAATATTTTAATATTTTAAAGTATATATTAAAATTAGTTGATGGCTATTTTATTTTAATAATATTTTAACATAATTAATTTTTGTTTTATTTTAATAATATTTTAATACTTTAATATTATTTAAGGATTCTTTTATTTGAGTATTCCTGTTTGGCCATTCAGTTGAAAATTTTTTCTATTTATTTAATAAGTTGAAAATTTTTAAATATTGAAAGGTGGTATCACAATTCTACAAGTTAAGTTGGGGTCAAAGAATACAATTCAAGATTTAGCAGAGAACGTGGCATGGTCCACATGGATGGTAATTAAGTCTTTTCCAATTATTTTATGGAATCGCTGGTTGTAAAACATTGGCTCCAACAGCATTTTAAATATGATATTTTCTAATGCAATTAGCTATTTAAATAAATCGTTTGTTAAACACAAAAAATAATTAATTTAATAAGTCAATTAATTATTTTCAGTTAAACAATTAAAAGTCATTTCAAAAATTATTTATCAAACAAGGGCTAAGTATGAATTACTATTTTTTAAAATATCAAAATAATAAATTATTAAAAAGAAGTAAATAGAAGGATCCATAATTACACTGCGGGTATATAAATTATGTACACAAGTTAATAAAAAAATAATTAACTGTAGGAAAGAATGTATTAATTTATGAATTTAAATTTAATCTATTACTAGAATAAATTTATTTCACATTTCATCTGTCACGTCACTAAATATAATTAAATTCTTTTATTATTAATAAAAATTAATAATAATTATTACTTATTTTAGTAATACATTATTTTTATTTATTGATAATATAAAAAATTTATAATAATAATAAAAAATTAAATTTAAAATTTTAATATAAATAAAAATAATATATTTTTTCTATTTAATTTAAGACACAAAGTTACGCGTAGCCACACTGAGTGCAATTAAGAGTGTGTCTCCTCCACCAAATATTTTATCCATGTTTAATTATGTGGCAAATTATTAGAACACTGGAGATAATCTTGAACCGGGAAAATAAAAAGTGATTGTAATTACTCTACCCTAATAATATTTGGAGCAAGCTCCTCAGAGCCTCAATTAATTAATTCAAAACCATATTTTATTCTTAGCATTAGCACAAATATATAAATAGTGAAGAATAAGGTTTTAAAAAAAATTGATTATAAATATTGATATGATATTAGAATATGGACTCAAGCCCATTGACTCTCTCCGTTCACGTGCAGTTACATTCTCCGTGTTGTAATAATCAGAAAGTATTCCGTATAACAGGAATATTTATATGCTTAAATTATAATTATATTTAATAAATAGAATATAATTATTGATTTTATTTTTTAATTATTAATTTTAAAATATATCTTAAAAATTTAATTTTCAATTTTTAAAATAAAATAGCAATTAATTAGTTTGAATTGGTTAAAAAAATTGAATTCAACCGACTCCCGGTATAAAAGGTGAGACCAATTTCAACCGATCAATACTACTTGTTCAATTTGATTGTAAATGGGTTGAAGGGGTACAACCGGTTATGACATTTGAAGCAAATATTTCACATCAAGTGGTTGCTGCATTAAGCTATCACAAAATGTAAAGTCATCGCCAACTGAATTTTGCAATCATCCAAAACTATTCATTATTGTCACTGTTGTTTGTTGGCGATTACTAATAAGTAATATGCTTTATGTTCTATTTTTTATTTATTGTGCCCAGAATTGTGCATATTTTAAGGACCTGAATTTTTTGATCAAAATCCTATTGATCATGGCCTTAACTTGTTTTTTATGATAGTTTCAAATTATTTTCATGGTTCTTTAAATGAAAATTTGCAGAAGCTAAAAGATGGGTGTAGTTGGTTTTTTAACCTTTTATTTATTATAGTAAAAAAAATTACTTTTAAAATAGTGTTTGACTTAAGTAAAAGGAATTTTACTTCATTTATAAGGTCTATTTTAACTTAATTTGTACCGTTATAAAATCAATCAAATTTAACAAAAAATTTATTAAAGTTTATTTTTTATCTAAAAAATCGTATTATATAAAAATTTATCTTTTCTCTAACATTTTACCTTGATACTATCACAATTTATTGTTTAATTAAATTTCATACATTTTTCAATATATTTCAAATAAATTAATTCATTTACAAATGATTTTAAAATGAATTCTTTGAAAAATCTCTTTATGCCATTAGGGGGAAATAAGGAAGGAAATGATTTGTTTTTTTCTAAACTAAATACGTATAAAAGGAATGAAAATTTATCACTCTCTCTTTTTTTTCCCCCTAATTACCCCAACCAAATGGTTTATAAATTTTATTTTTAATTTAATATTTTGTTATCTTAGTAAATGTAACATGCCTTTTGTTTTTATGTTATATATATAAGCCATAGATCATATAAATAAAAAGAAAAAGTATACTTTATGTGTGCTTAATTTAATCATTTTTTACTTAATCCATTCATAGTTTTGAATCTTCACTTATGTTGCATTTGATATAATGAAATAGAATCATCATTCTATAGTTATATTTGACATTGTTATGAAACGAATGAACATTCCATTCCATAATTATATTTGATTCAACTCCATCCATATCAATATCCACAGAATTAGGTTTGATGAAAGCTTGATTGATCAGTCTTTCATAAAAAATGATTGCTTATTTCTCAATTATTCTTTTAAAGGCTTCAAAACATCTCTAATGCTTCAAAATCGAAGAGCTACATGAGTCCATGGATTCACTTAAAGATTCCCTAACTAAATTGAAATCCATAATAAAATATAAAAGCCTATGAAAGGAAATATGAGAGTTTGAAAATAAAATGTACTTACAATCAAACAAAAATAATCAATATATAACTAATTTGATTTTTTATGAAGGAATGAATGCCCAAGATATTCAAATTAGTTAACATTATGATGGAAAAGTGAAAAAAGTTTCAATTCCAATAAAGAATTCCATTTATAAGGCCAACTACAAACAATCAATAGCCTTAGAAATATAGAATAGTAATTTTATCTTAGATAATGAAGAAAAGTATCCTCTTTATTGAAGATGAATAATAGCATATTGCAAAAGAATAGAAAAGAATAGAAAAAGGTTCTGGTTTCATTCAAAGAAAAATTTGAAATTTGAAACCCTGGCACATGTGATGATCTGAAGAGGAAAATTCTACATGAAAGCTCTTTAATAGTTAGGATTCATATTTATTAATATACATCCAATGGTTAAAGATTATAATTACATAGATTTCTATTTATATCCAATAAATTTAAAGAGCGACTATGTAATATTCCAGGCTTGAATTTGAATTTTACAAATTTTAATACTTGTGAATAAGTATTTGTTTGTTTAGTAATAATTAATTTTAAACCAAAAATAGAACTTGAACTATATTTATGCTTATGTGACTATTTTCCAAAAAGCTTCCTACAAATTGAAAATAATTTTAATAAAAATGAATAAAATAATTTATGGAGTGATTTGTATATGTATGAGCTTTTATTTTGATAATTGTGAAAAGTTTAAAATATTTATTTTTAGAATTTAATTTTTTTTATTATGGGAAATATATGAATGTTTAAATAGAATTAGTATATGAGAACGAATTTTATTTTATAAGTCCATGGTTAGATTTGTCTTAAAACGGATGGTTGAGATTTAATAGGAAGTGTGAGGTCACATCTGTGAGAAACATGGGGAAAAAATTATGAGGGCAGCATTTTCTTGTTGGATACCGTGCCTCCATTTTCACTCTTTTTCTGCAGGATGTATTTTTCTTCTTACTTTTCTGCGGCCTTCTTAATGTACACGTGGATAGCAGCCCCTCTAGATTTTTCAAGAATTTGTTGCTGCTCTGCCTTTTGCTGTTGCACCGCCTCTTTCTCTCTTCTTTGTTTATTTCTTTTGCATCTTTTTCTTAAATATAGGACAACAGCAGCTTCTTCTCTCTCCATCCTGTCACTGCCCGTTCATTCTCTGCTGTTCCACCGCCAACACTCTTCCCTTCTTTATCATTAACTTAATTCCAAATAATATTTTAATAGTTCTGAACATAAAATTTAATAATCAAATACCCAAAACTTTATTCTACTTTTCTATGGCACAGAAGTGCTATTTCTGACCTCCTTCCTGTATTTCTACCTCGGAAAAATAAGCATATACGACTTATTTACCTAAAATAGTTTACCGTAAGATCCAGGTGGTGCTTGGTGGTTGTCAAAGATGAATCTAGTAACTACCCCGTTGCTAGCTCCTCTCGGTAGCTGGGCTTCTCCTACGCATGGAGGAATTGCGGCGAAAGAAAGAAAATTAGCTGCTGTCCTGACGTTGCCATGTCGAGCAGTGAGCGACGCCAGTGAAGGAATCCAAATGCTACTCGACTACTGCTGCCCGCTGCCACAGGTCGCACTTTGCCCAGCAATAAGAAGCTCTCCCTGAGCTTCCTCTTTGTGACAGCACAACGAGAAGCAGAACCATTTCCCGAGGTTGTTGTATTTAAAATTAATTAATTAATTTTTATTACAAATACTATATAAATTAACATTAATTAATTATTACAATATTTATTTTAAATAATTAATTTTATATTTTAACATTAAGCATAAAATAAATTGAATCCTGATTTAATATATATAATTCAGGATAAGTTAGATCATGTATAAGTTCATATGGATAGAGGTCTCAACCTACAACTCTTTGGTTGTCAGTAGTTTCCTATCACAAGTCTAATTTTAAATAGAGAGATCACCATTATTATTTGTATGAAATACAATAAAGATTCTCTCAGATAAAATTTTCTTCTCCTTTTTCTCTCTATTTGGATAACTTAAAGGGTCAAGTAGGTTACAATTCTACTCATCATTATTGTTCAAATCAGTCATGGTATCATCAAATTATGCACCAAGTACGTTTATAATTTTATTATGATCAATTTTATATTTTATGATTTTAATTCATACTTCTAATAATTAGTATAAGAATATGTTGCTAGTATGAATAATTTGATTATGAGCAATTTTAATTATTTTGATAAATTTATAAAATTTTCAGTTTTTCTTTCCTCTTTTTGGTACATTAAAATCATCAAAATTAAAAAATTTTAATTCTAAACTAATTAGATCTTTTTTTATTCAATTGAATATTGTATCCTCATCTCAAATACATCGGAAATATTACTCTATTTGTTTGATTGTATTAAATTTTGTGAATGTTGCGAATCAAAGTTTGAATTTTTCTAGAAAATTTTAAGATTATAGATCGCACAATTTTAAATTTTTTTTATAAATATATAAATCTATATTAGAAATAGATTAAATAATTTTTCCTTGCATTGAAGCTGACTAAAAATAATTTTTGAAAACTCAAAAGTCCGTTAATGGTGAAAAAACCACCATGAACAAATGCCTTGGAGCTGAAACACTCAACTGAGTCCCGTGCATATGGGTTCCACGTGCTTGACACATTAGTTTCATGCTCATGTTCAAGCAGACAGTTGACTGTCGCGCGTGGAAGCCACTCTCTCAATAGCGTGTGTAAATACGCACTCGGTCACTCCTGACAACCGCAGTAGTTGTTTTGACCCATGTGGCACGCAACTATATATATATATGAGAGAGAGAGAGAGAGAGTTTGGTTTGACTTTTCTCTATATATAATATGTTTTAGTGTCCGGTTCTCTCTCTCTATATATATATATGTTCAGCACCATTTATTATTATTATTATTATTATTGTTTTTGGTGAGTTATTCAACGTCTTTTACATATATACCATTATGACATGCAAATCTATATATATAATTCTCTTTGCATATGTTTTATGCCTTTTGACATTTGGTATATATATTTTGTTTATTAATACATATATATACATTCACGCCTAACATGTTACGTATTTGTCTTTGGCATTTCATATATAAGTTTTATTTTAAATTTTGTAAGATTTATAAGTTTTTTTTTGAAGATTTTTTATGGCCAATAAATATTTATTTTAAATTTTATGAGAATTATACTATGTAATATATATAAATATATATATATATTATTTATAAAATTTTAACCTATAAAATTCATTAACATTTTTCTGAGCTTGATGAGTAATCACTCTCTCTAAATGTAAGCATAGCTATATTAGATAATTTTTTTTAAGTCCTTAATTATATAATCTTATACATATGTAGATACCTAAAATCATTTGATTCACACCAGTGATAAATTAGGGATATAATAAGACTATTTTCTATAAAATACTATCCTTTTAGGATTTTTAGGATTATATTGTATTAATGATGGATACACCCTATCGGTGTGACATTATTAATGTAAATTTAGGATTTAGACTCTTTAGAATAGGCATGCGGCAATCATAATATTTTAATATTTCTTGTATCCTATTGGTATGGCTATATTGATTACATTCTTGTATAGACTCTTGTACAAGCTAAGTTATATGATACATGTAATTTTGATACCACCTTATTAAATAGTTATTTGACCGATTTATTTAATTGAGAATCTTGTATTATAATTATGTTGTGCGCGTATAATTAATAATTTTTCAATCTTATTGCATCAATCTCAATTTTTCAACAACTATCTGTGGTGAGAACTCTTAATGGAACAAATTATGATGAATGGAGAGAGTCCTTGCATATATACCTGACAATTTTTAAGAAGAATTTGGCTCTTAGAGAACCAAAGTCGGTTGATCTTTTACCTGAGTCTAGTGCTGCAGATAAAACCTATTACAAACAATGGCATGAGTCGAACTGGATTTATTTAGTAGTGATTAAGTTCACAATTGAAAAACGAATTAGAGAGAGCATCCCAAATAAGGACACTGCTGTGGAGTACATGAAAACTGTTGGTGAAAAATTCAATAAGCTTGATAAAAATCAGAAAGTTTATTATCTGTCATGCTTGACAACACTCGTTATGATGGAGTTTCAGGTGTCAGAGAGTACATCATGAAGATGATTCATTACTATAATAAGCTGAGATCATATGGTGTTGATCTAGGAGAGAGTACTTTGGCCTATAGAGTCTTTCAGTCATTGTCAGTTGAATATAGTTATCTGAGATCTTCATATAATTCACAAGAGGGAGATTGGATAATAGACCAGATGATTTCTATAATAACTTAAGAGGAGGAGACTATGAAAAATAATCCATAACCACATTTCATCAACTACTTATCTCAGGACTTCAATAATAAGTTAGGTGAAAATGATAAAAAAGGAAAGAAACTAGAGACACAGATATCTGGAAAGCCTAAGTTCAAGAAAAGTGGTGATAAAGGCAAAGGACAACAAAAGAAATTTAAGGGTAAGTGCAATTATTGCAAGATCCCTAAACATAAAAAGTCTCAATGTTATAAGTTAAAGAGCAGGCATGAGCAAAAAGGGCTCGAAAATAGGAGGATCCCAAGTAAGATGGAAGAGACTGTATTGGGAATAGTAAGAAGTAGGATAAAATTAATTACATAGGATCATTTTTTTCTTTATGTTTATCTTCTGGACACCTTTAATTTGAATTATGTCATTTATGCACCTTTTCCATATTTAATTTCTAGTTCCATTTTGAATAATTGCAGTTACTCCTTTTGACAAAGAAAATTTATTATGATTTTACTATTTTTAGTATGTCATCTTACAAAATGATCCATACCTTTTAAATTTGAAAGATTATCCTATTGTATCTTCTGATATTTCCATCAATGTTATGATTAGGCATAAACAACCTAGAATGAGTTAGAAATCTTCCATTTTATAGGATCATCCTTTTTAGGCCCCTTTTCTAAAAAGATTAGAAAGATTAGTAAAATAAAAGTATGTTGTTAAAATTAAATTCTCATATCTTAAAACTTTTAAGTGTGGAGTTATAAAGTAGAGATGAAACTATATAATCCCTAATTAAAGAAATTAGACTTTAGAACAATTAGTGAGTTTGTTCATTAGATATTGTACTAGATCAAGAGATTGCATATTTTCTTGTCCTACTCATAGTACCAAGACCATCGAGTTTAATTAGACATTTTATTTTGAGGATTACTTGGATAGTAGGAGTTTGATGCTTAGATCTATCAATTTACGTGACAAGGCCACCATTCTGCCTATACCTATTTTGATTCCCTCACCACTAGAGGAGATAATGTTCACAGTTCAATTCAAACAAATAAAGATCCTTATATTGAAGAACTTGATCAGTTAGCAATTGAGTTTAGATCTATCGTAACAGAACTTATAATATTTTGAATTTGTACCAAGCCAATTGGATTGAATGGATGCTTGAAGGATTTAAAATGGACAAGATTTCTCACGCTTTCGCTATTGATAATCTTATGTATGCACCAGTCTGCATTCGTTTAAATATAGCTTTTGCTATTAGTGTGCTTGGAAGATACTCAAATAATCCTAGGATGGATCATTGGAAAGCAACCAAGAAAGTAATGTAGTATCTTTAAGATATTATGAATCATATGTTAACTTATAGACAATCTAATTCACTTGAGTATAATTATTACTCGGATTCTGATTATACCTTATATATAGATGATCGTAAGTCAACATTTGAATACATCTTTATGATGTTTGGAGGAGCTATCTCATAAAAAAAAGTGTTAAACAGACATTTATAGTTACCTCAACTATGGAAATAGAGTTTATCGTATATTATGAGACCACTTGTCAGGCTATATGGTTGAGGAAGTTGATTTCTTGCATGCAATTGATTGATTCTATATCATGACCTCTACCAATTTTTATTGCGATAACTCTTCTGTTGTGTGCTTCTCTAAACCACAGGAATTCTAGTCATATTGAACATATTGATGTTAAATTCCTGTTCGTTAGAGAAAGAAGATTGTTGAATCTCAGACTTGCATTTAAGATAGCCCTAGTGGAGACATGCTAAGGATTTGTTAACTTAAGGCTTACCTATAGGAATATTTTAAAATCAAGTAACTCATATGGGTCTTATTGAATCTTTTGATGAAGTCTTAGTTTAGTGGGAGTCTGAGATATGCTTATTTTATTTTGTTGATGTCTATGACCAATAATTGCTCATATTGAAACATTAGTGATATATTTTATACATATATAAATCAATTGCTTCCTTATCGGATTCAATATTTTTTGAGTTGTTTCTCTTATAAGTTGTAGTCAAAAGACTAATCTTATATCTAGTTCCTTTAGGATTATGAAACATTATATTTAAACATCACTTATCTCCCTATCGGATTCCGTGATTCTATATGATCTCATTCCATTTATGTAATCGTTGTTCAATTTGGATATTGAAACATTGGTAACATATTTTATATATATATAAATCATTTGGTTCCTTATTGGATTTAATAATTTTAAGTTGTTTCTCTTCTGAGTTGTAGTTGAAAGACTAAATTTTTATTCTGTTCCTTTCTGATTATGAGACATTATATCACTTGTCTCCCTATCGGATTCAATGATTTTGTGTAGTCTCATTATCTGAATTAAGTTTATAACTTAATGTATAACTAATTACTTAACTATTGATGTTTTAATTATTCCATATAACTAATTAATGCTATCCAAATGAGAGATTGTTGTATTTAAAATTAATTAATTAATTTTTATTACAAATATTATATGGATTAGCATTAATTAATTATTGAAATATTTATTTTAAGTAATTAGTTTTATATTTTAACATTAAGCATAGAACAGATCGGGCCTTGGTTTAATGTGTATGATCCATGATAGGTTAGATCATGCATAAGCCCATATGGGTAGAGGTCCCAATCTACCGCCCTTTAGTGGTCAGTAGTTTCTTATCACAAGTCTGACTTTAAATAGAGATATCACGATTATTATTTGTATAAGGTACAATAAGGATTCTCTCAGATAAAATTTTCTTTTCCCTTTTCTCTCTATCTGGATAACCTAAAGGGTCAAGTAGATTGCAATTCTACTCATCATCATTGTTCAGATCAGTTATGGTATCATCAAATTATACACCAAGTACGCTCATAATTTTATTGTGATTAATTTTATATTTCATTATTTTAATTCATACTTCTAACAGTGGTTGCCAATGTTGTTCCAAAAGGCTCACCGAAGCTCAATCGTTGACGATGGAGCTCCGATCGTTAAAAAAAAAAGTAGCTTTATGTTTCTTGTCAGCTGCTTTTGTCACAAATTGCCTAATGTAGCTACAATCGATCTAAATGAAGCTAGAGGAAGGAGTGATGGCGACGTGACACTCCAAAGGAGACAATAGCAGCCAAACGGAAAATGGAAAATAAGGTTAGGATCAAGAAATCCGGCGTTAGCTTGCTGCCGACTTGAAGCGCCTCTACAACGCTAGTGCAGTGACGTCCATGGTGTAGTAACTCGTGGTCAAGAATGGCTCACGACGAGCTGGAGAGAGGGAGAGAAAACTCTTGTTCTTTGTTTTATAATATTATTTGGGCGCTCAATATAGTATTTATCAAGTAAGGATTGTATGATCAAAAGTACGAGGGTAGTATATTTCAAAAAGTGAGAGTTATTAATGAAAATAATTTTTAATTCTTTATGGAAAGCTAAAGATATAAAAAGATGGATGTGTAATTTATATAATGATGTGAGTGATAATGTTTTAATAATTTAGTACTTCGATGTGAAAAAGTTGTTATATACAAAAATGTTTAGTATTTCAATGATAAGTTCGAAAAGAAAGAAAATTCAAATCCAAGCGGATCAAGAGGCATATTTTAATTATTAGTTTATAGTAGGAAATATAAGAAAGATATAATGCAAATTTGTAATATGTAGAAGAAAAGTAAGTATTGTACCTATGATAATAACTTATTATTGTAAATGGAGAAATAGGAAAAATGGAAGGAGAAAGACAAAGAGTTGAGAATCTTCAAAGCTGTGGATGATTCGAAGTAAGTATATATCTCACCACTTCTTAATACCTTATTAAAATATGCTTTAAATATTGTAAATTATGTTTTCCTCATTGTTAGTATCAATTTTATATTTTCATGTAAATATAATTATATGCAAGGGTAAATTTCACTTTAGGGTATATTGAAATGATATTATTGGATCAGAGTGCATAGCGAAAGCACAGTATTGTGTTAGTCACTGATTGATTGATTGTGATACAGTTATGATAAATTATATCGTGAATGCATTATAGACTTTGAATAGCTGCGATCATCGAATAGTTGCCTATGTGGGCTTACATTGAAATTGGTGATATAATTATAGTAAAGTTCTAGCGAATTTACTATGTCATGAATTGAGTTTTGTGAGGTGTTGGGTGATGAATAGTGTAGCCAGACGAAAATTTTTTAGCAAATCATTATGAAGAATATAGAATTGATATGAGAGCCGGATGAAAAATTTTCGACTAACAATTAAGAAGAATGAGATTGATTTGAAAGTTGGATGAAAAATTCCAAACTAACAATTGAGAAAAACATAGAATTGAATTTGATATCATAGAACTGTTATATGTATGTTTACTATATTTGAAAATGTGACATCATGTGACTGTTTGTGATTGACGTGTATTGATAATGTGATTGTGACAATCTATTTGTATTTTAAGCCTTAACAACTGTTTGTGTGTGATGCCTACCCGAAATGGGTAGTATATGATTTTAAATTTTGATAGAAAATTGAGACTCCTATGATTGTGTTACGAGAAATAAAGTTTAAGTCATGTACAAGTAAATCTCTATTTCAGGATATGATTTCATATGTTTCAGGAATTCGAAAGATGGTTTGCTATTACCTTTTAATATATCTAAGTCGATCATCTGCAAGATATTAGTAGTTATATCCTCACCGGGTTCTTGTAACTCACTCTATTTTATTTTAATGTTTTTAGATTATGATCCATAGAGAACCAAAGACTGCCTTATTTGAAAGATTTAACAGTTGGGGGTTATTTTAGATTAGAATTAGAATTAGAATTAAATGAATTGATTTGTATATATGTGAATTTGAAGTTGTACTGCACTATATGCATGTGTGATTGCTATCCTATTTGAAAAATAGTATAAGTTTAACTTATAGAGTACGTTACCCTTAGAAAGTGTCTGAAAATAGAGGATACTATATCTGTTTTTCTGTAAAAAAAATTATGTGGAATTTTTAGTCCTTTGAAATTTAAAAATTTCTGTTGGATAAAAGAATGTTAGTAGTTAAGACTTGTGGAAACCAGTAACAGGTTGTGACAGACCATTAGGATTAGATTGATCCAATAAATGATATTTGTTATGTTTTTTTTTTTTTTCAAGAAGAGATCTAATGGTCTATAACTATGAGAGTGTAGTTTGAGAGGTCTCACCATTGATGATGAAATCCTTAGGGAAATCCTTACAAGTGCCATACACAATATATGTGTATTAAATGTTTTTGCCTTTTCCTAAAGTGCTATATCAAGGTGTATACACTAGAATATAATCAATTTACACCAATTGGTTAGGTAAGTAAAAACGTTCCTGATATCCTATATGCTTAGTCAAGCCTCGCACTACTATTTCAAGGAGTTAAATGATAAATACTCATATTGGGCCAAGTTGAATTCCTTTTTGATTCCAAATTAATTGACCAATCATAAAACTTTATAAAATTGAGTACTATTAGCCATAAAGTACCAAAAATGTTTATTATAACTAAAAATGTGTTTATCACTAATAGACTAGCTATACCTTATAAATGTCCCTACTAATATTATAATGTGACCATCGTATCCTACGTAGGAACACCTTTATAAATATTAAACATATTATCTAGATATACTCTTAACTTTCTTTTTATTCTCTTACTTTTGTACTCTACTCTCACTTATGTAGACTTAAAACTTGAAGAACTAAAATGGTGACCCTTTCCACTATTTTGGTTTTCTTGCAAGTGGTAAGTGACATTCTATTAATAATTTCCCCCATACTTAACTCACTACTAGTATTTTGGTAAGATAAAACTAATAAATTGTACAAGTTGATAGTAGTGAGATAGTGCTTCAGGAGGTTGGGCAATGTAGTGGTGAAGTGATTCAAAATGAAGTTAGTGGCATGGATGGAAGTTCGAGTTGCCAAAAGGGGGTCTAATCATTTTTGACAATATCACCTTTGTTAATCTGTAGCCCAATTTCCAACATTATTATTAGGTTACTACTAACCCTTACCCCTAGGTTGATCATTGGTTTGTTAAGATGCATTTAATTCTATTGCAAATATTATGTTTCTAAAATATTATGTACATTTTTATTTAATCCATTTTCAATTTTTTAAGTGTGTTTAGCATATTTAATACGTTACATTATAATTTATAAATTTAGCTAATAAGTTAAATTTTAATTAGAAGGAATGTTTGATGTACTAATTTATTGAATGAAAAAAGCTTTGTTTGAATAAGTTTTAAGGAATATCTGAAAGCTTTTTAATTTCTTTTTCAAAATTACCACGTTCTCTTGTTTAATTGGTAGCTCATATCCTAATCATTAAAGTCATGCTCTTCTTTTCTTAATATGTCTTTTAATATTTTTATAACAAAATTAATTGATCCATATTTTTATAACATTATATATATATATATATATATATATATATATCAATATTTTTCTAATATATTGTTTTCATCATTTTTTTCCACAAATTCAAAGACATAAAAATCTTTTTCTACGCATTATTACATATATGGCTCATGGCTATATCCATTAATCAATATTAATTAATTAATATTTGATGTCATAAAATATAAATAATTACTTTTATATAATTTTATTTTTATTTTCAATTTCTTAGTTACGTTAGTATAATTTCAACTCAAATCAAATAAAAATTAATTTACTTTGGATATTAACTCATCCTTTTATATCCTTTTATAATCATAAGTTGCTTCAACAACTAATTTACCAAATACTTGTGATACAATTAGGAAACTGAATAGGTTTAAATTAATGGCTAGTAAAATAATTGGCTATAATAACTATCATCTAATTATACAAAACAGAAACTTTATAAATTTAAAAAAATATAAAAATTTTGGAGAATAAATTAAATAAAAGTATCTATATCATTGAAAAAAATATTTCATATTTAATTAAATATTTCTTAATGAGGACTCTTCGGACAGTAGTTAACTAGCCTTTGTGGAGAGAACCAAACTCAGCACAAAGTCTTCAATATTCTTTGTAGAACTGCCACCTTCATCGGTGGCCTCTGCAGCCAATATCTTCAACTTATTTGCATTTCTTTTCATCTCTTTGCCTCTATCGCTGTACATCACTTCCTTTATGCACTTCTTAATTTCCTCTCTCCCCACAATATTCCCTCTCTTCTCATCGGCCTTAGCCTTAACCCCTATCTTCCAAACATCCATAACATACTTTGCATTTGTAGGTTGATCTGTCCTCTGAGGTATCCCCACCATTGGAACCCCTAAACTCACAGATTCCAATACAGAATTCCAACCACAATGAGTCACAAAGCATCCCACATTTTCCAAAACCTCAAGTTGAGAACACCACGTGACCACTAGACCCTTGTTTGGATTCTCCAAAATGCCATTTGGCAGCTTTACTTGTTCAGATGCTCTTACTACCCAAATGAAGTAATTTTCACCATCTATTAAAGCATAAGCAATTTCTTCCATTTGCTCTGAACTCAAAACTGACACGCTACCAAATGAGACATATACAACAGAACCAGTTGGCTTCTCACATAGCCATTTGATGTAGGCTTCATCATTTGGCTTGAAGAGGCTGAAACCATAGCTTTTATCATCTTTGAGCTGCTTGTCTAAGAACATAGATGGAATTGTTGGCCCTATCGTCTTCATTGGATAGAATTTAGCTTGCCAATCGATCTCCTATATATATATATATATTCAAGAATTGATTAATACAATTACCAATTAAAAGACCAGTACTATTCGAGACTCAATGTGAGATATAATATATTCCTTAAAAGACAATTTACTAATATATAACTTACATCTCACTTCGAGGTTTTCTACCATTTTGGAAAGAACAAGAAAATGGAAAAGTTTGAACTTTTGCTGGTTAATTTACGATATTTTTGCATCCATCGAAATGGAAGATAACAAGAGAGAATGAAGGAGAAAAGAATATATGCAAGGAATATATGATTATATTAAGTCATGACTTTTCCTTTTCTTATTTGAATATTTAGAAAATCCTTAAAAATTTTTGAAATTTGAGAAGTATACAAATGTTAATATTAGAATATATTAGAGAGTTTTGGAAGATTAATTATAATCCTGCATTCTCTTTTCTTCTTTTATGAAAACTCCCAAACAGGGGAAAGATTATTCAATAACAATAACCTCCTCTTCATTCAAATTCCTTTCTATTCTCCTTCAGTTAAGCAAACCATTAGTAATTAAAAGGGCAATTCTAAAATATATGATAAATCAAATGTTAGAGATTGAATTCTCATATATTTCAATATCTATCACTTGAGAAGCACAGAATCCTTTTTGCGAATTTGTAGGCCGAGCATGGGTGATTTTTCTTTGATTTATTTAGAAAAATAAATTAATATAAACTTAAATTATCCTGGATCACCTAAAAAAACTGGACAAGCAAAATGTTACCCACCTATAAAAATTAAAGGAAAAAAATGAACAAGCAAAAAATTACTCACCTCTTTCTCTAACTCATAAAAGGCATTACAAAACACCCAATCTGCTCTGTCAATATTGGAGAACTGATTCACAACCAATTCCAAGAAAGCTGGACGTGATTCAGGAAGATACACGTAAGACGGCATGTCAGAAGCAGCAAGTTTGGGTAATCCAGGAAGTGAAATTTCTGATCCATTCAGTGGAAGTTTCAGATTCCCCTTGTTGACATGATAATATATTGTATTCACCGCGCAAGATTGAGTGAAAAAAGCAGCCCCAAATGCCCCAAATTTCTTGGCAATATCAAGAGCCCAAATCAAAACTGAATCATAAACAACACAATCAACTGGATTCCCAGAACCAAAAAGCTTCTGAAGAAGTTCTGTGAAAGTTTGTTGGCCTATCTTCCAGAAGCTCTCCACATAGGCTTTGTCGTTCTCTGCTTCTGCGATTCCTCCATTGTCAAAGCCATCAGAAATGCTCTCAATTGCTATTGGGTTCTTGTCTTTCTGTAAGGTTTTGCAGACGGAGCGTGTGGTTACAAATGTGACTTTCACATTTTTGTGCACCAAACGCTTTGAGAATTGGAGCATTGGGTTAATGTGGCCTAGCGTTGGATAACATAAGACCAAGCAATGAGGTTGTCTGTCCTTCCTCTCATGCTCCATTACATAAAAGCTTTGCTTGCCTGGAGAAAACAGAGGAGAAAGAAAATGAGAGTGAAATTATTTTTTTTAGGTGTATTTGATTGTAAGAAAAAATAGGAAAGAAAGAAAATAAAAAAAAATTAATTATGTTTAGTTAGAGAAAAAATAAAAGAGAAAGCAAATAGAAGAAAATTTTTTTTAATATTATTTGAATTTAAAGAAAATTGATAGGAAATATAATTTATTATAATAAAATGTCTACAAGACTCTTTCTATGTAAAATAAAAAATTAATTACGTTATAAATATCTCAAACTTCCGTAATATTTATATCGATCCAATTATTAAGTCAAAAATATCATTAAAAAAAATAAAATACAAATTAATAATATATTATGTAACCTTCAATTTAAATTATAACTTTCATCCATTACATTAACAAATTTATCTAGGCAGCATGCCCCAAAAAAATAAAGAAATATATTAACTAATAAGAAATATGTAAATTATCTCATATGACTTCTTAAAGGAAGTAATTATCTATGATCTCATCTCTAATTCATTTGAAACTGTAATGCAATTGATATTCAAAGGGAAACTAAAAAAATATTTGAACTTTTTAAAGAAATTGTGAGAATATAATAACCAATATGTGGGGAAAAAAAACTGAACACTCATGCACGTTGAATACAAATTTCGTGCTGTTGAGTAAAAATTTTGTAATTTTCATTTAATATTTCTTACAGTTTAAAAAAATTTAAAAAAATGACACCCGGGTCGTGCACCTACTAGGCGGATCACATGGATCCGGGTCGGATCCATGTGACCTGCCTAGCAGGTCACAAACCTGCGCTCCCAACGGACAAAGGGCTTGGGGCTCCCGTTTGGCTACTGCACCGGCCAAATCGGAGTGTTGCTGCTGCCGAACTGATTCGGTGGCCATGTGGTAATGTGCTGGCACCGGAAGCAGTGTGCAGCGGCGAACGAGGGCGGATCTACAAAAGCAAAGCAGCAGCAGCAAACCACACCAAGCTGGGAAAAGAAGCTCACACGGCAAACTACTGGAGGAGGAGAATACCTACCTGCTGGTGGTTCCGGCTTTTGGAGGATATGGCACACGCGATTCTTCAAACGGGGGAGATGGCGGGAACAGTTTCTGAGTTGGGCGTGGATAGGAGCAGGCGATGGCACCGTGCGAGTCTTATCTCCCTTTTTCTCCTCAAATCTGAGGAGAAAAAATAGCCGTGGGTCCCACAGTACGATTTCTCTGCAAATTTCTCTTCCCTTCCGTTTTCTGCAGGCGGGAGAAATTGGAAATTTCTTTGTACTTTTCTATTCCCAGTTTTCTTTCTGCTCTGTTTTCCCCGGAACAAGCACGTCGTTAGAGATCTCGGGCCACTGTGTGAACAGGCATGTGTATGTCGGTATTTATAATCCTCTTTGAAGATCAATGATAGATTAATTATATTTGTGTTAATGTTAGAAAAATATGATCACCGCAGTATAAAATTGTGAAAAGTTACGGTTATTTGTTCTAACCCCAATAATAAGATTATAATTTTATTAACACAAAATATCCTAACTCTTATTTATTTGATTCAATTATCTTTTTATTTTCATAGATTAAACCAAACATTCCTTAAAAATAATTAGTATTAAAATCTAAACTTGAACCTATATAACCGGATGTATAGGTAGGTGAAATTGGACCTTTACACGGTTATCAAAAAAATTGAAATTGGACCTTTCCACGCTTATAAGTAAATAATACCATTTAATTCCTTACTACTATAAATAGATTATTATTACGGATAATCTAATTTTTATTAGATAATCTATTTTCAAATCTTAAAGTAAATTAATTGAACAAAAAATTTAAATCTCAAAGTAATTTTATTGATCAGATGGGGAAATAATCAAATCTCAAAAGCCGCATCTCCTCAAAATTATTGTATGTTAAAGGTAATTTATGTGTTTTTTATTCTCAGTTCGTAAGACAATGAAGAAGCCACTATAGAAATAATATTGAAGATCATGTCTTGAGTGAAAACTCTTTGATATAACGGTATACTAAGCTTATAAACATTGAGGGAATTTTATTCACAACTCATATTTTTATGTACTAAAACTTTGAACTTGTATGTCTTGATATTTATATTAAAAAGATATATATTCAAAATCTAATCCTCCTACTGTTGTTTGCTACAAAATTAAAATTAAAAAATTTAAATAAATCAATATTTTTAATAAATTGCAAGACTTGTGGATCATATTAATATAATTAACATTTTTTAAATAATTTTTGTTTTATTTGAAAATAAACTACAATATTTTTTTTTTTGGGTTTGAGATTTGCGGTATCCGTCTATCACATTTTGTCAACACGTTTTGAAGAATAATCTCAAAAAGTAGGTATGAGACATTTTGTCAACACGTTTTGAAGCATAATCTTAATAATTACTCCCCCCCCCCCCCCCCGACTTCCTTTTTATTCGTGAGAGTTTAAAAAAAATTATTATTTTTTCTTTAAAATTTTAATAAAATATTAAATATTTTTTAAATATATTTTTTAATAAATATTTTATTATTCTGTATTATTAACTAATTTATATTTTTTTATATTTTCTACTTTTTAATTATTTTAAATTTTATGTATAAAATTAATTTTATAAAAAATATTAAATATAAATAAATAAATTTTTTTAATATGTGTAAAATTAATTAATAATGATAAAATTATCTCTAAATAAAATTATTAACGTGAGTAAAAAAAAATATTATTTATCCTTTTTCTTTTTCGAAGCCGGGCCCCCCGGGGTTGGGTAAGACTGCATCAATTATTTAGTATGGCTGTGGCTCATGTGAAACCTGACAGACCTCTCTTTATAATTTCGTGGTCAGGAAAGAGTACATCAATTACTTAGTATGGCTGTGGCTCCTGGGAAACGCGACAGACCTCTCTGTATAATTTATAAACATAGTGGTTTTGTCATTGGTCCTTTTTTTTTTTTTTTAATTCAAAACAGCTTTTCCGATTCTAGCATTCCCAGAATCGCACACAGGATTTCTCAGTGCTAATCATGCTAGAAATATACGCTTTAGCACATCCAAAAATAACAACTCATTTTATTTTATTTTAAAGAATTAATTTTATTTTATTTTTAAATAAATTATTTTGTTTGAAATAAATTATATAAAATATAATTCCATTTCAATTTAAAATAAAATTTTTTGTTTGAAATTTTAATTAAAACACATAAAATTTATTTAAAATATTTATATTTACTGTATTACACTTAATATAATGTTTTATTTGTCTTGTATAATTTGCTTCTCTCTCTCTCTCTCTCTCTCTCACAGACCAAGACAGCTAGCATTATAGCGTCTATATTTTAAGCGAAATACGATTTTAAGCACTTGCGCTAAATATGGGGCAAGAGTTTTAATTGACAAAATTGTCCCCTGGGGGGTAAATTAAGATTCGACTTACAAAATTGGCCTGAAAAGATTTTGGGATGCAGAGAGATAGATGATGAAGAAAAGCCAAGACTTGTCAATTTTTTAAACAATCATCTGCACCACAACTTAAATTTCGCCTGAACATTTGACGAAGAAATTTATTTCATGATTCTGCATAACTGGGCACAGTACAATACTATACTTTCTTTTGACTTCCCAATCTCAAACGGTTTCTCACCAAGCAAAGGTAATTCTCATACAACTACGTAGATATCCTAGCCACTATGATAACTTCCTTATGGCAAATGGAACCCAAGACTATAATGCAAAGGTCAGACTAATTATTAACATCAGACCCTCTTTCCCTTGTACCACTCAATAGAAAAGAAAGCAAGCAGCCCAAACAGGAGGATCTGACAATAGAAAAGAGTTATCTTAGGATGGCTGATTGTCTCAATACCAATATCAAGAGAACATCCAAAAGTTCAATATAATGGCTCACCATTGGAATTCATATCCAACTTTGAAGAGTGGGTACTTGACATAATCTTTTTCCTTATATTTCATTAAGTTATAGAATAGCATGGGCAGAAGCAAACAAAATAAAACATAGAAACACTAAATTAATTAACGGATGCATAAGTACAATTTTTCCCATGTTTTGTTTCGATAATAAGAAACTAGTAGGCTGCATTTATATTATCGTTTGTTTTTCAATCATACCTGTTAAATCAGCATCAAAGAAGCTAGCCCCCAACAACTTTACACCTTTAAAATTGGCTTGCCGCAATATAGACTGTAACTTATTGCTTATTAGTCTCCCATTCAGAAACTATAATCGAAACTATCAGATTAAATGGATCATTTAGATAATTTATACCGTTTTGAAGTCTTGCTTGACCAGAGTTTTGCCACTAAAATCCTTCCCAGTGAGATCTTGACCCCTCGTCACCCCTTGCTCATATGGGCCTCCACCCTGCATTCAATCCCTTGTCATTGCCATACCCATTAAAATAAAAAAAAGCTCAACAAAATGCCAATTCCTCTGTGAAAACAACAACTACTCCAACAAGTAAATGAGATGAGAATATGTGAATGAGTCAAGTTAACAAAGCAACTTCAAACCCCAAACACAATTTATCTGATTCTGCAAAGGGGAAAAAACTAGTTCAGAAAATCAGAATCCCCTTTAGAACTGCTTGCATATGTGATTAGATTGAATACCTCGAAAGCAAGTGTAGGATCGACCAATAACAAAAAGGCAGAGAGGAGAGCAACTAAGCTCGCGCTAGAAATTGATTGACACAATGAAATTTCAAGTTTTCGATACGCTTCGCGATGCTGCTTCAGTTTGAGGCCCTGTCAATGAAATCAAACGGAGATCACCACAAATGAGCAAAGTGAGCCAAGTTTTGAACTTCAGAGCAAAGAAGCAAAGAAGGAATAAGGGGTGTTGCGTAGTTTGCCAACTAGAAGCCATAATTTCACTGAGGAAATCTCTGGGAAAACTTCTTTACACGGAAGAAACAAAAGGGCTGTGCAAAAAAGGAACCAAATACTGTTTGCATGCGAAGAAAAAGCTAGAGAAAAACCACAAAAACAATAAGCAAAATAGAAGACAAAAACAGAGGAGATCAGCCTGACAGCAAAACAAAACTGCAGTATAATCAGCAAAAATAACAAAATCAATATCAGACTGTGGTGATTCATGTCATAACCAATAAGAATACCTACAAAAACTAGAACATCAAACAGAAGATTTACGAAAACAAACCCAAACCTAAGGAAAGCATAAAAACAAAATAATGGATATCAAATACAATGACCTAAAAACCAAATCCAGAAATAAATTGATCTTGCCTTTCTCCTTAACGACGATAGTAATGATGGGTAAAACGAATCATTCAAAGAAAAAGGAAGGATCAGAAGAACAATGGCCATCACGAAGTAGATTACCTAGAAAAATAAATCCAGATGATTTCACCTTTCTCTTTGATGGCCGAAAGATAAGAAGGATGAATATTGAACAATCTCCTTGACGGCCGAACGATGATGGCAGGAGCAAAGGATGAAGATAGCGAAGACAGCTTAAGATTAAGCAGAAGAAGAATGATAGGGTTGTAAATAAATTAAATGATTAAGGTAAAGTTGTCCAGTAAAAATTTTGGAAATCAAATTCCAAAACATACAAGTTAATTTGATGGAATTTTAAACAAGTTAATTTGATGGAATTTTAAAATGATAAGAATGTAAATAAAATAAGGTTTCAAAATAAAATAAAATCTATTAAAAATTAAATTCAAACATAATTTTTTAATGAAATTTATTTGAAAATGAAATAAATAATCACCATTGAGTATCATAAAAAGATTTCATTCCACCCATCTAATTTTTTCGAGATAATACGTGCCATAAGAGAAATGAAATTGATGACCTACTAAAGTATTTAAATATGAAATAGTTTAAGAGATTATATGTTGAAATTTTCTTTTGTATTTAAATTAGTCTCAACAATGAAATGATCGCCATAAGAATTTTGTTTTTTAACTAGTGTTTAATTAACAAAATCATATATTTTTGATAATGTGCTTCTCAATTATTTAATTCACAAAAATATGATATTACCATGTTTGCTCCATTTAACAATATTTTTATAAATATTATAATATTATATTTTAATTAATTAATATATTTTTATAAATATTATTATATTATTAAAAATATCTTTATTAAAAATTGAGTGAACAATTTTAACATGTAATAGTGGGAGGTGGCCACTAACATTAAATAATTGTTAGTGGTAGCTATCAACCGTAGGTAGCCAATAAAGTTCACCCTAATAAATAGTAATAAAATAAGGTATTAATAGAAATAAAATCTTGATGAAATGGTGGGTAAAATAGCTTATTCATGTTATATAAATATTTTCATGTCATAGAAATATAAGATACTTATATTCTCTTATGAGAATATTTTGAAAAAAAATTAAATTAAAATTATTTTTAAAAATATAAATATTTTTTTAAAAATTTGAACTAAATATAAAAATTATATATTTTTTAAAATATTATGTAAATGCAGGAAAGATTTTCCAAATTAAACATTATATAGTGATGAAATTTTCTGCTACTGCTAAAAGTTATAGTCCTGAAATTCCATTATTTGATAGTAAATCCAGTTATTAAATCTATTATCATTATAAATAGTATACAATCTAATTTAATTTCAACGAAATGGCCAAATAATTATAACAATGGGATATATTTCTCACTAACCATCGTTACATTTTTTTTTAAATCATCTGACAAAATCCACCACTACAAAAGTCATAAAGTTTATTATTATTATAGTTGTGATGTTCCCAATGGCGGAATCTAAGGGAAGCGAGCGGGTTTCCGTACCTCATCAAAAACATGCTATGTGTGTGGTGTGAATAAAAAGAAAACGGAGTTGTTATTAATCATTTTTTATGATATGATTAAAATACTAAAAATAGTTTGCATTCCTAGAATTTAAATTTGAGAGTAGGTTATATGTAGGGAATGTGTTAGCACCCTACAACATCCATTCAAAGAATGGTTATCCATTTAGTCTAATTCTATCTTATGAATTGAATTATTATAATCCTTGTTGTATTACATGTGTGTTTTTTAAAGAATATGATTTTAATTTTAATTATTTTTATTAGTTTGGTTATCCAAATCTATTCAATTTCATGACAAGATTTAGATAAAATAAAGTATCTCAATAATAGTAAGTATCATCATGATCGCACTTGCAATCGGATCACTTAACTTTGATACATCATAGGCACAAATTTTATTATTTTTGAAAAATTTTATTTTATTATTTTTAAAATATTTTCAAATGATTTGCTAATGTAGTTATTAAGTCCTTTCAACTTCATGATAGGATTTGAACAGAATAATGTGTCTCAAATCTCAATAATATTAACCACCATCATGGTTACACTTGCAATTGGATTATTTACTTTTAATACGTCATATACATAAATAATTTGTTAATTTGGTTGTTAAATTCTTTTAGCTTCATGATAGAATTTGAATAGAATAACATGTCTAATAATATTAAGTATTGTCATAATCATACCTGCAATCGAATTACTTAATTTTAATATGTCATAGGCACAAATTTTATTTTTTTTAAAAAAATTATTTATTATTTTTATAATATTTTAAAAATATTTTTATTTTATTATTTATGAATAATTATTATTTTATCTTTCATAAAGATTTTTATTTGTTATTTTTGAAAGATTTTTAATAAAATAATTGTAATCTAGTTTTTAATAGAATGAACAAAATTTTAAGTAATTTTATTTGTTTATTTATTTAAAAGTATTACATCAATAATTTTTTAATTTAAATTATTAAATTTATCCAACTACATTGCTAAATTTGAAATAAAAATTTAGAAGAATTGAAGTTATGATTCTAATATTATTTCACAATTTTAAAGTATCCAATTTTTTAACTTCATTACTAAATGTAAATACATAACTGCTCAGGAAAATTGAAATCATAATTCAATATTATTTTTATACTTTTTGAAATATTAAATTTTTCCAACTTCATAATCAAATTTAAATAAAGAATTGCTCAGAAAAATAAAAATTATTTTTATTGTACTTGTAATTAATTTTAATATTATTCTATTATTACACATATATATAACTTATAAAAATATAAATTATGAGTGCACATGAAGAATATAAAATAATTTTTATGTGCAAAAATATTAAAATTATTTAATTTAATTAGCTCACCCAATTTTTAAAAATATTTCTCGCCTCAAGAATGTTAAATAGTTTGAACCTCTAAATTATTATATTTTATTCCATCATAGGAATTGCATAAAAATAATATCTTAGAATAAAAATTAACTAAAGTTTTTTTTAAACAAAATACATGGGGTATTTTAAATAAATGTTAGTTAATTAACTTTTAAAACTAAAAAAAATTAAAAAATACGAATTGGGTGGGATAATTAGTAATCGTCCTACCTTTTCCATAAAAAAGGATGTCCTTCCATGTGAAGGGCATCTTTTATTATTATTATTATCATTATTATTATTATTATTATATTTTTTATAATTTAAATTTTATTATTTTTTATAAATAGAAAAGAAAATAAAAGGCATGATTCATATTTATTTTTTTAGCCGATAATGTTGCCTATTTTTATTCTTCAATTATCTCTTACAATTTCATTTCTTATTATTTCCTAAGAGCTCGTGTTCATGTACTAAGGAATGAGGTTTATTTTTTTATTTTTTATTTTGATATAGATATAAAAACAATAATAACAATTATTATTTTAAAGTGCATAATTGAGATTTATTTTATATTCAAAATACACATTTAGGATTTTACAATAAAGAAAGTTCTAGCATTTTAAATACAAAATTAAAGTGTGTAAAAGAAAGTGCACCTGATAATGAAAAATTTCCTCTCAACAAATTCTCTCTATTACACTCTTCCTTTTTTATTTTCTAATTACTCCTATTTGATTCTTTCCTTTGCTCTTCTTCTTCTCCTAAAATTCTCCCAAATTTTGTTTTAAATCTTTCTGAATTTTCCCTCTTCAGTGAAACTACTCTAACTTTTTTATATTTGTATTTAACACATATTTAATTTGTATTTCACCAAATATTGTCAACAGGTTAAGAATTCAACAACTAATCTTATTGTTTTTCAACATTGGTTACTGCCATGTGAAATTTTCTTTCTTTCCAACTATGAACATGGAGATAAGTTAGCAATAAGTCTGTGATTAGTGGTGTCAGCAACTTCAATAATTCAAGTAAGTAACTACCCATTAAAAGTGAGAAAAACAGAAGCAGGTAGTTAATTTTTTAAATTTTTTAATTAAATTCTTTAAGTTTTATTTTTTTATTTTTATTTTTTTAAATTATTTTTTTAAGTTATGTTATTATCGGATAAAATAGGGTATCAACAATTATTATTATGTAATACATTACTAATTCCATAACTAAATTAAAATTATGTTATTGTTTATCATTAAATTTGTTAATAGTTGGATTTGAAAAATTGATGATCGTTGCAACATCTTTTTCTAATTGGGGAAAAATGCACATATTCTTACTAATCTTGTCGTGTTCTGGAAACATCTTATGAACTTGCATTGCAAACTATATACGAACTACTTAAACCAACATAAATTGTGAAATAAAATCATAATTAAGTTCAAATAAATGAAATCAATTCTTTGAGTAAATAAAATTTATAATTCATAATTCAAATCAATAAATAACATCATATTCATCAACTATTATATCTAAAAATTTTGAAATCTTAAGATGAAGAGTTTTTTTTTTAAATATTCATTCTCTTCATTTTACCCATTTCCTCTTCGTCATCAAATTCTTCCTCCTCCTTCTCATTTGCATGCTCATTCTCATCATCTTTATCTTCAATTGTCATATCAAAAGGTACTTGTATATCTTCAAAGGGTCTAGACTCATTCTCTAGCGAAGTCATGTTACAATTTCCAACCAACTAGAGCTAAAATATTGTCATTTATCATCTTGGAATGCATTAGTGGTAGATCAATAATCTTGATAGTTAGTGCATCAACCTGACTTTGTGCTTTGGCCTTACTAACTATCAACCAATCAAATTAATCTCTAATGTGTGCCAAATATGGTATATAGTTAACTTGCACTACTTGTTATGAAAGAATAAATGGATCATATTTATAATACTTATAAGAGGTAGTAAACTCAATTTTTTAAAGTTGAGATTGAACTTTGGTATCTCAATTCAAGGTTAGATTAATAATTTATATATGAATAATATTACTGATCATAACCCCACCTTAAACTATAATTAGTGTGAAACCAACATTGAATCAACTAATAAGTCTAAACATTTATTAAGAAATCCTCATTTCATTCAAAGTTTAACACCTTTCCTTTTATTCATACAAAATTATATTAGTTTACAATTTCTTAATTATATGAGTTTATATACATGTTCACTCAACTAATTTAATATAGTACATAGTTTGACTAACTTCTATTGTTAACAATTCAACTGGATATATTTATAGTTATTATATATGCAACAACCATAGAAAAACCTTGTATTCTTACTTGAGTACCAAAAAAATATTCCAAAAAATTTGAGTCTTGGTCTTAATAAATTATTCATTTATTTAATTGATGGAGTTACCTTACTCTTTTTAGTTTGAATAGAATAAATTACATATTACAATTTTAGGAATCACAATTTGTAAAGGAAAAACAACATTTCCAAAGGTTACATTAAGTCAAGAATTAGGTAATAATAGAACTCTTACTGAATGAGAAGAAGGCTTGTGGTTATACATATACCATTGGTTACACAAATTAGGTATATGGCTTAGATATCAAGAACTATAAATTGTTCTCTTTCATTTATAATACTAACAAGCATGTAAAGAATTATTAGTATAATGTCCACGGTTCATGGTAGTAAGCAACCAAGCAACACCAATCATTCTTATGCATGTATATTAATTGTAAGGCTTAAAAGATTGTAATATAAACAAGTAAAAGCCTTCTAATAAACTATTCATGCAGTACAACACAATCATATTATCATGAAAAAAGGGTAAGACTTCGGTACCCCGGATTCAACTAGGGAATATAAACCCTGGAACATGTTACGTTATTGACTTTTACTTCCTTTTGGATATTATACGTATTGTGTAGGAGATTATTTTTCCTTATCAAATCAATTAAATGTTTTTGTCATTTGCCTTGCTTTGACATAGAATTAGATTGTACTTTCTTTTTCATTTAAATAATAATTGAGGAATTAATAATTTTTATTAAATTTCAATGAAATTATTTTTATATTTTTATTTAAAAAAGATAGTTAAAAATTAATAATTTATTTCAAATTAATTTTTAAAATATTAACAAAATTTTCATTTTAAACATTAAATTTAATTATTAGTTTAAATTTTTTTATCATAAAATATTATAATTTTATATAAATTTAAAATTATCCGTGATTATGGAAAAATCTATGATATATATTTGATACAATAATGTATCAATTATGTATTTATTTATGTGAAAATATAGAAAATAAAAAATATAATATTTACATTATTAAATTAATTTAATTTTATTTGAAGACACAAATAAATAATAGAATTTCATTTAAATCTTAGGTTAGACTGATGCAATATTTTTAATGTTAAAATTAAAAAATATTAATTTTTAATTATTTTTATTTAAATAAAAAAATAATTACTCTAATTTTTAATAAAAAATTATTTATTTTTTAAATTTTGTTTAAATAAAAAAGGTACAAATTAATCCACCTTTGGAGAAGAGAATTATCTACACCGTGTGTATTATTATTATTATTATAATTTTTTAAAAGAAATTTATTATTATAATTTTAATAATAATTTATTTTTTAAAATAGAATGGATATTAAAAAAATTTTAGTGCAGGAAAAATTATGTTTCAATGCAATATATGAGTACAAATATGATATATGTATTGAATAAAATTTTGATTCATGACAGATAACTTTAGTTTATATGTAATATACTTAAAAATATTATTAAATTTGCTTATATATATAGTTTATAATTTTAAAATATTCAAAATAATCTTTCATTATATATAATATTAATATTAACAGGCCAAATATTTACATAAAGTATATGAAACATGCCAAATTTTTGTCTTAAGTGAGGTTGAATGTAGCTTTGAAGGTTTTATATCTTCCTTTCTTTTGCATTTAAGTGACATTGAATGTTCATTGAAAGTTTTATATCTTTCTTTCTTTTACATCCAGAACTTAATCTTTAATCTTTATGTATATTTACTAACTAATTTAACTATTTTTATCATTATTAAAAAAATATAAAATAAAAAATTAATAAAATCACACAATTCAAAAATAAATTGATATGATATTTTATATCAATTTTGAAACTCATAAAACATTCTAAATATAATAAAAATAAATCTAATTAAAAGAAAACATAAGTATACTTGATGCATCAAATTAAAATGTAAGTTAAAAACAAATTGTTCTTATTTAAATAGAAAATTAAATCATTAATAATTACATTTATTGTGTTTATTTCCTAAATTTTAATATTTTTCTAAAAAAATTCATTCATTAAGAAATATTGATTTGCAACCATATCACATTTTGGTCCGTTTAATTTAATTCATTATTCATAAAGTTACTCATATAGTTAGTAATATTGTGTTGAATAAATAAATTCAATGTTATCTCTATTTTTTAATGAAATAATTAGTTATATAATTAGTAGGAGAGACTTCTATATATCATTGACACAATGATATATTACTATATCATCAGACTTGATTATATATCAAATTTATATTTTTTTGGGTCAAATCTCATATGCCACATGATAGTATATTAGTAATAAGATCTGGTAGTACACTAATATATTATTACATCGGATATATATCATAGATTTTTTCATAATTAATATATATATCACATTATTTAAAAGTGTAATGTATAAAAAAATTTAAGTTATAATCAAGGATAGTTTTAAATTTATGCAAAATTATAATATTTTATGATAAAATTTTAAACTAATAATTAAATTTAACATTTAAAATAAAAAATTTGTTAATAGTTTAAAAATTAATTTGAAATAAATTTTTTATTTTTACCTATCTTTTTTAAATAAAAATGTAAAAATAGTTTCATTAAAATTTAATAAGAATCATTAATTCCTTAATTATTATTTAAATAAAAAAGAAAGTACAACCTCAGTTCTACGTCAAAGCAAGGCAAACAACAAAAATATTTAATTGATTTGACAAGGAAAAATAATCTCCTACACAATGCGTATAATATCTAAAAAAAAGTAAAAGTCAGAATGTAACACGTGTCTGAAACTCATATTCTTTAGTTGAATTTGGGATACTGAAGTCCTACCTTGAAAAAATTATGTAAGGTCTAAACTTCCATACCCTACTAATTTAATAAGGCATGTAGCCCTGCTTATATGACACTCTTTGAACTGGTAATTTTTTATCAACTTTATTGCGCTCCTCAGTAGAAAATAGCAGAAAAGGACAAATTCAATTTTTTTAATATTTAAAAATTAAAATCCTATCCTTTGAACTTTAATTTAATAAAAATATAATTTAATCTTTTGATATTTTATTAATAATATATAAATAAATAATAATAATTTATACATAATAATATCATATATTTTATAATATCAAATTAATTTTAATATTGTATATATTATTATATTATATTTCATTATTTATATATAAAACTAAAAAAATTTAAATTAATTTATACAATATTTTGAACATAAGCATTATTTTCTCAAGTGAATAAAAGATTTTAGCTTTTTTTATTTTTATTCTTTTTCTTTTTTAGGTAAGTTGGAGCTAATGTTATTTTTTTGGTAATATTTGTGAGTTTTTAACCTCAAAAATTTTTAATCTTTTTATTCAAGAGGTTTTAACTATTGAATAATATTTTAACGCAATCTATTTTTCTAATTTTTTATTTTGATATTTTTGATAAATTTTTAAGCACATTCATTAAGTTTAAAGATAATATTTTTTTAAAGCTAATATGAATCATTTATTGTCTTTTTATAGTTTTACTTTTTTTTCAATAAATTAAAGTGGTGATTCATTTTTTGTAATAATACATGTGGGTTTTTATAATAATGCATGTTGGTTGTTAATAAGATTTGATTTATTCATTTATTTAAAAATTTTGATTGATATTACTATTTAATCTCCAAATAGTAACATACTCTTCTCTAACAGTTTAATTATTAATGAGACTTGATTTATTCATTTATTTAAAATTTTTAGTTAATGTTATTATTTGAAAACTAAACAATAGTATGTTACTATTTACTATATGGAAATAAAATAATAACATGCCATTCTTTAGCAGTTTAGTTATTAACGAGACTTGATTTATTTATTTATTTAAAATTTTTTATTGATGTTATTATTTGGAGACCAAATAGTAACATGCTCTTCTTTAACAATTTAATTGTTAATGAAATTTGATTTATCTATTTATTTAGAATTTTTGGTTGATGTTATTATTTGGATACTAAACAATAATATATTATTGATTGGAGATGAAACAATAATGATGTTCTTTGGTAGTTTAATTATTAATGAGATTTAATTTATTTATTTATTTAAATTTTTTTATTAATATCATTATTTAGAGACGAAATAGTAATAAGTTATTTAGCAATTTAATTATTAATTATATTTAATTTATCTATTTATTTAAAATTTTTAGTTGATGTTACTGTTTAGAGACGAAACAGTAGCATGTTACTATTTAGTCTCTTTCATCTCTAAATAGTAATATGTTATTTTTTAATAGTTTGGTTATTAATAAGACTTGATTTATTTATTTATTTAAAATTTTTTATTGATGTTACTATCTAAAGATAAAACAGTTTAGTAGTTTAATTGTTAATAAGATTTAATTTATCCATTTATTTAAGATTTTTAGTTAATTTTATTATTTAGAGATTAGATAGTAATATATTACTATCTGGAAACGAAATAGTAACATGTTATTTTTTGATAGTTTAATTATTAATAAGATTTAATTTATTTATTTATTTAAAATTTTTTTTATCGATGTTACTGTTTAAAAATGAAATAATAACATGTATTTTTTGATAATTTAATTATTAATAAGACTTGATTTATCTATTTATTTAAGATTTTTAGTTGATATTACTATTTAAAGACTAAAATAGTGGTATGTTATTATCTTGTCTCCAAACAGTATTATCAATAAAAAATCTTAAATAAATAAATAAATCAAGTCTCATTAACAATTAAACTATTAAAGAATAACATATTATTATTTTATTCCCATATAGTAACATGTTATTATTTGATTTTTAAATAGTAATATTTATAAAAAATTTCAAATAAATGGATAAATCAAGTCTCATTAACAATCAAACTATTAAAGAAGAATATGTTATTATTTAGAGACTAAATAATAATATCGATAAAAAATTCTCAATAAATAGATAAATCAAGTCTTATTAACAATTAACATGTATTATTATAAAAACTTATATATATTATTATAAAAAATTAAGCACCACTCTAATTTGTTAAGGAAAAAAAGTAGAACTATAAAAAGATAGTAAATGATTTATATTAGCTTTAAAAAAAACTTATCTTTAAACTTAATAAATATGCTTAAAAATTTATAAAAAATATCAAAATGAAAAATTTTAAAAATAGATTGTGTTAAAATATTATTCAATAGTCAATACCTGTTGAATAAAAAAAATTAAAAAATCTTGAGGTTAAAAACCCACAAATATTACAAAAAAAAACCTTAATTCCAACTTACCTAAAAAAGAAAGAGAATAAAAATATAAAAATAAAGTTAAAATCTTTTGTTCACCTAAGAAAATAATACTTATGTTCAAAATATTGTATAAATTAATTTAATTTTTTTAGTTTTATATATAAATAATGAAATATAATATAATAATATATGTAATATTAAAATCAATTTGATTATAAAATATATGATATTATTATGTATAAATTATTATTATTGTTTATTTATATATTATTTTATAAATATTATTATTTATATATTATTCATAAAATATTAAAAAAATAAATTATATTTTTATTAAGTTAAAGTTTGAAGGGTGAAGTTATAATTTTTAAATATTAAAGAAGCTGAATTTATCCTTTTTTGCTATTTTTTGATGAGGAGTGCAGTAAAATTGATGAAAAATTGCTTGTTTAAAGAGTGTCATGTGAATAAGGTTGCATGTCTTACTAAATCTATAGGGTATGGAAGTTTAGAACATTAAGTAATCATATAAAATTCTCCTTATTTCTTTAAGGTGAGCCTTATTCAATGTTGGTATTGGAATTAATGCTTTACTTGGTTAGAGAAGAAAATAGAAGAGAAAGAAAATAAAGGAGAAAGAAAATAGGAGAGAAGTTGTTTTCTTTAATTATGCTTAGTTGTAGGAGAAAATAACGGAAAGAGAAAATAGGAGAGAAATTAATTATGTTTAATTGTGAAAAAAATTAAGAGAGAAAAAGAATGGGGAAGAATTTTTTTAATATTATTTAGATGTAAATAAAATTAATAGAAAATAAAATAATTATAGCAATAAATCAATATATTTTCAATAAGATATATTAGAAAAATAATTTTAAAAAATAATTAAAAATAATTCACATTTATGAATATTTCATTTTTACATAACAAATTTAATAGGTATATTAATTATTTTGATAATATTTTTTTTAAAAATTTAAAATTAAATCAAATAAAATAATAAAAACTTTTTAATATTAATTAAATAATTATAAAAACTTTATAGAAAGTTAACAAAAAAATTTTTTAATTAATTATTTTGATAATATTTGTTTGAGATAATAGAAAAAGAGAAGGAAAGAAAAAAATTTTAATTTTAGTTAGAAAAGACAACGAGAAGAAAAGATAATTCTAAATCTTCAATGCATAAATACAACACAAATTCATTTTCTCTGCTCTTTCTCATAACTAATGCCAAGTAATTTATTTTAAAAAAAATTTTCTCTACAATCTAATCCCATTTTTTAATCTTCGTTTCTTTTTAACTGAAAGTGGAGCTAGTGTACAGAAGAGACATAGCTCCAGTGAACCCAGTTCCGTCCTCAATTCTGACTTTGTTGCACAAGGCAAACTCAGCTTCAGCAGCACGGGATTGCAGCAGATTTGAGGCTCTGCCTAATCAGAGAGAGGACGACCACCTACAGGAGTTAAATGCTGGCGACTCACTCACCCTCCAACGGCGGACAGTGGCGGATCTGCAAGGAAAGGCAGCGATAGCAACAACCAGCAAATAGCAGAACTTCTCCTTTATTTTCTCCTCATATTTGACGCAAAAAAAAATTGTGGGTCCCATCGTATAAAATCTTTGCTATTTTCTCTTCTCCTTCTGTTTTCTGCTGGTAGCCAAGCAGGAGAAATTGATAATTTTCTTATACTTTTCTATCCCCATTTTTCTTTCTCTTGTAAAATCACTCGATCCAGGGGTAATTCAAAATCATATTTTATTCTTAGCATTAACACAAATATATAGACAGTGAAGACTAAGCTTTAAAAAAATGATTATAAATACTGATATAACATTGGAATATGGGCTTAATCCCTTCACATGCAGTTACTTTTTTTTGCTGTAATAATCGATTAGTATGACAGGAATTTTTATATGCTTAAATCGTAATACATATTTTTAACTATATTTAATAAATAGAATATAATTATTTATTTTATTTTTTAATTATTAATTTTTAAAATTTAAATATATACTAAAAATTTAATTTTTAATTTTTAAATAAAAATAGCAATTAATTAGTTTGAATTAGTTAAACAAATTGAATTCAACTAACTCATGCTATCGATTGAAGTAAAAGGCTAAACCAATTTTAACCAATCGATGCTACTTGTTCAACTCGGTTGTAAATGGGTTGAACTGGGTTCAACCGGTTTCCACATTTGAAGCAAAATTTCCACATTGGGTGGTTGCTTCATTAAGAAGTTGTCGCCAACTGAATTTTGCCATCATCCAAAACTATTCATTGTTGTCACTGTTGTTTGTTGGCGATTACTAGTAAGTGATAAGCTCTATAATTGTGTATATTTTGTTTTGTTTTTTTTATTTATTGTGCCCAGAATTGTGCATATTTCAAGGACCTGAATTTTTTTTTATATCAAAATCCTATTGATCATGGCCTTAACTTATTCTTGATAATAGTTTCAAATTATTTTCATGGTTCTTTAAATGAAAATTTGTAGAAACTAAAAGATGGGTGTAGTTAGTTCCCTAACCTTTTGTTTATTATAGTAAAAAAAAAATAAGATTTTATTTTATTTTTAAAATAGTGTTTGACTTAAGTAAAAAGAATTTTATTTTATTTATAAGGCCTATTTTAATTAAATTTGTACCATTATGAAATGTATTAAATTTAACAAAAATTTTATTAAAATTTATTTCATTTGACTTAAAAAATTATATTATGTAAAAGATTTATCCTCTTTCTAACATCGTATTTATTTTAATACTATCAAAATTTATTTTTTAATTAAATTTCATCCATTTTTTCAATATATTCCAAATAAATTAATTCATTTGCAAATGATTTTAAGATGAATTAAGATAGAAAAATCTCTTTATGCCATTGATGGAAAATGGGGAAGGGAATAATTCTTTTTCCTAAACCAAACACATATAAAAAAGAAATGAAAATTTATCATTCTCCTTTTTTTTAATCACCCCAACCCTGGTCCATAAATTTTATTTTTAATTGATTATTTTGTTATCTTAGAAAATGTAACTTTATATATACTTACTTTAATAATTTTTCACTTAATTAATTCATAATTTTGAACATTTTATTTCACCCACTTATATTATATTTGATATAATAAAATAGAATGACTATTTTATAATTATATTTGACATGATTATGAATGGAATGAACATTCTATTTTATAATTATGTTTAGTTTAACAAATATTGAACAAATGAAATGAAAAAAAATGGTTAAATGACAACAGTACTCTTAAAATAAGAAAGAATTGTGAAATTGATATCATATTTATATAATTAATCATATTATTATTTTTTATATGGTGAATGAAAATATATTATATGATTAATAATTAAAAATATTATATTTTAAAATTTAATTATTAAAATTATAATTATCATAAAATTTTATATGGTGAAAAATAAAAAAATTTAATTTATCAAAATTTTATATTAAATAATTTTTATAAAGAATATAAAAATATTTTAATAATATAATATTGAAAATTAGATGTTATTTTAATATTAATTAATATATAATAATATTGAAATATATAAAAGATATAAGGGATAAGAGTGTAAAAAATTTATTCAAAAATGATAGAATGATCGTTTCAACACTTTTACTATGGATCAAAGATTTCATTATTTGATCAGATAGCTTATTTCCTAAAGAATAAATATTTTCATTCTAATAATACTTATCAAATAAACTTTTTACATTACTTTCTATTTTATTTCATTCCATCATACTAAATATACTATTAAAGATCTTTTGGTTTATACAAAAAGTAAGTTACCACAAAAAGTCAAAATTTTCATGAAGTAACTTCTTATATGAATATCTCAAAAAATTCTAAAAGTTATTTGGTTGTTATTGAAAAATTGATATTTTTTAAGAAATAATTTTCTATTTTGTTTGATTTAATTTTGAACTTCTTGAGAATATTAACACAATAATTACTATACTTTTAATATTATTTTAATACATATCAATAGATTTTAATTATCTTTAATTATTTTTTATTTTCTATTACATTTTTAATCTCTCTTTCTACCATAATTTTTAAATTATTAATTTCTTAATTTGCTACAAAAAAGAAAAATATTTTTAGATAAAAAATTAAGATTTACATATATATCATAAATTATCTTAATATAATTAAAATAAAATAAAATTTAAATGAACAAAAATATTAATTAAGTAATTAGTTTTATCAAATTTATATAAAGTAGACAAAAAAATACATAATCTTTTACTTTTATAATTAAATATTAAAATAATAAATAGTAAATATAAAATATTATAATAAATATAAGATAATTATATTTAGAATTAAATTTCTATTATAATAATATTTATGAATATATTTACAATTTATACTTTTGATATAATATTTAATATATATTTCATATAATACTCATTCTATTTATTATATAATTAATAAAATAATTTTATATTATATAATTAATAATTTTATTTAAATAAATATATTTATATTTTATAATTAATAAATTATATTTATTATTAATAAAATATATTTTATTATAAATTTTAAATGGTAAAAATAAAATATTAAAGTAATTATTAGTTAAATTAAATAAGGATAATTTTATACTTTTATTTATGAAAGTTATGAGAAATTCTTTTTAGTAAGAGGATACCGACAAACAACTTTTCAAGAAGTAAATCGATTTAATTATTTCTTATTTTTTGAAATTTTTTTCTTTTTATACTATTTTTACAAATTAAACAACCTTTGTTTTTTATTTAATGGATGTCGATGGGAAAAGACTTCTGTATTTGCTTGAAATTAAGTATGGCAACGGGAATAAATTTGTCAACGGGAATAAATTTGTTTCAAATTACCCCTCCCCACACCCCCCAATTATCTACCTCGAACTTGCCCAAGGCACTAGTACTATGCAGGGAAATCCGCAAAAAGAAAATATAATAGAAAATTTTGATAAAAATATTAAATTTTATATATTTAAAATTTAAATAGAAATAATATATAATATTTAATAAAATCTAATAATATAATTTTAGAATAGTCAACAATTTCAAATTACAAGAAAAATAATAAAAATATGTGATGTATAAATTAAGAGAAACATTAATTCTTTTTATTTTCATGTAATAGTTCAATTAAAAAATTAAAAATAAAATTATTAAAAAATATTTTAAATAGTTAAATTAATAAAAAGTTTATATATATAATATATAAATATAGGTAATTTTATAATTTTATATGTGTAATTGCACTAATATCACACCGGCCTTGAATTGGCTTTAAGGCGAAAACCTACTTTGCGAAGTAAATTCTCTTATTATATTTACGCCCCATCAAGACAAAATGCACGAGACAGGTATTTGTCTCGCAATTTTGCCTTCTCCACTTGAAACTTCACATTATGCTGTTCATAAAAGAGACTTTGAAGAATTTCACAACCACAGCTTATATAAAGATAAAGATGGCTCTGTTAATTCACGAGGGCTAGGGCAAGTGGGCAACTTGCACAGGCCATTTTCGTCAACTTATTCTTTTTTTTTTTTTTCCCTAAACAGACACAAGACGTAGTTTTAGAGGGGTAACTTAATTTCTGAGGAAAAAATTAAAAGATTATTTTGTATTCAATTTGAAATCAATTTTTTTAAAACCCTCGATTAAGATTTATAGTAGAGAAGAATGAAAAGATTATTTTGTATTCTTTTTCAAAAATGATAAAAATTATGATTGTATTCATGCTTCCAAAAATCAATAAAATTATTTTTTATAATTTTCTCATCTCATAAATATTTTATTAAAAATTTTGTACATATAATTTGAATAAAGTTGCAAAAACTCATTTAAATTTATTTATATTAGAAGCTTGAACCCCAATTCCAATATTACAAATTTCATAAAAAATTAGAACCTAATAATCTAATATTTGGTATAGGTTGAAACTTAAATTCAAATTTAAATTATTTAAAATTAATAACGCTGAACTCGAATTTAAATTCCGAACAAATAGACGAGTTCAAATTTGCACCTGTCAGAAGCCATTACTCCCCTGTTTAGGTCAGTTTCACCTTTATAAAATTTAAGGGGCCCACATTTTGTTTTGTGTGTGGGTCTGATCAATACAACTGAAGCGGTGCACAGTTGTCCAGTGTCTTTAGTATATTTATTTATTTATTTTTTACTTCTACCGTACAAATAAAATTTAAGTATATTTCAATATATTTTTATTTTTTAAAAGTTGTTTCAAAAATTATTTTTTTTAAATTGTCTTCAAATTCAAAAAAGATAAAAAATAGAAAATTGTTGCTTGAAGAGAATAAGAAATGAAATTTATTTAATTACGAAATTATCATAAAATACAAATTAAAAATATTTAAAATTATTTTTATTTATAAGTTATATATTAAAAATTATAATTTTTAAAATTGAATTAAGTAGGAATTAATATTTTTAAAAATATATTGTTGAAAAGAAGTAAACAGACGGATCCATAATGGCACCGCGGGTTTATAAATTATGTACACAAGTTAATAAGAAAATCATGAACTATACTGAAAGAATGTATTAATTTATGAATTTAAATTTAATTTATTTCTAAAATAAATTTATTTTATATTATTATTTATGTATTATTGTATTATTAAATATAATTAAATTTTTATTATTGATAAAAATTAATAATTATTATTTTTAAATAATGTATTATTTTTTATTTATTAATAATATAAAATTTTTTATATTAATGATAGAGTAAGTTTAAATTATTAATATGAACAAAAATAATATATTTTCTCTATTTAACTTGAGACCCAAAGTTGCGTGCAGCCGTACTGAGTGCAATTAAGAGCGCTGTCTGCTCCATCTACTTTTGCATTCGCGTTTAATTGTGTTGCAAATTATTGGGACACCGGGAGTAGTCTGAGTCTGGAACAGGGAAAATAAAAAGCGATTATAATATCTGGAGGAGCCTCCGGAGGCCCCCGACTCATTATTCCCTTCCTTTCTTTTTTTTTAGTATTATTTTTGAAAAAAATTATATTTTATTTATTTATCATTCTCAAAAAATTAAATCATATTTATTATTTATTTAAATATTATTTTTATTATTTAAATAAGATAAATATTAATCATAATTCTGAGAGATATGATTAAATATTAACTATTTAATATACATTAATATTTTTTAAAATTTCAAAAAAATAAAAATTTATTAATATTTCGAATTTCAGTACTAAAAATTCTAATAATTAAAACATTAAATGTGTTGGTACAAAAAACGGACAGGGAAAGAGTCAACTCTGTTGTTAAAAACAGTTTAGAAAATAAAAATTTATTAATATCTCGGTACTAAAATTTGTTGGATTAATAATTAAAGCAATAAATGTGTTGGTACAAGTAACAACCAAAAGACAGGAGAAAAGTCAACTCCGATTAAAAACAGTTAAGAGGAAGAGAGAGGAAAAGAATATTTCAATTCCCTAAAATAATTAATAACATTGAATGGGTGTTTTAATTCCTCAAAATAAATTAAGAAAGTTTTAATTTATTTTAATTTCCCAATTAAGAATTCCTTAAAAAATCTTAAACTCCTTATCTATTTTAATTCTTTAATTAAAAATTCTTTAAAAAATCATTATAAAAATTTTATTTTAATTAAGAACATTAAATGATTATTAATTAAGAAAATAAAAATTTCCTAAAAAAGTGGTAGATAATTCATTTAAGAAGTTACTAATTGGAAACATTAAAAGTTAATATATTAATTAATGCTATTCAATATGAGTCTCTTGAAAATTATAATTTACTGGTTAACAATATCATTTAAATAAATATCTAATAATTTTATTATAATTTAATTTTTTAATAGAAAACATATGATAAATTACATACATATTTTTAATCATACTTAATAAATAATAAATAATTATTAATTTTTTAAAATTTATGTATATTAAAAATATAATTAATTTTTAAAATTTTAGCTAAGAGTAGCGATTGATTGGTTTAGACCAATTAAACGAATTGAATTTAACTTACCAACACTATCAGATGAAGTCAAAGATAGATCCAATTTCATCCGATCGATACGACTTGTTTTAGTCAGTTATAAATGGATTGAAGGGGTTTCGATCAGTCTGATTGCGCATTTGAAGCAAAATTTTCATATCATAAAATTGTTTCATTAAGCAATCACAATGCAAAATTGCCGCCGATTGAATCTTGGCGTCATCTAGAAGTATTCATTTGTGGTCACTGTTGCTTGTTGATGTCTACTGGTATGTGATGTGCTATATAGTTGTGTGTATTTGTTTTTTATTTACTGTGCCCTGAATTGTGCATATTTCAAGGGCCTGAATTTTTTGATCAAAATCCCATTGATTATGGCCTTAAGTTGCTCTTAATGATAGTTTCAAATTATTTTCATGATTCTTTAAATGAAAATTTGCAAAATTAAAAGAAGGGTGTAACTAGTTCTTTAATTTCTTATTTGTCATAGAAAAAATAAAATTTCATTTTATTTTCAAATAATTTTCTTTTTGAAAGAGCATTTGACTCTAAGTAAAAAAGGATTTCATTTCATTTACAAGTTTTATTTTATTTGTTCTTTATGCTAGGTGAGTAAATATTTTAATTCAAATTCCTTAAATTGAGGAAAAATTGATATTTTTCTTTTTAGATCTTAAGTTTGATTTAATTCTGTTAGAATGATAATTTGTCATGATTTGATTGAGTTTAATGTTAAAGAATTCTTGTATGCAATGTTAGAAATGTGTATTAATAATTAGATTATGATTTAACGAATACTAAAGGGGTAGGATAATTTAAAATGTCAAATGAATAGTGACAAACATTTGGCAAAATGCTTGGTGTTCACTTGTGAAGTGATTTGCAAAGCAACTTGTTATAGGACAAAGTTTCTGGAAGTCTCAAAGTACTTTATGTAGCATTTCTTGAGCCATAGCTTCGACATCTCAAGCTTGTTTTTCACATATTACTTATCACTGAAAAGATATCTGAATATACTTTATAATGAAATTGATTTCATTTCAAAATTTTATGCATATTTTGAGATATTACTAAAATAGTAAACAAAGGTCAAAACTTTAAGATTGTGAAAATTTAGATTTTTAGAACTAACTTATAAAAGGCATAACTTCATCAATTCTTAGTTGCTTTAAGCAAATGATTAGTTTATAGAAAACCAATTGATTCTATATTTATAAGAAACAAATTTCATGAATAATAAATTCATAATTTTTAAATTACTCATAAAACATAATTTTAAGCCCATAACTTAAATGATTATACAATATACTATCCCTAACCTGTGTTATGTTCTTATGATTTATAATAGTCCAATATGAGGTGTTTGGTTTCTGAACACCAAGATAGGGTAGTTCATGATATTTATAAGATTAATACATAAATTGATCACCATGAAATGAAGAATTAGATGTTATGTTGGATAATGTGTTTTATAAAGAACTTGTTATATTAATTATAGAATGGAATGTGTTATGTGGCAATGCATCTAAGGCATGGTAATGTCATGAATAATGATATGAATATATTTGTGTTGCTATTTATGCAATGAAATATATTGTGTGACTTTACATTGAGGCATGGTATCATTTAGTTGATGTGATGACTATGACTTATGCTATGATCGGAGAAATGAAAGCTATATAATTTGTGACATGAGAAATATGAAGGGGAAATGATGTGAATACTAAAGATTAATTCCTAGTAATGAGCTTGTGAAAGATATAAGATAAACTTAGAAGTTATAAGAATAGAAAGCTTGTGTAAGGTATAAAGTTAACCCGTAAGTCATAAAATGGATATTTATATCCTTATAATTGATTGCTATGCTTTATGGAATGAATTTAGAATTTAAATTATTGTTGTTTATCTCTGTGTGATAGAATCTTAATGGAAAGGTTATAATTAAGCCTTTTGATGTTATTGACAAATAAATGTGATGATATGACTATGAACGTGCCCTTTATGGCTATTTGAGGTATGAATTGGGATTTATGAATATTTTATTATGTTAGAATTTTTTTAAAAGGATGATTTGATAGGTAAAATTTTCATATCATTGTATTTACTTTTGTTAAAGTATTTATTTATTGAATCTTAGATTCATTCATCTGTATTTTATTTTATAGATAAACAGATTAAGTCGTTGCTGCCATCTTTTCAAAGCTAGGGTTATTAGCATGCTCTCTAATATAGTTTTGATAGTACTAAATATTTTGATGTGATAGTAAAACTTAGGGCCTTACCATATAGACTACAAGAAAGGAAAATCATGTGTTATATTTTTGTTGATTAACTAGGATTGGAAGGAATAAACCAAATTAGGCTAATGGAAACTAAATGGTAGGTTTCACGTCAATCATAACTAAATTAGGGTTATGACAACTATGTATTGAGTAAAATTCAATAAATACATGAATTGGCCTTATTGGAAAGTTATGAGCAAAGTAATGTAAGTTGTTAGATACCATCCACTAAGTAAAATTCAATGCATGGAAGAACTTACCTAATTAAAGTTTTACAAATTCTTTAATAGACATATAATAGAAAAAATGCCAACTAACTTTTGCATCATTTTAATCATCAAGCGTAATAGGACTTCACCTTATGACTAAAGCTGAGAAAATGAGTTAGTCTTTATAGGTTAGTGTTGAACATACTAAGCTAGGTTGGCCTACAAATTATATGAGCTACAAAATTAAAGGCTTTAGCTTGATGTTATGCAATTCATAGGTAAATGAGCTAGCTCATAGATTGCATTTTTCAACATTCATTTTGAATAATTGATATATATGTGGGTAGTTAGAAAAGCTTAGAAAACAATACAAATGTACTTTTAAAATCTTCCCTATCCTATATACTTGCAAATGATTAGAACCTCATTTTTCTCAAAAGCACTTCCTAATATGAAATTTTCTAATCTATATGAAAAAATAATAAGAAAAATGGTAAAGCTTTACTTGTGCTCGACAAATAACATCGTAGTGGCCTTGACGACAATGACGTTCCATGCTTTTTCTTGAGCCTTGGTTATGTTATATACGATGATGATGGAAAACATGACTGATGATGGAAAACATGACTGTAATTTCATTTTACACTATTATTTATATCTGATTTATTATGATGAAAACTCTCTAAAAAAAGAGAAGAGTAGCCATTCATTGAGAATAATTTAATATTCACACTCTTTATTAGATTTTTATTTATAGATATGGAAATGGATTCCATAAAGATAACTGATACCTGTGCGACATCTTCCCCTTGTCTCTAGAAAGCTTTCATAAAGTTTCTAATGGTGTCCTAATTAGGAATCTTATCTTTTAATAATATTTATGTATAAAGTTATGATTTCAAAAATTATGTATTCTTATGTAAAAATTAATTAGCATAGTATATATAAATTATATTTTGAATTTCTTATGCGTACAAGTTTAAAAATTATTTTCTATGAATGTTTATTTATATGCTTAGTAGATTTATGAAAGTAGATGAGTCAAAAATATCTTTAAGGTTAGTAAAGATAGCTGGTTAGTATATTAATACTAGTTAGGTATCTTTATGTTAGTCACAGTATTAAAAAATTGAGTTATGACAAAGAAGTAACTAACCAGCCTTAAACTAAACATAATTGACGCCATCTATGTAAAGGCTATTGATAAGTTAATTAACTGAAGGGCTAACCTTTTCAAGAGAAGTTGGGTGGATCTTTTATAAACATTTATTAATTATTGGATACTGATCATTTGAAAGATTAACCTGTCCGATCATTCTAGGCATGTTGCTTTAAGAACCAGACCAACGATTTTAGCTTAACACTAACTTTTAAGGTACAAATCCTTTATTGATTGGTTGTGAGGACCTTTGTTTAGTACTAAAAGTATCTTATACTAATGGATTATCTTATCTTTAGGAGTTAGGTTACATAGAACTACAACCTTCAGTAGTTAGTTGTCTATCAACTTGTTGAATAATTGGGCTTGTATCTTTCTTGTTAGTTTCCTTTCTGTCCTTTTCATTCCTTGAAGATCAACCTTTCTTAGGATGGTCATTTTGAAGTTTCAGTGGTTATTAAATGTATGCAACTTTCTGAAAGGTCTTACTTGTAGGAGATTGATCCCTTTTTTTCCTTTTAGAACTCTTCTTTTTGCCATTGATTAGTTCCACCAATTTGGCCTATTCTTCTACCACTTTAACCTTCTTTTTGGCAGATTTTTCTTTCATTTGAATGAGTTCAAGTACTTCCTCTATGGTCAAGTCTTCACTTTTTAGACCTACAAAAGCAAACATATAAAAATTAGTATAAGTAATGATCGATTAATCATGATAAATATTTACAAAATATAAACACACTTCTAATTATTCAAATGTTAAAGGGACCCTAAATTAGTGACTATTAGATGTTGTCCATGACCTTTATATCAACTTTATTAAGTATAACCTCTTTTACTTGGGGATATATGTTCATGGACAACCATATAATAGGGAATAAAACCTTCTTATTTAGGTGAAGCTAAGGTGATTTTTGCTTAGGTTTACCTTTCATTTTGAAATATGTATCATTCTAATCATAAACATGTGAATTAAGATGGTTAAAAATTAGTTGACCTTCCATAGTAGAAATGTGTGCCTGAGTTAGCTTTTTTATGGTGTAATGAAAGAAATAAAGGAAATTATTCATTATTAGCCTTAAGTCGAATGCTTGAATAAGTAATTCAAAACATGCAATTACTAGCCATTTATTGAAGGGTAATTGAGAAAGAGTGATATTCATTAACCTTAGTACAACTTGCTAAAAATTGGTAAATGGTAGTTTAACACTGGCCTTCTCAATAATTGTGCTATAAAACATGAAAAAAATATCTTGTATCAAAACTACATACTAATAAGAATTTGTGTTGGATTGTCCTAAAATAAAGCAAATCCAAAAATGAAAATAAAAAAATATTCATGCTACACTTTGAAAAATAAAGAATGGAAGCAGTAAATGATAATAAACATGCCACAAAAGATGCAAATCCTTCGATGAGTGAAAAAGACACATGTCATAAGGATGAATCCTTGATTTGTGAAAATCAATGCCACAAAGGATAAATCTCTTTGATAAGTCACAAGTTCTTTCAAAAACTCAAGATAGAATATGCTTTCACAAAAAAGTACTTAGCTAAATTCTCAATAATCTAAAATGATTAAAATTTGTTTTAGTATAAGAAATAAGCCTATTTATATAACTTTCTAAAACTTTAATTGAAAATAGGCTCAAATGATACCAAATAGGCCTATTAACGTATTAACTTAAACCTAGTAAAAGGGATTCTAAATAATTCTAAGTAACATGGTAAATGACTGAAGCTAAAATAGTAAATATTTTAAAGCAAAATAGGTTTAAACATATTCATCCTAAACTAAAGCTTAAAATATTCTAAAATGACCTAATACATAAAATAACACAAACTAAGGTCTAAAACATCATAAAATGTATTAATCAACCTAAAGTAGCATTCTTAAGCTCTAAAATGGCTCTTTGAAGTGCATATTTGATTCTCTTAGTTAGTTCTTTATGGTTACCCCATCTAGGATCACATCATCCACCCTTTTATCTTTTTTTACATGTTCAAACCGTATGTTAGTAGGTTGCTCATAAGGCAATTATCCTTTTTTATAAGGCTTTATTAGTTTCATTGGTTCTAACCAAGCTATATAAGAGTTGCATGCCTTTACATCACAATTGACAAATTTGCTAATCTCTAAGCCTTTTATAATGTAAACTAATGTTTTTCATCTTTCTCATTTTTAGAATGATAAGCGATTGGTGTATCTAGATAAGGAACGCTAAAGTAATTAGCAAATAATGGATTGACCATCAATGGTGCTAGTTTAGCATTAACTAGTGTATCAATTAGTGAGTTATTATATTTTCTAAAAATAGTAAGATACACTAATTTGGCTAATCTTTTGATTAACTAGTCACTTACCAAGATCAGTGATCGGTACTTTTCAATCCCTAAACATAATATTTTATTGAAAAGATCAAGATCATACAAATAACAAAAAGAAAAGAAGATGCATTTATAACAATAAAAAAGTGCAAAGTTAAAAATTTAAAGCCAAGAACACTAAGAACACAAAGAGCAATTTAAAGAAATTCAAATCATGAAATAGTGCCAGAATTTGATCTTGATTATAATAGGAGGAAAAAATGTACCAAAAGCAACTTTAGACTAATAATTTACCTATTTTGAAGAATGAGAAATCTTTAAACATGAAATCTTCAAGCATGAAAGCTTTAGTGAAATGTCAACAATGAAAGGAATGAGCATAAAAAAGCTTTAGTTAAGGAATAGTAAAAATTGCTAATGTCTAAAGTGAAGGTTATAACAAGATGAAGGTTATACATAAACTAATGTACTATGCAAATTGGTGACAATTGTCAAAGCTAATTAAAATGAAAATTTACTAATTTGATGAAAACTTGTAGTATAAGGCAGCAAATTAGGTCAAACCCTTAGTAATCCACTTAATAAATCCTATTATATTGATTTACTATGTCTACAGAATCATTTAAGCCTTTTTATGCAATAAAAATAAAAGAAATGAATGTAAGTAATTGTGAAAATTAAGAATGCATAGTTAGAATAATTACACAAGTAGTATGCATGTAGAATTTAGGAAACAAAATAAAACTAAATTGGAGGATTTTAATTCAAAATTAAACATAATGCAACATTGAAAATAGGATACAAAAAATAGTAGAGAGACACAATTGATCCAAGGAAATGAAGGACTAATTAGTAAATTAATCATAGATCAGTTTAAATTTGATAATTGCAATTAATTTCTCAGTATAGAATCAATTCAAATTAGCATAATTAAGCAACTACAATAATTTGTAAAGTTAAATCTAAATTAATTTGAATGTAAAATTTAACTAAATTAAATGATTAAGTTAGAAATTTCTAATTTAATTATTCAATCCTCCATCTAACATGAAGAATGATGATTAACCAACTAAAATTTAACATAAAACTAAATAGAAATTATAGATCACATAAATGAATATAGATTATACTAAATTTGCATCTAATGCATACAAATCCAAAAAACTAGAAAAAATTAAAGAAAAGGAAAATTAATTAATAATAATTAATATTACAAATCAAGATCTCATAATTCAAAGTAAGTTAAGCCTTAATTCCTTCGATCAATTTGAAATTTAACCTTCCATGGAGAAGAAGAGAAAATCTCTTTGAAAAGTGTTTTTTAGAATGTGTGTTCTTACTTTTGGAGATATAAATCTTTAAATCTGATTTCTTATCTTACAAAGCCTAATGACCCATCTTAATATGTCTTATATAGTTACAAAAAATGGGGTTTTACTAATTTTAGAAACCCAAAACCTAATTTACAAAATAATACACTACAAGAGTTATTATAGTAAAATATCATAAGTTTGACTTCTAACTATTATAAGACCTTAAAAACTATTTAGTTTCATTAAAGTGTGTCTTGAATTATATTGAGTAGGTTTTAACAAACTTGAGGCACTGGTTTGAGCAAATTTAGTCTTTTCGAGCTCTATTTAAAGCCTAAAAATCATGGATAGGTTAGGTTGGATAACATTACTATTTCATTTTCACAGCCATATTTGACTTTCTAAATGTCTAAACTGGATTTTAGCTAAAATATGAAAGTCTTAGAGCTTTCTCTTAACTTTCTAATGATATAAAGATCATCTAATTTTGATATTTAGAACTCAAGTTATGGCTAAAAATTTTAAAAAGTGCAAAAATTTAACATCAATTGAACAATTTAAAAATATAAAAAAATTAACACTTAATCAAATAAAAAGGCCAAATCTAGAAAATTAAGTATATAAAATGCATTAAGATGCATAAATAGGAAAAAATAATATAATTAATATTTTAAGCATCAATTAGATTCTAAGAAGTAAATCTAAGGGTGAAGATCTTAAGCACACAGATTGCAATTTTTCTCCATTCACATTAAATGGTCTAAAAGCACAATCAATTGGATTGTCACACAAAATCCAATGATGTGGCAAATATTGATCTTTTAACTTCCCTCCATTAAAATTAACTTAATAAATGCCTTTCCAAGATTCAAATTTTGAATTTTAAATTCAAAATTCAAAACATAGAAGTTATTATTAATTTAAGGAGCTATCATTAATGTCTATCATTAATTTGATATTACTTCTCATATTGCTTAAAGGATAATAACATAACTTCCTAGAAGGCCCAAAAAAATCAAACCTTAGTGCTTAGCTTTGAATCGATCAGTTTAAGCTCATGCACAAGTGAATAAATACTAATATATTGATTAATACCTTTAGAATTCATTTGTTTTATGAATTTCGTCACTAATCAATTATCAAATATTACAAATAAGTTAGTTTGAACATGTATTTGAGCCTACACTATTTTAGTAGAGGGGCTAGATGATAACTACTCAATATTAGGATAAATAGGTCTCATATCAATAGATATTGGTAAATTAGAAGTAGACCACTTTTATGGTAGTCAGGTTGGCTAATTGGTCAACCGACATTAAGACAGGTTGACTAGTCAGCCCATTTTAAAAGTGTTTGGCCCATAGATAGGATGATCCAATGTTACATGATAACGTGTGTTGATCAATTGATCATAACATGTATCAACTAGTTGTAACCAAAATGGTTATAACCAATTTGCATAAGCTGACATTTAGAAGATTCTATAATGACATCCTTATATTTAATGATTGCTTTATCTTTTTGTAAAATGATCTACCCTTGAGACAATCACTATATAAAATTCTAGGTATGCTTTATAAAGTTTAATTATACTTTTACACTACTTCACTCTATTATTCTCTCTAACTTGACTATTGAAGGGTCTTTGTGGTATATACCGTTAGGGATTTCTTATAGCTTTACCTTTTTAAATGTTAGTTGATTAGTTGATTGTCATGTTCTGCTACCTATAATCAATTATTGCACTGCTCAGTAAACTTCAAAACATCAAGAAAATTTAGATCTTTTGAGGAAAACATATTTTGTCATTCATATTTTCCTCCATAACTTAATTTTCTGTCAAAACAAATGAACCTTCACATTTATATATGCTTGAAACTTAATATTATGCCATTCATAAAGGGACTTTGAAAAGCTTGACAAACTAAACTTATATAAAGATAGAAATAGTTCTTTGATAGGTTTTAGTTGATTTTGTTGCCATTGATCAATGTTAGTATGACCTACCACTAACTAGAAAATAAATTCACATTATTAATTTCCTTCAACTCAACTTGAATTCAAAAGCCAAATCAATTTTTATTGCAAATTTTTAAATTAGGTTGGTCAGTTTAATTCGAGTGAAAAAAATTTGATCACCTTGAATCCAAAATATTAAAAATTATAGAAATTAACAATACTTATTTACTTATTAGATATGAGTCATATGATTATATGACTAAGAATAAGTGTTATAATTGGATCATACCAGAATTTTCATTTATTTAAATGTGACTCTAAATAGACTTGCCTCTTTTAGTTAATGCAATTTGCATTCCTTTTGAATAATAGTTATATTTTAGGTAAAACATTTTACAACAAAAGAGTATTCTTATAATAGTATTTAGGGAGAATAGTTGATACTAATCGCTCTTGTTATCTCATTTCTTTTGGCAAACAAAAAAATTGATTTATCTAATGACCCATTTATTTTCCCAACAAATAAAAATATATAATGAATTCATTTTAGTAAAATTTAATTGAAATAAAAAATTTTAATATAACTTTACAATGTAATATTATACATGTTAATATTTTTTAAGAATATATTATATTTTAATTTTAATACTTTATATATTTATGTCAAATTTTTTCACTTTTATTTTTTAATAATTTTACTTTTGATTTTTATATACAAACAAGTTGACCTTTGGTTAATCTAATATATTTTAAAATCAGATTGGACATTATAAAATTAAAGTCTTTAAATATGAGTATAATAGACAGGTTAATTCATGCATGTGGCTTAGGGCAAGTGGGCAAGCACAGGACATTTTAGAACACTATTTTTCTTTTTTTACACATGATAACAGGAAATAGTTTTAGAAGGATGACTTAATTTTGGAGAAGAAAAAAAATTTAAGTGTGTTTTGATAATTTGTTTTAAACTTGTGCTTTAAATTTAATTTTGAAGAGAGATAAGAAGAATCA